>OY282591.1:24124490-24724490 GCA_958298965.1 Chrysolina haemoptera | reverse complement strand
CAATAAAAAAGTTATATGGGAATGATATTTGAAAATTATGTCAATAAATACACCCGTAACTTTTAACAAAATTCTGACTACACCACTGGATTTAGAATATTTCGAAATATATTTGGCCAGAATTTTATCGAAGTATATTTATAAATAAAGAAATAATAGAATAATAAAATTTTAAAAGAATATTTTTTAGTGGAATTTTTTAGTGGAATTCATTTTATTATTTTATAATATGTTTATTTATGAACAGATTTCGATGAAATTCTGACCAAACGAATTTTGAAATATTCTGAATCCAGTGGTATAGCCAGAATTCTGATAAAATTTCTAAAATTGAAGTCGTGGGTTGATTTATTGACATAATTTTCAAATTTTATTCCCAAATAACTTTTTTATTGATGAACGCATTCCTACGTTATTTTCACATGAACCATTTGAAAATTTCGTGAGTCCAGTAGTTGTGCCGTCAATTTCTATTTAAAAAAATCGTTATGTTTGTTGGAAAAATTCGAAGTAGGCTTAAAATTTTGATTTTTATTTCGTGTTTATGGCACTTAACTATAATTATTGATGCTCTATTTATTGAAAAAAAAAAAACTTCTGAATCTGATAATAAATAACATTTTTAGAGAGGTGGCTCGCTTTCAAATGGGTCACTCTATATATACTCATTGCGTGACATCTGTAATACTTTTTTTTCTCCTTGGCTAATTTGGATATACTTTGTAGCTATACATTTCAAATGTTATTTGTTGTAAAATCTTTTGAATCTCTGGTGGAATCATCTTTCTTCTGAAATTAAAGCGAGTTGCAGTGCTCGTAATCTAGGTACTGATAATAATTATACTCAAAGAGCCACTTACTATGATTGAAGTGCTCAAATATGTGCTTGTGTTCTGTACAAGAGATATAGTTTATTGTATTTAGAAAACTTGGTAAATGAAACATATTTCAAAATTATCATCTTGAATGTTCAATCAACTGAGAATTTAAATATCAATATTCATGGGAGATTTTAACATTTAATAACCAATTCTTAAGAGGGGGTTAACCCTATTAGTGGCTATTGATGAAACAAGGCGCAGAAGAAATCAAAATACTCGGAGCTCGCTCAATGAATTCGAGATTTTTTTTCACCATCTGAATTCAAAAGGTTGGATCTAGGCATCTCTCAGAGTACTTTTTCCAATTTTTGTTAAAAATTACCTTGAAAAAATTGCAGAAATTTGACCAGATTCACCATTTTTTATCTCGCTAGGTAATTTTTTTTTCAAAAAAGTACTCTGAGAGGTGCCTGTCTCATACATTTATCTTTCTTGTCACAAAAATTTGCAAGAATTCATCCAAAATTGCACCGTCAAAGTGATTTTTGCTGAACCCCTGCATACTCAATATTGGATCTCTTTTCTTCACTGATTCGAGCGTCCTCACATAAATATGTGCTTTTACATGTATACATATTGAATGGATTGTTGTTTCATTCATTGAATTTAGAAATAATACTGAAGCTATTCACGAAATTTTAGCAAAGGAGATGAAACCTTTTTTATAACAGTTACTGCTAATGAGAAAAAACAAAAAAAAATATCCATGAGGATTGGAACACACGATCTTTGGATTACAAGGCAGAAGCTCCAAAATAATAAATCCCAACGCACTTTATTTATGAATGTCATTATTTGTCAGTGATGAAGGACCTTCTACAATTGGACTAAATACCTACTACTTCGTTTGTAACTTCAAGAGAAATTAGTATTACCAATTGCACAAACGCCAAATACAGGAGTGTGAACTTTTATTAATGATTTCTCTTGATCAGGTTTTCTGATTATAATATCTGATTGAAGTGTTTCTATTACAGAGATCTATATATTACTGAGTATCCATCATCCCATCTGTCATTTTACTTTTAACACTAGTGTTAAAACTGATTTTGTGAAAAAGTCAGTTTTCAGTTCTTATGTCAATGAATTAAAACATCATTTTTAATGACAGTTGTACAAAAAATTATTTACTGAATTGACACACATTTATATGTAACCCTTTTACGTCTGATTCCGCTCCTTATTTTTTACACATGAGGAAATTCGAAGTCTCGTACGCTAAAACAATGCAATTGAACAAAATTCAACTGCGGACTTATTCATAGAAATTTTCCATAAATATCTCTAATGAAGACCCGTAGGGTGGTTTTCTCATAATTTGAATGGTTTGTGCAGCGTTGCTATTTACATGTCGATAAAGACGATTTTTTATAGTTTTCAATTATGATGTTTGCCTAAACCACACATATTTTCATGAGTTCTTCCTTTTAGAGAATACGGGACAATGTAATAAAATCGAGTCGGCCAGAGTGGTAAAAAGCGGCGAGCGTTTGGGTACCTATTTATAGACAGCTTCGAAGCGTTCAAGGTTAAACTCACTATGACTGACTATGCGTAATTTTTATTTCACAGCGAAATGTGTTGAAGTGAGACACTTAGATTTCTTTTATTTCGAGATTCCTCCCCCATCAAATGGAATCGTACCTCGTCCTTTTACCCGCAAATATACTTTGATCTTTTTCAGAAGGTAAACCCCTTCTTAATTGTCCAAACAATTTCATCATACGCTTTCTATTATAATGACTTGATGGTTAGGTATTAGTTAGGTAGCATCATTCACCCGAAAGATCTTGAAATGGCATCACCTAATTCATATTCTGCGTTGACTGTTATATTCTTTTGGAATGCTTCAGTTGTGTTTATATTTCCGCATAGATGTTTCCGTATTATTATTTTTAGGAAACCACTATCATGTCGTCCGACATGTATCTTGACCTTACTTTTTAGGAGCTCTAAGCGATGGTAATGAGACGATTTTAACATTGAAAGGATAATGAATGAGACGGTTAAGTATGGTAAAAATCGATTTGCATATGTTTATCTCAGTTATTTGCAGAAAACAAGGAAGAAAATGAAAATGTGCAGTTGGAAAGTGGAAACTAGTTTTCTCTTATCTTCAAAAGTTATAAAATGGTTATTCCGTTTAAAAAGCGTCATGAGTTTGACAAAAGAGAGTGATTTCATGAAACTTTTTTCCAACATTAAAAGTTAAGGGAATCTTCAAATTTCCACATCCGGTCCCCCAGACCGTGTGTGAGTACTGCAGATTTATATCATATTATATTATAATTTGCAATATAGATTTATGTAGTTTAGATATTGAAATAGATTTTTGAATTGGCAGTCATCATTCAGTATGTGCACTAGGGAGTTTGGGAAATTACTGTTCGTGTATTTGAAACACTGAAACAGGAATCATTTGACAGTGATTAGGTCGACCCTCATGGATGGTCTACCTCCCTTATGAGACCCTCATGAGTCCTCATACCTTCCGGTATGAATCCAAAGTTTTAACCGTCTATTCAGCGAAATCCCGGCAAGGAAATCCATCCCATCTACCACTCCTGAATATTCGAGGGAAATGACCGTTATATATTCCTTTCATTTCTTGTTCTTGTCCATACCTTATTCTAATATATTCACTTGCTCTTTTACTCATCAGGGCGTATGAAGCAAACTAGTTTCTTACTACGAAGAAAATTTTTTACTCATCGTCTCTTATCATTTCGTTCTCCCAGTTATTAATTTTGTTTATTATGTCTTTTGTCAGTTTCGTATAAAAAAAGTTGGGGAATGAACCATTCACTTGAAGCTTGCTTTTGAAGGTCTCTTTTGCGTCCATTTCTTTCTGCTATCATGATGTGTATTATATCATACTCCCCTTGTCCGTAGTTGCACATTCCATCCGTAGCTCTCAGGTTGAACCGTCTATAGTATGTGTTTTGCCATGACCTGTGATTAGTTGTGTAATTTTCCAGTTTGTGTGTTGTCGACTTTTGTGGAATATGTTATATGTTGTCCTCTCTGTGTTCAAGTTTTTCCAGTAGTGTTGTCATGTTGTTAGTTTATGTTTTATCACTTTTAATTCCTTTTCTGTTTTGTGTGTGTTTTCCATTTTTCCGTATGTTAGAAGTGTAAAAAATGCTGTTTATTCTGCCTTTTTAATTCCTTCGTGTTCTGCTTGTGTCTGTTATTATTGCTGTTTGATTGCTGTTCATATTTATCCTGTATGTGTTTTTGAATATTTACTGTAAGTGTATTTGTGCCATTAGTGTTTTGTATCATATATATATCGCTCCATGTCAATATGTTTCAATGTCAGGGTTCCTAAGTATTTCTGATTTTCAGTTCGTACGGAGATGTTTGTGGATGATCCGAAAATCATGATTAATTTAGTGAATAAGGAATTATTATACTGAAGCAGCAACCCATACCCTCTTTGGACTACATGCAACAATTTTAAAGTAGTGTGACAGGTCCCACTTATACATGCAAAAAAAACTTTGTTTTACTCCTGCCTCATTTTGGACTTACCCATAAAACCAGCATTCTCCTCACTAAATGTTGAAAATAATCGCTTATCCTGCATATATATATATATATATATATCAGTTATATATATATATATATATATATATATATATATATATAACTGATTAAGCTCAGAATATTCTCAGTGAAATGAGATATATCCTTTGGGGTTGCAGTCAGAAAAAGTGGCCTGGTAAAGAACAACTCTTTGTTAAATTGTCGAGCTTTCGAAAATATTTATTTTTATTTTCAAGACATCTGAAAATATTAATAGTGCAAACAACAAAACACTCTTAATATGGTAAAAACAACTTACTAACGTGAGATTAGTTTGAAGAAAACAGCAGAAAACTCCTTGGTCATTACTTACAAAGGTAAGGTTATGTCACCACACAAAAAGGGACAAAACAACATTGATAAAACTATGTCATGTATATGAGCACTATTTAAAAACATCATAATGTGTGAACTTATGAAAAAATTTATAAAAACTTTTATTGAAATTTTGAAAAATTCATTTAAACACCACACGTGGTTCAAGGGGCGCACAAGGGCGGTAAACCCAATAAAGAAGAAAAAGGTATTGACAGATTTCAAAAGTCAGTTGTCAACGTCACCTTGTGTGCTCCATGAATCACGCTTCAGTTCTTAGCTGGTTAATGCCCTCTATGGGGGATTGTATGAAATATTGTTAGGGTTATTTACTATGTTATTTGAATGTAAAGAAAGAATATAATTGTATATTATACTTAAAGAATATAATTGTATATTATACTTAAATTAGCAATATCAGACCTCTTGTTCATACTATTTGGTTCTTTACTAACGTAAACCATTTCTAGAAAATTTCTCTTAGAGTAATTTTCTTCAACTGCTAAAATTGTGGGTTCTTTGAAATTAATGTTATGGAAAGTTGAAATGCTGTGTTCAGCAAGTACACAACTGGGTCTTTTTAAATTGCAGTCACTCTTATGTGATGCAATGCGTCCGGATAAAGTCCTACCTGTCTGTCCAATATATACTTTGTCACAATTGACACAAGATAATCGATAAATAACATTTGTTTGTTCAAGTTTAGAAAGAGGAGTTTTAGTTTTAGAATATAAAATGTTTACAGTTTTAAGGTTTTTCTTTGCTTTGCGTATATCTGGAGATTTAAAAATATTAGTGAGTTTGGGTGTTAGTTCTTCTATATAAGGAAGACTCCTATATTTACATAGGGTTCTTGGTAATGATTGATTGTTCGAAATATTAGCATTATTATTGATACTTATATTATTATTATTATTTATGGTGGATATATTGAATAAAAATGTATTAATCATATATTTAGGATTAGAATTGTCCAAGAGGATCTGGCCCAACTCCTTCAGACACTCAGACCTCAGACCTCAGACCTCAGACACTCAGACACTCAGACAGGCCATACACTCAGACGAGCATATTTCATAAGGTATTACTGAAAATCATTCTTGTGGAAAATTGAATTATCTCTCAACCTATGATCATCGTTTTTTGATAAATCTTATAGTTTCTGAAATAACAACAAAAAAACACCATTTTCTTTAAATGAAAGTTTTTTTAGGTTCCACCCCTGATTTTTTGGTTTCAGAGTGCCACAATTCATTCTTCACTTTTTGCTGGAGTTTGTTATGTATGCACGCACTGAAAACTAATAATTTTTTGAGTCCCCTTATTTTTGATTCCGGTCCTGAAGCCACACCCAGCGATTATCTCAAGCTTACAGATAATCGTGAGTTTGGTGTTCCAGACGAGTAATGACGTTTTTGGAAAAATAGCAGATGCGGATAGGACCATTGACATATATCTACACTGAACAGACAGCATGTAGTCACATTTCGTGTCTAACATCGAACGGTTATCGAGTAACAGTGAGGTCATAATTTGTTTGTGAATCGCCTTTGGTTTTCAGCAGATTTCAGCAGGATACAGTCGTGAAAAGGAATAGATTCAGGTATTTTTTATTTTTATCATGAATTATTCGGTTTCGAATTAATATACAGTGTCCTTCAAAATGCATTCAAATTATATATATATTTTTTTAAATAATCGCCTAAAATTCATTTTTTCAAAAGTCCTGAAATTTGGAAAGAAGTTTGATGATTGTTTGGTTGATGATTCTGGTATTATTTTAGTAACGAGAAAAATCGATTGAAATAAATGTCTATCGTATTAATACAGTAACGACAGACAAACTCGAGCAAAAAGTGAAGAAAGAATTGTAGCACTCTGAAACTTGGAACATGACATCTCGACATCATCTATTATTAGAAAAAAAAATTGTTTACCAAAAAATCAGGGGTAGAACCTAAAAAGTTTTCATTAAAAACAATTTTTTTTTGTTGTTATTTCAGAAAATATAATATTTATCAAAAAGCGATTTTGATAAGTTGAGAGATACTTCAATTCTCCACAATATTGATTCTTAGTAATACCTTATGAAATACGCTCGTTTTCTCAGAAAACGTGGTTTAACGCCGACGTCACATTTCATGATCGCGCAAACTCGCCACTGAGTACCTGAAATGTGTTTTGTCCCACTTCACATAACCCTTCTACGATATTTACGGAGGATCCGAAAGTCATGGATATTTTAGTTGATATGAAATAATTATACTGAAGCAAGAATCAGTACCCTCTTTGGACCATATGCAACGATTTAAGACTAGTGAGACAAGTCTCATTTATACATGCCAAAGAAAAAACTGGGTTTTACTCCTGCTTCAGTTTTCAACTCACCCATAATCCCGCCAATTTCTTCAGTAAATGTTGAAAATAATCGCTCATACACATACTACATAAAAAATAAAGTACGTGATTTCAAGCTTGAGGTTTGCACTTCACAATAGTGTTATTGAATATATATATATATGCAGGATATGAATAAGCGATTATTTTCAACATTTAGTGAAAAGAATGCCGATTTTATGGGTAAGTTGAAAATGAGGCAGAAGTAAAACAATAGTTATTTATTATACAAGGGAAAAAAGTGTTGGATTTTAGCTCGAGGTTGTGTTGTCTCCCGACGCGAAGCCGAGAGCTAAAATCTAATTTTTTCCCCGTGTATACATACTGTTTTTCTGTGACGGGAAAAACGATGATTTAATCAAATATCTACCTTAACCTATGTTTATATATATCCCGGAAAAAAGTACATTAGAAATTTCGTTAATGAAAAATTTAAAAGTTTTAACAGAACGGTCTAATTTGACCGAAATGTGTAAAATTGAAATAGAAATAACTTTTTTTTAAATTTCAAGAAACTCAAACAAATAATCCTTTCTTCATTCGACTATTTAGAAAAATAAAAAACTTTCTACAGAAAGCGAAAAACACTTGACCCTACGACTTAACGCCCAAGTCGAATTTCATAATAATTTATTATTACTAAAAATGTTTCGCATATGATGCTAACTTTTTGAAAGACACTTCACTTATGAAACTTTCTGATTAGTTTCCGTGAGTTTTATGAAATATACCCTGTAGTCGTAAGGGATTCTACTGAAGTTGGTGTAATAAGCGCAAATCAAATATCTAAGATATTGAATAGTGGAGTTGTTGAACTTGCTAATGGAATTATGGGAGTTTGTGTACCAGAGAAGAACCAACAATCAAAGTAAAATCTCTCTCTGTTCATTTTGTTTGTTTCAATTTTCAATGTCAGTATACGCAGTGTTTCAAATATTTTAAAATAATGCAAAACGAACACTAATCATGCTAGTTGAAAAACTGGATTTAAAACTGAAAAGTAATTTCAAATATATTTATATAAGTGGCTTTCAAAGCATAGTATAAAAAATGATAAACCACGCGCTGACTTATATTTCATAAGCAACGTTTTGAATATACCTCACATCACAAGTTATATTCAATTTAAAAAAATCCATATTTGTAATTAAACTTTACCTCATGTCGATTTTCACAAATTGATAAAAGTTTTGCCAATACAATGGTTTCTTCAAGCAGAAGTATAATAAGTCATAATTTATACGATGTCATTCTTATATACTCCAAAACCGTTAATTAAATGGTGGGCATTTTATAGCTGACCTCCGATTACTCGACGGATAGTATATATTGATTGCTGGTTATAAAATAATTAATTATATTCACCTAGTATACCGGCCAAACAAACTCAGAAGAGGGCAGTTATCAAGTTCTGTTTTGTCGTTGATAAAGTTCTGAGAATTCTTCTTTTCATTAATTTCCAAACTCTCCAGCAGATTTGATGAGCAGCAACGGTTAAATGTGTCTTGCCGTTTACAAAACAATTCAAATGTTCGGTTCTGCGTTTTTTGAAAGTTAAAACATTGGAAAATAATCACAAGTTCATTTATAAACTCCACTCTTCTCCAGTTTTTCAACTTTATCTTCATTGTATTTGATATGCCAATCCAAATTATTATTAGTCTTGAGTAAAATTAAAACCTTACTTCTTCAAATGAATTTCTATTTTGTAACTACATTATGCAATATATGTTATTGCCTTGAACTTCTTTTGGTTTCAATAGTAGGATCAACTTAGTCGAATTGCTTTTTTATCCAATATTTTCGGTAAAAAACTGTCTAAGTATATAGAACTATCATAACCATTATTAACTGCCATTGAAATTTATTGAACTCAGAAGAATGTTGATTAACCCATGTACAGTGTGATCCATTTGAAATGGAACTGACACATATTTTGAATGTTGATTGACCCATGTACAGTGTGATCCATTTGAAATGGAACTGACACATATTTTCTTAACTTCAGTTTCATTTCCAGAGCTCTATTTTTTTTCTTTCAAAGTTTATAGGGAAATTTTCATTTTGAACCACTGGATTTTTAGTCATAAATAAAAAACAAAATTTCATGAGAAAATATTGGTTAACAACGAAGTTTCAACAATTTTAACATTGAAAACAAAGTAGGTATTTGTGAACTTGTACAGTGAAATTCCGAAATCAATATCTCATTTCGTTGTATAACTCCTGAAAATATGGAAATGTGAGCGATTTGAGGTGTAAGCTATTTTGTAATAAAACTCTGACTACGCCACTGCATTTTGTGAACTATATTTCCTTAAAATCATTTATTTGAATTCAGGTAATGAGTGTATCAGAAAATAACAGTAACAAAAGTTATGCAGTAGTACATTCTTCCATAGCCGCAATAAAAGAAAGTGAACACGAGCAAGTATTCATTCAACAATAAAATGCCATTAATGAAAAACACTAAAATAAACATTAACCTAAAACTAAATATTAAAATGTTTGTGGCTTCTTCTGAACCTTCCTTTTTGGTTCTATACATTTATACATTTAAACTATTTTTTATTTTCTAAGGTGTAATTTCGGCATTGTATTGGCAAAACATATGCCGCATATATTTGTAAACCAAAAATTTGTGATTATCAACATTCAAGTTTTATTATGCACGTTAACATGGATTTTCATCAAGTATTGGCTATATTGATAAAAAAAATAATAGTTCAATCTCCCATACTCTAATATAGTTTTGAAGAGTCACCATTCATGGTTTTTTGTATTGGGGATGAAGAGTATTTCATGTTTTGAATTCCCTTTAGGGCTATCGTCCAACAAAATAGAATTGGAACTGGATATTGTGAAATACGAACAGGTGCATTTTCCTATAAATGTGAAAAACGATTAATTCATAAAAACTAGTTCTTCACAATGAAAATCACGAGAGAATATGATACACTGACTGCTCATTGAAATTAAATATTTATCCTCGTGAATATATCATATTTTTCTATATATCAATTTTTGAAAATAATAAAAGAAATAATAATAATTATAACTAACTATCTAGTAAATAACGAAACATTATTCTTTTTACAGATTATGTTCTTTGGTTAGTTTCTCAGCACTGCCATTTTTATCAATTTGAACAGGTGCAGTGATAGGTTGTTCTTTATACAGGGTGCAATCTAACCTCTTGCACTCCCGTGAAGGGCGGGTGTATAATGCCATTTTTTAACGAATGGCAGATGTGAAAAATTCGAAAAAAATTTGTGGAAAGTTTAAATTGGTAGAGTAGATTTGACACGCTTTTGGAAGGCCGACCCTTCATTGTGGTTTGCTCAAGTAGAGGCACAATTCAATAATCGAAAAATTACATCAGAATCAACCAAATTCAACTATGCCATCGCTTCACTTGATCCTGATCCAGAAATTGCTATGGAAGTCAAAGACATAACCATTTCCCCTCCTAAAGAAAATCCTTGCAAGAAGCTTAAGAAACTCTTATAACAATAACGTTTCAAACAATTATTACGTAGTGAACACTTAGGAGATCAGAAACCATCACAATTTTTGAGAAAAATGCAACAACTCATCGGTGATTCTCAAATTGATCATTCTTTTCTGCGTGAAATGTTTCTTAAAAGACTTCCCAGTAATGTACAAGTTATGCTTTCTTGTTTTCTCGATAACAATATTCCTATCGAAGAGTTGGCATGTAAAGCTGATAGAATTATGGAAAGTTTGGTGGATTGTTTCAATTCAAATAGACATTCTTTATGTTCAATACCCAATAATACCAAAGACCTATCCACGGAAATAAAGGAGCTGAAGAATCAGCGGATTGTATCAAGATCATCCTCAAACCAAATATTTTTCTCAACCAAAGGGGTCAGAAAGAGATGGACCTCTTTTATGCTGGTATCATTCACCATTTGGTTCATGAGCTAGAAAATGTATAGATCCATGTTCAGAGTCGGAAAACTTCAAGATGCAGCATCAGTAACGGTGAATGCTGCATTCAACGATAAAAGCCGTTTATTTTCCATCATGAACCGCAGAACTGGTTTTCGATTTTTGGTTGACACTGGGGCTCAAGTGAGCTTATTACCAATTAATAAATTCAAACAAAAAAATGAAAATTTCAATTATGTTCTCACTGCTGCTAATAATTCAAGCATAAGAACTTTTGGTGGCTATGAAATGTTGTTAGATTTTGGTTTGGGAAAGAAATTCTCTTGGAATTTTGTCATAGCTGATGTAAAACAGTGTATTGTTGGAGCCGATTTCTTACGGTATTTCAATTTATTAGTTGATTTAAAAAGAAATAGACTCCTAGACGCTTTTCACAGTGTTCTTGTTCATATGTTTTTTTTAAATCTACAGCTGTCTCTTTCATTAACAAAGAAAACGATGAGTTAAGTAATCTTCCACTGAGATATCCTCAACTAACTCAACCACATTTCGAAAAGATCTTCCTATCAAACATAGCGTTATACATTTCATTAAAACTACAGGCGCTCCAGTGACTTCTCGTAGCACCAGAGAAATATAAAATAGCCAAACAAGAATTCGATTTTTTACTTGACACTGGCATAATTAGACCATCTTCTAGCAACTGGTCGTCTCCTCTTCATTTAGTTCCAAAGAAGGTTCCTGGTAAATGGCGCGCCTGTGGTGATCATCGAGCACTGAATAATATCACAATTCCTGACAAGAATTTTATAATAAATTGTATTTAAAACCTCTACAGTGATACCACCTGTTCAACAGAAAACGATACCACGCACTTACTTTTTCAATCACTGCGAAATTACATCGAATTGTAAATCCAATAATGCTCTGCAAATTGGTGGCAGTTCTTATTTACAATCAAGGCGATCGGGTCCCATGAAAACGTTTACAAGAAAATCTAATAAACTCCGTGTTCCACTGTAATCAATCAATAGGGACTAGCAACGTGTAATGAGGATAAAATTGTATATTATTCGACAGACTGGAAGTTTCGCCAATTTAACGATGTAATTTCCTTTCTCTTTTTCCGCTTTTAACGGCTTTTCCACCGATTTTTATCGTCTATTCGAGCAAAGCAATCATTTGGAGTCAACACGAGATAACATCAGAGCAAATAAAAGGTAGGGACA
Source organism: Chrysolina haemoptera (assembly GCA_958298965.1). Taxonomy (NCBI): domain Eukaryota; kingdom Metazoa; phylum Arthropoda; class Insecta; order Coleoptera; family Chrysomelidae; genus Chrysolina; species Chrysolina haemoptera. The sequence goes on along the minus strand of OY282591.1, from coordinate 24,712,165 downwards.
GTTACATTGCAATGGTCCCTTTGGTGTTTTATAAAGTTATACGAAGCTGTAGGGACAAAACTCCTTTGAACGTTGACATTATTTGAAGGAGTAGTTTATAATTAAAATAAGGTGAATTTTAATGCTATGACGACTAGTACTTGCATTTTGTAAATAAATATACTGTTTTTAAAGACCAGGCAGCTGTTTTGAGGAAAAATTGCCTCTTGTTATTTTGTTTTGCATTTTTGGTATGTTCTTGAGTTTGACGGCCCTGAGCACAACTCCATTTCATAAATAGTTTTTGAGATGCAGAGTGTTGTTAAGTTGTTTAGTGGCAAATAATTTATTTGCATGTAGATTAGATTAGATTAGATTGGCGGCTCTCGTGCTACGAGCCTCTACACCGCGACCTTTTCAGATCTACGTTAAGAGACTCTAAAGGCTAGTTTTTAAAACTCGCATGAATCTGGGTGCTCTTGGTTTTTCTTCTCCCAGTGTTAGAAACGTTAGCCTTGACGAGCCCTCCGCCAGTCCGATTGTAATCATATGTTTGTTGTGCCTACAATACCCTGTGAGAAGCCCTACTAGAGTATTCTAGTAATGTTCTTCCTCTGGATTAGTAGATATTCTGTGAATGTTTACTGCGGTTTTTGATAAACTCTTTGGCCTGTCTCATTCCAGGTGAATTGTACCACCATACTTGAGACTTCTGTTGAATCCATGATTTGGTATTTATTTTTAGTATAGCTTTTGCTATACCGCAAAACGGTTCTTTGCCATTCAGGGCCTTACTTGCTCCTACTCGGGCTAGTGTATCGGCCTCTTTATTGCTTCTATAACCTGTGTGTGCTGGTAACCAGGCTTGGGTTAGTCTGTTGTGACTGCCCAGCTCTTTTAGGGCTTTTATGCAGTCCCAAACAAGTTTTGAGGTAAGTTGCATTTAGTTGATTGCTTTTATTGCAGCTTGACTATATATCTGAGTATTTGACAATGTTTTTTTCTGAAAATTCATGACTTATCAGCTCTTGTGCACAATGGTGTATTGCGATGATTTCCGCTTGGAATATCGTCGCTTGTTTGCCCAGGCTCAATGAGATTTTCATCTTCGGCTTGGTTCCATAGGTGCCGGCTCCTGAACTCTCATCAGTTTTTGAGCCGTCAGTGTAGACAGCGATTTCCGCATTGATAGGAGGTCTCTCCTTCCACGCATCCCTGTCCGTTATACTTGTCCTAAAAGTTTTATCAAAGCTATATCTTCTGGAAAGTGTGCCATCTGATAGCATTCCTGTAACCGGGTCCATCAGAACAAGAAAACATCTTGAATGAGAATATTTTCAATCAAAAATTTTGCCTAGCATGGGGCATGGGATTTTAATAGAAAATATGGTTAGATTCTGAATGAGACAAAAATTATCCAAAATTAATTCATTATTTATTGACTTAAAAAATTCAAATGTGATCTTCACACTTCAGAACTTTCACACTGTTCATTGTTTGATTTTGTCTTTATGTTGAATACCTCCCAAGAGATTATCTTGAACGATGGAAAATAAAGTTTGTCTTTCACAACAGATTTTATGAACATCCTGTTCATGACATAATTTTTTGGGTTTATCACCTTCCACAATCTGAAAATGAAAAAATGTTTTAATCCAAAGAAATCTGTACAAGTGTAGAAGGGCAAATTAATTAATTTGCCCGATAAGTTACTGCGTTCACAAGACTGCTGTCTTGAAAGAAATTAATTTTTGTCAGTAACGTACCCTACACTGAATTTGCCTATCTGAAAAAATGAGATCGAATTAACAAAGAATACTTCTCTTTTTTTTTTTTGAAAACTGTTGACGTTTCGGAGGCTGTATCTGCCTCCGTTATCAAAACTTCTTAGAAAGACGCTGAGAAAACTGAATTTGAAGTGCGATTTTGGTAATAAGACCTTTCTTTGACAGAGTCAAATGAAATCTGTCATACATTCTTTTGATTGACATTTGGTATCTTGATACATAGGGTGTTCGGTATCAATCAATCACCATTCTATTAGTTCTTATTTCATCTCTGAGGAGGGGTAACCAGGTGCGGTCCAATTCGATGGAATTGGTTGAGAAGCAGTTGTTCGATAAAAGAATGCACGCAGTTTCCTTCAACTTCCTTTTTTCTTGATTTGATTCTCTCAATAAAATTTTGGTATTATTCCATTCCATCATATGATCGCCATCAGATGTTAGAATATGTTCGGATATTTTCGAACCCGTTATTTTTCGATTTCTGATGTAACTTTTATGCTCTTCCTGGCGCACAATCAATGGTCTTGATGTTTCACTTATATAACTCTTACCACACGAACAAGGTATGTTGTAAACACAATTTTTTGAACATTCACCAGCGTTTTTGGGTTTTGTATGTGTGAGTATTGATCTCAATATCCTGTTCATATTTTCGTACAAAAATCAAAATGCACCTTTATTTTGTTTTTCCGTACAGGTACCATCTCTTGATCTGCAATTTCGGTGGTTCCACGCGAATTTTACAAATTGAAACGCAGTCTGTAATTTTTCGTTCGTCACCGTGCCGAGAGATATATATTAATTTCGACGGATTTTCGATAACGATTGTCAAAAGGCATCAATAGCGTTGATTGAATGTGATTTGTGTTCAAAATAACATTGTGTTTGCTTAAAAGGAAATATCATTCCACACCAATGTTATTTATTTAAATTTTCATGGTAGTGATGTGTCGAGTTCCTTAAAAATCAATTATTTTACAAACTCCTCATGTACCTTCTCGGAAAAATGTATGCCAATTCATGCTCATTGTATAATATACTATTTCACACACTGTTCACATATTTACACATTTTCGAAGAAGACAGTATATTCAAAACTTCATAAGAACAAAAGAACGAATATATACCTCCAATTGCTCCAATATATCAATATTATGATTACTGTCGTAGAAAAAATGTTGTACGATACATTTTTGTAAATAGCTATTTTATACTCGCGTGTTTTGTTGAAGGTTCATACAATAAAGTCCGACTTCACGAGCTTGTATATCATAAATACATATTTTGTGAAGTTTCCACCAAAATATAAATTTATCGTTATTTCACAAAAATCTAATTACAACCACGTCACAGGTTCCTCACCGTTTCTTGAGATACGTAATAGAAATGCAAATTATTTGATTATTCATCACTGAAAGTTTCGGCAACTTATTGATGTAATTTCCTCTTTTTTAAGGCTGTCGTCTCCAGAAGAGCGCTTGCCACAGATTTTCGTCTGCTTTTGTATTTTCTGTTCTTGTTACCAGCGGCTTGAATGCTAATTAGGTTATTTTGTTATGAAACGCCACTCCCTTGCCCCACTTTTGTGTCGTGCTGGAACCAAGGATGCCGCGTCGTGCTTTGCTAAAAACGGTTTAGTCATCAAATTTTCACAACTTCCTACAGGATATTGATCATTATTTCTGCAAATCATCACTGGGCCGGGCGCATTGTTTCTTTCAACAAAAACCCTTCATTTATTTCCGTGCTTCGAAGTTGGTTTCAAAGTTTTGGGCTACACAAAGTGTTAAAATAAAACGTTCAATTTGGTAGATGAATATGTAATTATTATCTTAACCATGTTGAGTTTTTTCAATCGGCTGTTGCCCACATTAATAACTTAGCGATAAGTCTAAACAAGTATTATTCGGGTTGTAAATGGATTTTCTTTATAAGAAGCGTATAAGACTGAATAACTGTGGGTTGGATAAAGTCGGCCATGGCGTCAGAACTGCATTAGGTACCACCGGAGTCATAATGTCAACGATTACGAACCCATAAAAAAAATAAGATATATAATCCATACAATATTGAAGTTTGACAAATATTTGCTAGACTGAAGTTATTTAAATGGAATAAACATCTGACATCACTTGCAGTGATTCCAATTGGGGATTCAACATTAGATGCCAGCACCAAAGTGGCAAAAATGGAACTACTCTCGAGTACATTACGTCAACAGAAGAACTGAATATTCACCATTTATATGTCAATAATGATTACAGGTTCAACAAAATGCACATAAACAATTGCCAAAATTTTGGGAATTTTGACGAAAACAACTATTTCAATGTACTTATCTATAGTGTCAAAACTTGACACCAGAGGGAGTATCCCTTATGTTGAATTCCCAATAGCAAACGTTTATTAACATATTTTTTCACTGGAGGGTGAGGGTTTTGCAGTTTTCTTGATTTCAATATTATCATCCTAAAAAAATTAGTCAACACATTGAAAAATATACAGTGTGGAAAGTCTAACTGGAACAAATTCTGTAACTTGATAAATAAAGGTTTATCGCAAAATTGCTGAAACACATCAATTTTTATTTTCAATGGGGCATATTACAAAGAGATTTGTTCATCTTTTTAATTGGGGGTTTGCAGCCACCCCCAACTTTTTTTTTAATGGAAGGGTAGGTTGATTAATTTCTCATTTGAAAGCTTTTTCAAATGCAAATACAATTCCATTTTTTTGTTACTGTTTATAAGCAATGTATCGGAAAAAAATTAAATACGGAAATAGTTACTGAAATTATACGGTCCGCGTTCGCACCTGATTACAACGTGGACAGTAGAAAATGTTTTGCTGTCGATAGGTACACTGTTTCTTACCAATAAAGCATGATCGAATATGGGGACACAGTTTGAAGTCACTCGTTTGTTTACCGAAAATCATCCAGAATTACCTTCAATTAATCGAAGTACGATTAGCAAATTTGAAACTCGATATCGGGAGTTGGGCCACGCAAGGGATGTTACTCGACAAAAGACAAAAGAGTCGACGAAGAAGCCCAGTTGAACATATTGTTGGAAGTTGAAGAAAATCCTACGACTACACGAAAATTTATAAATTTATGGCGAAAGCTCAGTTTGTGGTAGGTATCTATCGAAAGTATTGCCTTCATTACCAAAAAATAGTATGACTTATAAAGCAATATAAGGAAAAATAACAATTATACATGAATAACTAAATACTTGAGGGGGAAAATTCAAAAAAAATTCCACCGGTAGAATTTGAACTCACGCTCTTATAACAACCATTAACTTTTCCGCTGGACCACACCGTATCCGGAAAAAACCGCAAATGAAAAAAACGCAAAGGAAATAAACGCACACATAAAAAAGCGCAATGTTACAAAAGCCCTCAAGAAATATCCATCCGTAGAAGATTATGATTCTCCTGTCCAAATTGGAAAATTCAAGATAGCGGCTCCATTAAGGCGGAAGAGTTTGTAATTATTGTCCAATTTCATTCAAAATTAGTATCTGGGAGTTTTCGGGGGCGAAGATTATAATTCTTCTGTCAAAATCGGAAAATTCAAGATGGCGAATCCAATATGGAGGACGAGATTTGTAATCATGATCCGACTCTATTTAAAATTGGTATCTGGGAGTTTTACTATGTTGAAAAAGGGAACATTCTCCATGAAAATTGAAAAATGAAAAATGTGATTTATTTGTAATATCCAACAGAAAACAACTAGTTCCCCGGCTAAAGACACGTTGGACATTGAACTACATCTGATAGATGTTGTGAAAATCTAACTGAAAAGAAAAAATCTGAAAGTGAAAGTTCGTATTTTCATTCACATAGTTGATTTATTTAATTATCTCTAGTTTTCATTGAAAATCCATTAAATAAATTAGATAGGAAGAATGTTAAGCGTTTTAAAAATTCTGAAAGCAGCCAAAAAGCACCCACATGAGACTGCAAAACCTGCACGAGCTTAACGAAGATGATCCTGATCGTAGAATCGAATTTTGCGAACGAATGATGGCTTCTATCGATGGTGGACAAATTGCTTTAGAATGGGTGCTGTTTTCTGATGAGTCTACGTTCACATTACATGGCCACGTCAATCGACAGAACTGCCGTTATTGGGCTGACGAAAATCCCCGTTGGATGCGTAAATGCCATACCCAAAGGCCTCAAAAAACAAACGTCTGGGCTGAAATTATATTACCATAGTAGGTCCTTTTTTTTTCAATGGAAACGTAACTGGAGAAACGTACCTTAATATGCTCCAAGAAGAAATGATTCCTACGTTAGGTAATTTATTCCCCAATAATTCAACAAGATGAGGCACCAACACATCTTGCTCAAAACGTACGGACCTATCTTAACGAAGTGTTTCCAAATAGGTGGATTGGAAGGAGAGGCCCAATTGAGTGGCCAGCAAGATCTCCCGATCTTACTCGATTAGATTTTTTTCATGGGGATATCTAAAGAGCAATGTTTATGCCACTAAACCTAACGACATCGCTGAGCTTCAACGAAGAATCAGGGACGAAATTAGGCAAGTAACGCCGAAAGTGTTACAAAATGTTCGAAATGCTACTTATTATCAATTGGGATATTGTCAGCAACAAGGTGGAGAGCAGTTTGAACATATTTCAGTAACTATGTCCTTATTTAATTTTTTTTTTCGACACATTGCTTATAAAGAGTAACAAAAAAAAATGGAATTGTATTTGCAATTGAACAAACTTTCAAATAAAAAATTACCTACCCTACCTTTAAAAAAAAAAAGTTGGGGTGGCTGCAACCCCCTAGATAATTAAAAAAATAAACAAATCTCTTTGTAATATGCCCCATTGAAAATGAAAATTGACGTGTTCAGGAATTTTGCGATAAACCTTTATTTATCAAGTTGCAGAATTTGTTCTAGTTAGACTTTCCACACTGTATATTTTTCATTGTGTTAGCTAATTTTTGTAGGATTATAATATTGAAATCAAGAAAACTACAAAATCCTCATCATCCAGCGGAAAAATATGTTGATAAACGTTTGCTATTATACTGCCGTCCTAACTTAAAGAGCAGTATCTCACAAATTGGTACTTCCGAGAAAATGCGCATGAAAGTATTTATATCTGTGCCACTGCATGGTGCTTATGTTTTTTCTTATAGATCTATATTTTTCATTGCTTTTTAGCTTCGTATTATGATAAATATAGTCATAATGAACACACCAAGTGGATTAACTGCAAACGGGCTAGAAGTGGAGATACTGCTCTTTAAGTTAGGACGGCAGTATAATCACTGCAGGAAGTAATATCAGATGTTTATTCAATTTAAATAACTTCAGTCGAGCAAATATTTGTCAAACTTCAATATTTCATGGGCCATGGATCTTATTTTTTCCTGTGGGTTCGTTAATGGTTGACATTGTGACTCCGGTGGTACCCCACCCACAGTCATCCAGTCTTATATCTTCTTATAAAGAAAATCCATTTACAACCCGAATAATCCTTGTTTAGACTTATCGCTAAGTTCTTAAGTGTAACCAATATCATAATACCACTTGACTTCTTTCAAACTATATAATCCGATGAATCAGGAGAGGTAATCTTGAACCCCCATAACTGTTGGAATTACATACCTGGCGAATGTTATTAATAGATTGTCGAAATTAGAAGTTCAACAAGTTCAGTTGGTACGGAAAAGTGGTCTGTGGTTCAGCAGATATTTTAGTGAAAGCGAAGAAAGGTATTTACTTATTAATATTGATATATTATTACTTATATATTACAATATAATGAAGACCATGAAGTGACGTCACTGTTTTACTTTTACTCTCATTAGTCTTATTTACTTTTGTATATTGTATTGTATTGGATAACAGAAACTGGGTTAGTTTGACATTTAAACATCTCGCTTTTTTCTATTAGTTGAGCGAACTTCAATGAAATGATCTTGTTATATCAATACATACATTTAATTGCACAACATACCTACACATCAAAGCCGGCTCATAAACTATACAATGACGACGAAAACATTAGTTAATTTTTGAACATAGGCGTAGAGTGTACGAATGATTGATTTTTTAAATTAATACTATACATTATTTATCAAAACTTTCTTATTTTTCAAGTGATTCAAGTGTCTGTGATAGTTTCAGTAATTGTTATTCAGGAATTTGAAACAATCTCTCTTTTTGCATTGGTATGTATGGTGTCGGTATATCCCTGTGAAACACCACTATATCGACTATACTTCTACATGCTATGAAATGGATTAATCCATACCTCAGTATTTTGTCCATCTGTCCACCCTTTTTACCTAATAATTAGTTTCCTTATGCATTCCTAGAATTAAAACATTTTTTTTAATAATATAAATGAAATGGCACTAAAGAGCTACAAACGAGATATAAATATTTCTACACCTGATTTCCATGTGAAATTATTCATGATTTCCTTGATATAAAATTATGGAAACCATAAAACAATTTACAAATCCTTATTTGACAGTAGGTAAATCTATATTCGAAGTAGAATAATATACCTACAATGATTTGCCAAGAATCCAATTAAATATCAAACTTTCATTATAATCAAAAGAAAACACCAGAATTTGGGAGAATCTGTTATATCATTAGGTATGTTTATTGGTAGACATTTTGATAAATAATTAATGTTTTCAATTGGTGCCCCTTGTACAGATAGAACTTTCAAAAACGCGCGTTATTTAAAGTTACCATGGATACATCAACAACTCGAGAACAGTAAGGTCTGAATGACTATGTTATGATTATTGATCTGACAGAAGTACCTTGTAACGTGAAATAAAATATTACAAATAAATGCAAAACTTTTATACAAACATTAACGAATTCAACCATTTTACATTATAAGTTTTTAGTTCCATCACTTGAAATAATGAAACCAATATTTATGATTTCAAAGTGCAGCAAGTGAAAAAATAACGTAAAGTATTCGTGGATAACTAATCTTTCAAACACATGCTCTATTTCGAGCACTCCGGCTGTGCCGTCGTGCTCGAAAATTCGGGCGTGTTGGAAAGACCTTTTTATCCACTTATACTTTAATATACTATATTGTAACGTGTAAAATTTTATAAGCTAATATAGTAGTGGTATTGAAATGGATTGACAAAACGACAAAAATTACGTGAACCAATGATAATCCAGTCATTCCTGCAAGTGGAATGTGACCAGTTGCAAATAACATAACAAAAATGATAAGCGTGTTGGAATAAGATGGATAATACGCAACTGTTACGTCTTGACGTGTCAACTGAAACTGTCAGGATAACCTAAAAGAAATCAAAGTAAAAAAGTATAATTTTGTTGCTCTAATATGAGTTTCTAGAAATAGTACGGATTGTAATGCGTTGATAATCTCTTCTAGAAAAACTTGTTTATTAAACACTCGTTACTAAAAATAAGTTTATTAAACAATCGTTACTAAATAGAATATTCTGTAACAAGGTTATAATGAAAAATTCGATGCGAGTGGGAAGTTCCGAAGCGAGGAACCACGAGCATAACTAATTTTAATTCTAAACGAGTAACAGACTGTACTTTCTCCACAACCAAAAATTTCACATATAATCGACTGAAAAAGAAAAATTATTTTGACATTTCATTTCACATCTTGTCACTAAGATGCCAGTCAAGGCTAACGTAATTATTGTTACTACAATGTCATAATATTCATTCTTATACAAGTGATTGAATGAAATACACGCAAAATGCATAAGACAGCAAGTGTTGCAGAATATTTGTTCAATATCAAGAACGATAATGTTGCCATGCTGTTATAAAATATGATTTCAGAATTGGCAAATTCTGTAACGGTTGTGGAGAATAGTATATTCTGTAACAAGGTTAGAATGAGTATTTGATGCGAGTGGGAAGTTCCGAGCGCGAGCCAGAGGCGAGCGTGAGGAACCACGAGCACAGCGAATTTTCATTCTAACCGAGTAACATACTGTTTTTTCTCCATAATCACGAATATTACATATATTGTAATCGAATGAAAAGCCAACGAAAAATTTATTTGGCATTTTAATTCACATATTGTCACTATATATGATGCCAGTCAAGGCTAACGTTATCATTGCTAAAACAGTGTTAGAATTTATTCCTCAACAAGTGACGGAATCAAATACACGCAAAATGTATAAGACAGCAAGTGTTGTAGAATATTTGTTCAAAATCAAGAGCGAGATTGTTACTTTTCTGTTATCAGATTTGATTTCAGAATTGGCCAATTCTGTAACGATTTTCGAGAAAGTTGCTTTCTGTTGAGTTTCATAACAAAAGTCAAGCATGGAATATTTGTAAAAATTTTCTGTTTCATTTATTTTATATAAAAATGATTGAACTAGAATGAATAGCGACAGTTCTCATATTGAAAATACTCCACCAGTACTAAGAGAACAAGTTGGTTAATCGTCATTGGATTCACTACCTTCAACTAACTTGTTGATTAGTTTTATTTTTAGCAAAAAGTGTGTTATTGAAAAAGTATACACACCTAGTGTGTAACACTCACTCGTGTAATACTGTCTCGTTTGAATTGATTTAATAATATACTATTTCTTGTGCAAAAGTCGATTGATTCATTGTTACATGCATGTCAGAATATAAAAACTCTCAGAACAGTGACATCTCAGGAGAAAATTAAAAATTATGATAGACTGCCAAAAATTAAAGGTGGGTAAGCTTGGATTTCTTGTAAGGAAACGCTTCCAAGACCGAAAGAAGCCAGTGTTATAAAACTTGTAGTGATGAAATTTGAAGTAATTGAAGTGTCAAAAAGTTTATACATACAATTTTGAACTAATGCCCATGATTGAGACTCAAGTAAGTAGACATTCCTGGCAATGAAGCACCAGCAGACGATTTCCCAAAGACAGATATTATTTACCACATTCTAGAATACACTTCTGAGGGTTGCTCGTACGGGCGAAGCCCGATGAGGATAAGAACAAAAACCAATGTGGATATTTAAAATATCCACTTATATTAATACGCACAAGAATTAATTTCCCTAAACTATTTCCCCATTTTGACGAATCAGTACTTTAGTGATGCATAAAATAATATAAAATTGGAATCCATGAAATTCATTTTCGCCATAATTGAATTATGCATATTTTAGGATTATCTCAACAAGAGTTGAAGGATTTTGTGACAACTCCAATACTTATTAAAAATGTATCACTAATTGGAGTTTGGACAAAATAAGCTCTCGCGAAGACATAAGTTAATGGTGGACTTTTGCAGCAGTTTCATCTTGGGATATGTCATAAGTTTCAATCAAATCATAAGAAAATGTGTTGCCATTCGTAGTATTCAATTGCTTCATTACACTCAGTACTTGCTTGTGGGGAACATAACACAAATGGACGTCAGATATAATTCAATGTCCGTAGAGGGAAGTAGTTGTTTTCGGTCAGAAGTTTGCGTCATATTCTCCGGGAATGTGTGGAGTAACTGTATTTTCGATATTGTCGAAATATTTGTTTCATTGAATTGTTAATCTCCAACACACACCTTTGTTCGTTTTGTAGTCAAATAGTTGTGAAGATGGTGTAATAACCGATGCTAGTCGTATATTATGAGATTATTTCTAGAAAATAGATAAAATTCATGTAAATATATCATTAGACATAATATTAATTTCAAGTTATCGTTTCCCAAAGATTGCTCACTATCATTATCAATTATTATCATTAATTGTTCTTAGTTATAGGTAAGATTAGCAAATTTTGAGTTTAATTGATTTCAAAGGATGTTAATAAAACTAATGTAGTCGGATATTTTCATTTCACAATACGAGTATAGAACAGAATATCAGAATCAGGACCTTTTTAAGCAATCTTGCCTCTTGGTAGATTCAAGGCGAACTCCATAAAAACAAGATAAAAATATTAAATCAAATATTTCGGGCACGTAATCAAATTATGATGATTAGCTACCAACTTGGAAGAAATTCATTAAAATAATTGGTACCAAATCTAGAGGCAATCTGCATTACATTCAATTTGAAGCCTTCTTGTAAGGGTATTCATATTAATACATACATCCTGATTACACAATCAAAATTAAAATTTGAAACCTGTTCACCAAAGTTAGATTGAGTCGCCCAAGCAAGAATCTTCATTAGCAAATCTGTCACATACTTCGTAGGAATGTACGCGTAAACATTTCGAAAGAAAATATCCACAAACATATTTGAAAGCTTTTTGATTTTCGTTCGAAAATATGAATAGGATATTATAAAATCTGTTGTGGAATCATCATTGAACAGATGTATTTCAATATCCAGCGTGGCTTTAGCCGGGGAAGTAGTTGTTTTCTGTTAGATATAACAAAAAAATCACATTTATCAATTTTCATTTCAATATTTGAAAGCATTTTGTTAGGTTAGGTTAGAAAATTTTATTCTTCATAAAAGTTGGTGCTTTGCAAAAACTTGCATTTGAGTTATCAAAATTCTGAATTATCAAACGGTGTACAGGTGAAAACAAGAAATTTCAATTATCATGGAGAATGTTCCCCTTTTCAATATGAATACCTCCCAAATGGTTATCTTGAACGATGGAAAATAACGACTTAAGTTTGTCTTTCAGCCGCAGATGATGAATATTTCAAAAATCAAAATTCCTAGTTTTTATTCTCCCCTGTATACCGTTTAGAAATTTGAAATTCTTACAACCTTTATGTGAGTTTTTTGCGATGCACCAATTTTCATGCAGGATAAAATTTTCTGACAAATGGATAATAAACAAGTTATGGTGCAAACTTTTTGAAACTCACTGTATACTACAGTATCTTAGGAATCATAGGTATCTCAGGAATCCTCAATAAAAGCTAATACTTTATAATTTTCCTACTCTAAACTCGGAATTTTAATATTTTCCGACTTTAAAGTAGGGAATTTTATTATTTTCCGACTTTAAAGTAGGGAATTTATTGAATTCCGACTTCGGAGTCGGAAATATTTTTAAGAAATTATATGACCTCATACTTCTATATTCCTTCCGTTAAGATATGTTGTTCAGGAAGTGATCAGTTATCATCTGACAAAGCGGAAGGAAAAGGAAAAATTTTGAAAATTTTTCTTCCGAAAATGTCTTAGGTCAAAAATTAGACGGTCTCCTATATTCTCACTTTTTACTTTTGCCCTTACATAGCTAAAATCCAGGTGAATGGAATTTTTAGCAGGGCCGGATTACAGGGGGGGGGCAAAAAGGGGCAGTCGAAAAACTCGCAGGCTATGTTAAAGAATTAGAAAAATGGACTTGGAATGGTGATTGAAGTCTGAAACTTTAGGTAGCACTTCTTTAGGGACCAAGAAAAGCAACTCCCCAAGGAAAGGAGTTTTCGTTCAGTTTTCACCACCCTACCACCCCTTTCAATTATGGCTCTCTTTATGACAATTTCCTCGACTTTGTATGATCTGAAAAAAAAAACTGTGTTTGAGTACATATGGACGAAAACTCCTTCCCTTGGACATAGCCGGTCCTGCGAGTTTTTGGACTGCCCATTTTTGCCCCCCTGTAATCCGGCCCTGCTAAAAATTCCTTCTACTCGATTTCGGCTATCAATGGGCCAAATTGAAACTGATGAACTAAAAAATGAGAATATAGCTATTTTTTACCTGAGACGTTTTCGAATTTTCAAAATTCTTTATTCAGCCCAATTTTCCTTCCGCTTCGTCAGATGATAACTGATCACTTTCTAAAGAACATATCTCGACGGAAGGAATATAGAAGACGGCTGAAATTTATCTTGTTTCGTGGCTGGGCCTTACTCAAAATCGAAAATATTTTGGATTTGGTATCTTCGAGGTGAGTGCTTCCATTCCTGAGCTCGGAAGGAGTATAGCTGTTCGGCGCATTTTTTCACTGGCGGCCCCCTTACTATTTCGTACTATTCGGCTATTTTAGGAGTAATATAATCGGACCATTTAACCGTATCATTTGTTTCAGGATGAAATTCGAACAGCTCGTAGCAGCAGTGCTGGCTTTCGCATCGGTTTGCTCTCGCACGGACGGAGCGCGGGAAAATCGATACAGAGCCGACAGAAAGCGTGCAACAGATTCGCAAGTCGAGGCCGCTCCTGCCACTCGGCGGTACGTGCCAAGCGACGCGGAAAGGAGAAAAAGAGGTTTTTCCCCGTGGAGCGGATCGCACGATCAGTTTCAAGGGTAAGGTTCTTCATTAGATATTGAGCTGTGTATTTAACCGGTTTGATCGTTGATTGAAATATCGGAATGGCGTTTTCGAGCTCTCTTTGTTTCGTTTTTCGTTGAAGTTGCTTTTAATTCAGTATTGGAGAGGCAAAAACGTGTAAAACAAAAATGAACTGTTATTTTCACTTATTGGCTCTTGTAACCAAAAATGAGCGAGAGAGGAATTCAAATTACTCATTGAAAGTTTGATTTTGTGGAAGGATTACGATTATTGACACATGTATACATTATCAGACAGACAAATGTAAGCCACAAGTAAAGAATGAATGGTAGCACTTTGAAACTTATCAAATTTCGGGCGTTAACCGCCACTGCCATTTCCGGCGGTGACGAAAATTAGATTTGTCATAACTTTGCTAAAAATTATAGTAGAAGGAAAAGAAAAAGTGTATATCGTTCCTGAAGACTTTTACTTCCTCATGCAAATATAACATGTGAGTATCTGAGTACCCAAAATGTGTTTTATTCCACTTCACATAACCCTTCTACGATATTTACAGAGGATCCGAAAGTCATGGATATTTTAGTTGATATGAAATAATTATACTGAAGCAGGAATCAGTACCCTCTTTGGACCATATGCAACGATTTAAGGCTAATGAGACAAGTCTCACTTATACATGCCAAAGAAAAAACTGGGTTTTACTCCTGCCTCAGTTTTAAACTCACCCATAATCCCGGAAATTTCTTCAGTAAAATGTTGAAAATAATCGCTCATACACATCCTACATAAAAAATGAAGTAGGTATGTGATTTCAAGCTTGAGGTTTAAATTTAAATTTAGATTTAAATTTCCACAATTTTTTTTTCGAATTTTTCACACCTGACATTAGTTATAATATGGCATTATACACCCTTCCTTCAAGGGAGTGCAAGAGGTTAGATTACACCCTGTATATTTATACATACTTATGTCCATAAAAAATGGCAAGGACTGCAAGTTTTTTTTCACCACTTTCGAAACCCACAAATCCGCGAACAAATCGATGTTCTCGTAAACTATGGCTTCTTCAGAAACGTTACTGAAAATTTTTCTTTTAGGAAAATCATCAAGCTTCCTTTTTTGTAATAAACACATTTTCGGCATTTTCAACGGTTTACGAATTATAGCCGAAAACAGTAAAACTACTCTGGTTTCATGATGTATGTGACCTCCAATAACAGTTTATGAAAGTACATTTCTATGCCGGTTAATTGTGTAGGAAAATTCTACACCCACTGCAATATGAGAAAATCATGACTTGAACTTATAATGAACATTATACATCAGTGATACTTTTCATAAAAATATCCAATCAAAATTCAGCATTTTGGAAATATAATATTTAATTTTTTCAGGAACGAATTCTCCATTTGGAAACCTCCAGTATACCAGCTAAACAGGCCGTACTACATTCCCCTTTATGGTGCCCCAGGAAGGACCCCGATATACTTTCCTCCACAACCCATAAATATCAATCCCGGATACCCTCCCGATAACCCTCCATTCCGAGGACCCCCTTACTTACCACCGAAACCACCACAACCAACAACAGAAAAACCAAAGAACGCAACAATGAAGGTGATCAACAGAAATGACTTCGACGACGATGACGACAGGCCGGTGTGGGGTGGTAGCGATGTGACTAGAGCCCCCCCGATGGTCCCCACAAGACCACCACGACCCCCAGGTCTACCCGAATTTCCACCACTCGTCCATGATATCGGCGGTAATGGAGTCAACATGTTAGCAGCTGATGATGAATACGATGACACTCCTGCCTTCATTCCACCACCAAGTACCTCCCGGCCCATCCTGCGAACCACGCGAAGAGTTTCAACGACACGGAGGCCTCCTGCGGCAGCGCAGGTCCCTCCTGTGGCAGCACAGGTCCCTCCTGGTCCTAGTAATTGCGTCTGGGCAGTGGTTTCTTGTTGTTCAGGCTCCTCGAGTACTGTGGCTGAAAGCTGCTTCGAACAGAAAGGGTGTCCTGGACCTTTCTGGGACAGGAGTCCCTGTGACAGCGATTTCGCGCGGGCTGCAATTGCTACGGCTTTGAACTATTATAAACAGTGAGAATATGAGCGCATGCGCATAGGAAAAAATGCCTCAGTTTGTGTTCTTAGGTTATTTGAGGTCTGATGGACAGTACTATACTGATTTGCTGACTCTGGTCCTTATAGTCCAAGATCCTAAAGCCAACAGACGTAACTTATTTTCTGAAGGAATGAGGTGTATTTCTATACTTTCAATGCACGCATACTTGATAAGTTAGGTAGACGGCCAATCCAGAGATACGAGATGAGAACGGTAAGTGAAAATGGAACTCACTTCACTCAACCTCTAGTGGTTGATTCTTATACTTTATCGGCAAGTTTCCATCTTGGGTATGTTGGATTCATGAGAGCATAAAGAATAGCTTGCTATATGTTGAGAGAGCATTACAATTTCTCCTCTACTCGCTCGAGGAAGGGATATCGATATGTGCTGTGTGCGGTGTGTCGCTTTGCCACGTGGTCCGTTAAAGCGTCGGGTGGGGTAACAGGAGATAGCCCAGTAGTGCCAATTATCCCCTAGATACAAAAAAATTCTACCGTTATTCTCGCTCTGAAACGCATGCATAGTACCAGTACATTTTTTTTGTGTCTGAGGAATATTTGGTCCTTATATACGATTTGTAGGCCCCTATAAACGTTTTATATGTTTGCAAAACATATATATATATATATATATATATATATATATAAAATTAAATCCTCAATATATAAGTGAAGTTGAAATATAATTATTTTTAAAGCGTTTAGCGGAAGTTATGGCCGGTGGGAAGTATCTGTCGGTGCTGAATATTATTTTGTGATATTCTAAAAAACATATACAGTGCGGCTTTTGATAACCCCTCCCCCCCTGTTAACTTTTGAACAGTTCGACGTTGAATACAATATAAAAAGGAAATTCCATTCCCTTTACAACCACCTAAATTTTTGAATTTTGAATTTTTTTGCAATTCAAAATCGATATATCAAATATAAATGCGGATCTGAATACTACTCATACCTCGATAAATTTGAACGGTTTGATGTGGAACAATGAAACCAAAAATTATTTGAAGGGTATTACCGATACTACTTTTTGAGAGAAAAAACATTGCTATTACTCGACAGATGGCGCTGGGGGCACATTAATTCAAAAATTTCGAAAGGCATAAAAATCGAAATTGGGAAAAAATTATGAACAAAATTCAAAAATATTTAGATGGTTGTGAAGATTATTGAATTCTCTTTTCAACGATGTGACACTTGACCCCCCATGCTATTTACAAATTTTGAGTTGACAGGCCCCCCGCGCCCCCTGTCGAGCAATGACCATATTTTCCAATTCAAAAAGTAATATTAGTGAAACCTTCGAAACGGTTTTGTTTTCATGTGTCTACGTCAACCTGTTCAAAAGTCAACCCCCCCTATTAAAAGCTGCACTGTATAATAATCAGCCATTATAACTTAGATGAAGTAAGCCTCATTTTAACTTACCTTTCTTACTTCGTATCTGTGGAAAGTACATAGGAAAATTACCTCATTTCTCACATTTCGTCCTTTAAAAAATGAGTTTGGTCTGGGGGCCCTAGGATCTTAGGTTACTTACTTAGGTACTATCATTATTGGGTTTGTAGTTAATTCAATGAACTGAAGACGGCTACGCCTGATAATTTATAGTACTTAAATGAATATTGCTTGAAAGCTATGAAATCCTCCCAAGTTAAATTCAGCAGCAGGCTTCATCCCATGAATTTGTCCGGAAGAAATTGTTACGTTGGAAAAGTCTGATTCTGTGTGACGTCATTGCCCTTCCTAAAATCTGAAAATATTTGTTGTATCTAGCAACCAATGCCATTATTATTGCCATCTTATACAGGGTGTTGCTCAATTCATGCCGAAACTTTCAAATGCTTGTAAATTATATGTATCTGTTCTATAAAAACATGTGTTCAACCCAATCCATGAAGGTGTGAGTAAAAGTTTTTGAAACTTCAAATTTTGGAGATAACGTATACGCTTGAAGAGGTCAATGGAAGTATTTTTTCAGTATTACCTCAGATTAGGTTGCATGCGACAGAGGCACAAACAGACTTTTTTTCAGAGAACTGCGAGATACTCCGTTATAAAGGTCCACATATCTTGGCTGTTGCCAAATAGAGTTGAACGCGCTGACGACGACTGCTGCTAGAGCTACAGTTGTTTGTTTACATTCTGACAGCCAGCGTACTTTGAATTTCAGAGATATCTCGAGTGGTTGAGAACATTTTTAAGGACAAGGCCTTCTTTTTTTACAACAAGGAGTCTATAAGATTGTTCCGCATGCATTCAGCAACACCCTGCTTGGCAATATAGTGTCAGCTTTCGAGCTAACATTGTTGACATTTGTATGTGACAGAATTTTTTTGAACATTTTCTCCTAACTTTAGTAGTTTTTTAAAGTTTCGCTGTAAAAATTAAAGTTTGTTGTTGTCAAATATTTTGTCTACGGCTTATATGTAATAGGCATATTGTAGGTGTGATAAAGTCATTCATATTAATGAGGAGAATAGTGGAAATATTGTACTGGAAAATATGATTTACTGTCTATGTAAAAAAATTATTGTGGTATTCATTTCGTGATGAATACCATTGTACATCTTCAGATTCCATATTTTCTAATATATATCATATACATAGTCGTAGATGAAGTACAGAATACTAATAAAAACAATATGTTGATAATAGTATTAATAGAGCACTGTCAGCTGACGTCAAAACATGGCGGTTATAGGGGGACAAACAAAGCATTTGACATTTAATGAAATGAAAATTCGTTTTTTGTGGGTGTTGGAGGATATTTGCGATTTTTATAAATTAACTGTTATCCAAATATTTATGTTTGCTTAGAATTGAGAGTTATTTTTGTGTAAATAATTTTATCCGGGACAACTTTTTGATCTAGGAAATATTATATTATTGGTTGTTTTCATCATTAATCATTTCATAGCTAATTTTCATGGCAGCATTTTATGTAGAGGAATGTTCCTTTTGTAATAAGAATAATTGCAGTATTTATTTCATGAATATGATGGAATTACTTTTACAGTTTTTGTACTACTTTAGATAGAATATTTTGTAATGAGAAACCGTACTTTCGTGTTGAGCATGAAGTTATCAATAAACTTATTTATTCATGTTTGCATTTTGATTTACTTTTTCATAAACAAAGCAGCCCCTTCAGCTAACGTAAAGCTCGCTAAAAGAGGAATGAGAAGGGATATTAAATGATTTTCCTTCAGCACTGGAAATAAGGTGGAGTTGGAGTATGTATAGAAGATATATGTATCTAATCAACCATGATAAACACGAAAAAAAATTGTTACCGAAATTCCAGGGTTGGAACATTTTGTTTTTTCGTATAAAAATAAATAATTAGATTTTTGCTGTAATCTTGGAAAGTATATTATTCATCGAAAAAACAACTCAACGAGGTGAAAGACAAATCAATTCTTCACAAAAATGATTCCCAGTAATTTTTTATGAAATTCGCTCGTTTTCTCAGAAAACTCTTATCCGCCACTGAAAGTTCTGGCGGAGCCAAATATTTGATTGGTCATAATAACTCTGCTAAAAAACATCGGAGAAGGAAAAGCAAAAGTTCATATCGTTTCTATGAAGACTCCTACCTTATCATGCAAATATAATATGCGAGTATTTGAGTATCTAAAATGTGTTTTGTCGCACTTCACGGAGATGTTTGCGGATGATCCGAAAATCATGTATAATGTAGTAAATATGGAATTATTATACTAAAGCAGCAACCCATACCCTCTTTAGACTATATTCAACAATTTTAAAGTAGTGTGACAGGTCCCACTCATACATGCCAAAAAAAAACTTTATTTTACTCCTTCCTCAATTTCAAGTAACCCATAAAACCGGCATTCTATTCAGTAAATGTTGAAAATCGTCGCTTATTCATATCCTGCATACTTATATGTTTAATAATACTATTGTGGAGTGCAAACCTCAAGCTTGAAATCACATACTTTATTTTTATTTTAAAATTGTTCCATATGGTCCAAACAGGGTACTGATTCCTACTTCAGTATAATCATTTCATATCAACTAAAATATCCATGACTTTCGGATCCTCCGTAAATATCGTAGAAGGGTAATGTGAAGTGGAATAAAATACATTTTGGGTACATTTTGGGTAGAAGTCTTCAGGAACGATATGCACTTTTTCTTTTTCTTCTACTATAATTTTTAGCGAAGTTATGTCCAATCAAATATTCGGCTCCGCCAGAACTTTCAGTGGCGGTTAAGCGTAAACCTGAAACTTGATGTCGGCGTTCAATCAGGTTTTCTGAGAAAACAGTCGCATTTTGTGAGTAACTACTTGGTATATTTCTTGTGGAGAATTGAATTATCTTTCGCCTTGTTGAAATTGTTTCTTGATCATTCTTATACTTTCCGAAACAACAGCAAAAAAATATATGTTTTTCATAAGAAATTGTTTTTGAGTTACACCCCTGATTTTTGGTAAACAATTTTTTTTCGAACAATACCTGACGTCAAGAAGTCATGTGCCGAGATTCATTCTTCACTTGTGGCTTTCATTTGTCTGTGGTTACTGTACTATAAAACTAACATTGTTAATGGATATTTCGTGTTTGAACCAAAACGAACGAACGAGGATACTGTTTGCATTACTTTCGTATGGTAGCAACATAATATAGTAATTTATGATACAAGTGTTAAAAGTGGCATTTTATTTTGTGAGTGGGGAATATTTCGAAACGAGCGTTAGCGAGTGGAGCAACTCCATGAGCAGAATTAAATCACTGTTAACAAATCTATCATACAATTTGGAATTACGCATGGATTTATGCCTCTTTTAATATGCCTTTTACAACACTTGTTAGGTATTGTACTATTACGTTCTAGAATGAAAAAAAGACACTTCGCTAACTGAGATTGCATGGAAAATGTCAACATTTGAGTTCACTTTTCGAAAAATATAATTGTCAGACAAGTTAATTGAACACAGGGTTGTATTCAGATATTAAGATGTTCCAAGAATTCAGTTTTAATAAATTCCGTGGACAATTATTATTGTTTTCATCTTCTCACAGACCATACATACATAGACATTTAAAAAAGAAATAATTTCTTTAAAGTTGCTGAAACGGTTCAAACGCAACAAACTCATTTACGGTTGAGGAATTTGTCATAGATCCGACTGTTGAAACTTCTACAGGGTGTTATGTAAGTAGGTGGCCAAACTTGAAGATGCGTCTAGCCGCTATGGAATTGCCTTGGGCCATTCAATAGACAAAATGCATATCCGCCATTTCTGATTTTGTAAACCGAACCATTTTCAGATATCACTAACGAATTTCATATCTCAAAACTCTTGAAAACACTTTAAATAATTACTATCAAATAATTACGTATGCACCGTTTCAATTTGTGACAGTTATGAAGTCAAATTTGTTTGAACATTTGTTTTTCCTTCCATGGCCCTCTTACTTTAGTTCCAAAACACTGCAGTAATACATAACAACATTATTTGTTTCATCGAAAATAGTTAATATGAGCGAAAAAATTTTAAAAATGACTTTCATGGAATTTGAATTGTTTAATCATAAATATAAATGTCTTTATTACATGTCTATTGACAACAATGAGCCCATTTTGCACGAGTATGAAATTTGCAGCACGATCCGAAGGCAAGTGCTGCATTCATACATACATAATTTTTTTTTCATTGTGTTAATTTTGATAAAAAATTCTAAGACTAGAATAGACTATTGATATGGAAAAAAATAACAGTAAGACCCCAGTTTTTGATGGTTTAGTAGTTGAAATGTTTTATTGTGTTGTCCCAGGGACGTGCAATGAAGTGATTTTTATGTTTTTTCTCAAAAACTAAGCAAGATACGAAAAAAATTCTAGATATAAAAAAGTTGTAATTTCAGTTGCTCAATGTGAAAAAAAATTCAAAAATTGCAAAAAAACCAGTGGCGCACATTTTTTCTGCCAAAAATATTGGTTACAGTGCCTTCCGGGACGCCACTGGACATGATAATTTTGATATAGTTAGGGCTACATTAGTTCTTTACGACCTTCAATAACACTGTCGAATTTCATCAAAATCGGTTGAAGGATTATTAAGATATTTACGAAAAAAAAACGATTTCTTTTAAAAAAATTGACACCCTGTATCTTGAAAAAGAAGCATTACCGGACATATGTTTATAGGAACTTTTCGTCTTAGAATCACTCAAAGAATTACCCCTTCAAGTTTGGCCACGTACTTACATAACACCCTGTATAGTTGGGAAAGAAAACCCCTCTGCATTTTCCCCAAGGGAGCGGAAAAAGATCATTTCAAATTTATCGGTACATTTGAACACGAAACCTGCAGATATCTGATATGTAATATTTGAAGTGACATAAGTTCAAGCTTGACTGAGCTTGTATTGCCTTCGACTCGGTTGGCTTGATTTATAATAGCAAAGACGATAAAAGTATCGGAGAAGATTAGAATGTGCGTCGCACGATAAATTTCCAATTTTTCAGCGGATTGATTGAAAACGGTTCTCGCTCTTTTCGCAGAGCCGCTCGAAGTTTTGTTGAGTTCCCTGGGTAAATGAGATACGAATATTAGTTTTTTACTTGAACTTTTCGCTCGAATCTATTTGTATTCCAGATGAAAACTCTTGGGTGAATGGAGCTCGTATAAAATTTTAAAAAAGCTTAAAAAAATCGATGATTATTGTTATATATCGAATACAGGACGTTCATTATAGCCCGTATTCCAAGTGACAAAATTTTAAATTTACTGACAAATTATGGCGTTCTTATAGGTTCTTGCTACGAACTATATATTACTAAACAACTTCATAATAGTCATCACTAACAGCCAGTTTCATAATCAACATCGAAAATACTTCTTTATTTGGAGTCGGCTCTATGATAAAGTGTCATTCATAATGAACTTCAAAGTGACTAACGTTTCATAAACGTACTAACACCTCCTGTTAGATGAAGTCTTCTTCACATTCTCTTCACTAAATGTTGAAAATAATCGCTTATTCATATCCTGCATATATACAGGGAGTCCCAGAATAAAGGAAACAAATTCCGAGGGTAGAATCCTCACTTTATTTTAAGGTTGAAAGTTCAAATAAATATATACCCTAAAATGAGTATAAACTGAGTTACAGGGTGTTGAAACTGACACAAAAAAATACATTTTCCAGAATAACTCCATAACGGCTTAACTTTTCTTAATAAAATTTGGTATGTCACTTGACAGCATTCAGTTTTATATTTCAAGGCAAATTTTGTTTGTAACTCTAAACAGGGGCGTACGGCAGGTACGTACCCCTATTCGACCCTTCCCAACTTTCACGCTACTGAATTAATATCGATTTCGTCTTCTTTTTCTTAATCCCCAATATTTCCTATACAAAAAAGGAATACGTTTCGTTTCACAAATATCAACGGTTTTCGTGATATTTGTATGACAATCTCAAACATTAACGCTCTCGCTCTCGATTGTTAATCGCCCTTATTATTATATATTACTTGTTCGTTAAATAACCATTACGCAACTAAGTGTGTAATAATATAGAACAAGAAAGTAATAATTTCAGTCTTTGGAAATATTGAAAACAGGATTTGCTGCTCATATCTAACTTTAGATTTTCATGGTATTAATAATTCATTTAATGCCTTATTTGCCGATTCTTCTATATCAGACGATATTTTGTCGGGAAAACTACTTATTTTTGACATAAGTCTGACATTGGTCTGACACGTTTGATATTGCTTATTGAATATTCATTCTGACATATGCCAATGTCCCACGAAAAAACCATTGCATTATATTCATGAAATGATATCATTACATAAAATTTTGTACGAAATGTTATGAATATATTTTGTTGTTCGACTCGTGTAAATTGCAAATATTTCACTCGTCGAACAATATTGGTCTTTTCATAACTGATTACCTAAATAACTATTGTAATAGTGATGAATACGCATAGAACACCAGATCATAATGAGGAAATTTTAGGAGCAGATCAAGCAAAAGAAAGGGAGGCAACGAAATGAACGTGTTGTTTCAAAAAAATGATTTCAACGCTTTAAGTCGGGTTTCATCCAGAATTCACAAATTGAATTCCATATGTCTTACACAATTTAGTTATACAAAATCAAATTCACCTCCTTAAGGAATATTCATAAATTTTCTCTCTTAAAGGTGAGTTTTTCCGCTTAAAATATGTAATACGAGTATATGTATATCAAATAAATTCCGCAGACTCGCGAAGAATTCACAGATAGAGCGGCATTTTCACCGCCGCTTTCCACAAAACGCAATGGATTGTCTGCAATGTCTGCTACATTTTTATATCTTACATTTTGTTCCTGCGGATAAAGAAGAAATATAAGTCGAGCCTCGCCTGCCATTATGTATACATGTAACAGGTATTTTTTCATATTCACTGCGATGTTGTTGCTGGTTATTATTTTCTAAAAAAGCACAGCAGAATGAGCTGGAAAGTTTCAGACATAAATCATTTTGTTATCGCTTTCACGCCACCATATTTTTCGAGGCAAGCGTTTCCAGCAAGTTGTTTTTCAGGAATACATTAACTCCTTCGCCGAAAGGCTATGGAAAGCCAAAATATCAATTCCTGTTATTCTCTAGTTCAATCTGTCAGGTTTTTATAGTTCGCATTTGCGTTTGATTATTTAGTTTCACTCTCTTACACGTGTTTCTTGCACGGTAGTAATGACCGACAGGTGATATGTTTTTCCTTAATTTTAAGTTATAATAAATAAAATTAGTTATAATTAAGTTATAACTAGTTGTAACTCGACATCCCTAACCGATCATGCAATGATATACCGAGTGTTCTATTTAACACTATTATTGCAGATGAAGAAAAAGTAGGTTTTTATCGTCTATTCAAGCCTTCCAAATTTCCTTGCGATATACCAGATATCACTGTATATGGAGTGCAGCACCTAAACAAACGATTCAACTTTTAGATTCTGTCCAAAAGAGAGCCAATCGTCTCGTCGTTGATGCTTTACTTACATGCTCGTTCATTTCTATGTTTATTTGTAGTACAAATGAACAAAATCAATTTTAAACTTGTATTCTGACTAAAAACTCAATCGGACACTATACAATGTTGAAGGGCTCTGTTTCAATGAATAGAAAACGATATTGCTGAAAAAGTCTTGATGAGTTTATCATTAACGTTTCATATTCCATATCTTACGCAGATGTTGAAGACAGAAATCATAACATATTCAAATATCCCGAATTTTCATCCATTACCGATTAAAGTATTTTGCAAATTTGCAAAATTTGTTATTTACAAATGAATCAAATGAAAAACGAGTCTTTTCCAACAAACAGACCAACAAACATTCATCAACTGTAATTGAAATAACGAGTTTTCCACAAAGCATTTATAAATCATATAACATTTTATTGGTGTCATCAATTTTCTTTTCACTTCAGCTCAAACCGTCGCACTCTAGATCAATTCAGAAGTCCGTTGTAAGCTACAACATGTCGCATTTCCTGACAACAGCCGCACTGGTAATTAAATTTTCCGAATCTCAGCCCGGCCGATGCAGAAAAGGCCTGGGAGTTTTATTGGAACAGGGTAAGCTCAAAATCAATTTGTATGTTTTCCTCTCGTAAAAGATTAAAGCACAGTGGCAAACTTTGCGACATTGGAATGGCAAACTTACATTATAACGGCGAATTGATTCTTCCTATTTGCGATTAAGAGAATGCCCAAGTAGGCCCAATGAAGGCAGATTGTTATAAATAGATTGAAAATTATTTGTAACCTTTGGTGTGAATACAATTCAAGAAATAGAAGCTTCCCAAAACACCAAAACTACGCCACTTTCACTCGACACGCGTTTCGCCAACAAAGATAGCATCCTCAAGAGCTATAAGCAATTTTTCTGCAATTGCAATGCGGATATTTTCCTTCGATAGCTCGAGTTGTTGATTCAGCATTGCTTTATACATATAGTGTTTCCGCTTTAAGAGGCAAATTTTTATCAGATCCTCCATTTACCATTTACTCTTATTGTCTTTATGGCACAAGATCCAGGGGTTTTGACCTGACACTGAATCCAATAGAAATGATTTTTGGCACACATGCTGTTCTGGAGGAGTACTTTAAGAAAAAAAAATGTTCTGCACACGAACACCTATGGAAAGTGGGGAAAATTCACTGGAAAACTCGGAAAATCGGTTTGATAATTTTGATATAACGTACGGAAAAAAACCTATACAAAAGATCTTCATATATTTTTTGTACAACTGACATTAAAAATGACGTTTTTAATTCATTGACACATGAACTAAAAACTGACGTTTTCACAAAATCACTTTTAACACTAGTGTTAAAAGTACTTTTAACACTAGTGTTAAAAGTAAAATGACAGATGAGATGATGGATACTCAGTAATATAGATCTCTCTAACACTTCAATCAGATATTATAAACAGAGCACCTACTCAAGAGGAATCGTTTATAAAAGTTCACACATGTATTTGACCGTTTGCGCAATTGGTAATACTAATTCCTTTTGAAGTTACAAACGAAGTAGTATTTAGTCCAACTGTAGAATGTCCTTCATCACTGACAAATAATGACATTCATAAATAAAGTGCGTTGGGGTTTATTATTTTGAAGTATCTGTCAGTCAGCCTTGTAACCCAAAGATCGTGTGTTCGAATCCTTATGGATCTTATTTTTTTTTGTTTTTTTCTTACTAGCAGTAACTGTTGAACAAAAAATTTTGTATGATACATTTGTTAAAAGTGATTTTATTTTGCTCGTGGGGTTGCTCCACTCGCTAACGCTCGTTTCGCAATATTCCCCACTCACAAAATAAAATGCCACTTTTAACACTTGTATCATAAATAACTATTAATCGTCATATGAGCTTTAACTCATATTATCACATTCCCGTGCGGACTCGGGATACTATAAGATTTACCCCGACGCTCGACTAAATCTCTGAATCTTCCTTGTTTTTGATCGAAAATTTATAAAATAAACGGTGTTTTGAAGGAAAGTCCCCCAACAATGATCATATACAGCTGGCGGGTGTTGCTAGAAGTGTTTTTATTTGATATTCAAAGGTCAATTATAGCTCGAAGGAAGCAATTTTCTAAAAAATATGCGATTCGTTTTTTTTATGGAGATTTTAACGTTCTACAAGTTTATTTCCATACATTATATCGAAATTTTCAACCCCTTCCAAGTTATTGATTTTCCGAGGTTTCCCAGAAATGTTCCACACTTCCATAGGTGTTCACGTCAGAACAAATTTTTTTTTTTATATTTTCTCCAATGTTGGAATATATCTACAAATAGTTGCATCATCGGTAGAGTTCATATCCAAATAAGTTAGAGAAAACAATTTCGAGTAAGTTAAATGGAATGTACTTTCATTTAATATCATAACCGATAGTTAATAGCACAAAAAAATGTCTAGGCGCAGAGAATATTTTAAGTGATCCGAAATCCGACCCTGTGCCAGAACTTGTATGATCCCTCTCTCTCCACGTTTCACGTTATCAGCCGTATTGCGTAGGTGCGTAAAGAAATTCAGTTCTATTTTGGATTCAAGAATTGTAATTAATAATTAATTTTTACTAGTCGACGGCTGAAACATTCCTTTATAGCTTGACGGTTATAAAATTGGCTATTTCCCAATTCGAATGGAATAATGCAAGAAAATTCATTTCGCAAAAACAACACTTTTTTGTAAAATTATTCACAAATAAACCGAATTGTGTAAGAGGAAAACGAGACCGTCATTCCAATTCCATTGATAGACTTCAATAATACAAGGAAACATCATAAAAATATTCGTTCATTTTGATGGTGGCACTGATTAAAAATGCACAAAAATGGGAAGAAATATCCTTTTCATTCAGTTAATACTTTCAAAATATTTTTTTTGTTATTTTTATCTGTATACACTCATACAATCCTTCATCAATCAGAAGAAAGAAATCGTTTCCTTCCCCCTTTTTTTCAGGGATGCAGACCCTTGAGGGAAGTAATGAGCTGGAAGTGAAATTTCTTCCCACAACTTTAAGACCGAAATGAGCGGGACTCAATAAGTTTTGATCGTATCTTTGCCTTGTAAACATTTTTCAAGGATATGATTATATCCTTGCACATATTTCTAGCCTACATATTCTGATCTCGATCATATAACTGTCTGATGGAAGGCAACTCTGGAGCGGCTTTTGATGGGTAAGGTATGGATCAGGATGGAGGTGACAGAAAGATCAATGGTATTGGCACACTTGTTGTTGACATCAGGAATGCGTGTGGACATGCAGAAAGTTGCTACGAATTTGAGAATAATATTTTGTCTAAACTGTATGGTTTTCAAACATTTTATTTTATTCTTTACACAGTTGTTGATAAAATTATGTAGGCCGAATGTGTTCAGAAATACCTTGAGAAAATATACCAACACAATTTCATTTCAAATCGTTTTTTTAACACACCCTTAATACAATATTAGTTATTCATACTGAGGAGACGAGGAATTGTTGTTCGATTATCAAAGTTTTGCTTTGAAAGTTTTGGCATTTACCAATTACAATTTTCTTAATCTTGTAATGATATAAGAAAAGTGTGATAAAGTTTTCAGAATATGTGAAATGAAATGTTTTCTGCCAAGTACCCTCGCCCAATCAGGCCCAGTCAGTTACTAGAGCGAATTTTTTAACAGCAGTTCAACTTTTGTGGGTACATAATCGTGTTTCAAAATTTCTGCGTTGGAAATTAATTATTCAAACTGAAAATTACTAATTATATGGTGAATTGCATGATTTGTATGGAATCGACAACTTCCGATTAGTTGTTTGATTGATTAGACCATTGTTCATAGGAGTTAATTACTTTTTGCTCGAATTTAATCGAAAAGTGTGCTACATCGTATTTGAATTAACATCATAACCGTTGCACCATTCTGAAACGTCAAATCCAATTTTGTCAAATATTTATTAAATATCTTGTATAGTCGAGTTGAACCGTTTCTGGAACACGGTTGGAATTATCATCCGTTTACAATATCAGTAATTATGTAGTTTTCTCGTAAATGCGATAAGACATGGTTAGACATAGAGTAACTCTTCTAATGAATAATTTTTTAAAACTATTTTCATTTGAACTTTTATCAATATTTATTCATCTATTGTGACCCATTCAAGATCGGAGCACCCTTATGAAAGCTGCATTTTCTAACCCATTGGAATGATTAGGTAGACATTCAAACAGTCTACTAGGGCACCAAATTTCCTGAATAAATTCCCATATCCAGGGCCTACTATCTGATTTTTCAAGGTCAAAAATATAAAAAAATTACTAGCGAAAAAATTAGAAATATTTTAACTGTACCACTGGATTTCGACATTTTCAAATGGTTTCTATGAGAAATACGTTGAGATGCGTCTATCAATAAAAAAGTAATAAGGGAATGAACTTTGAAAAATATGCCGTTTAATTAACCCACCAATTCAATTTCAAAACTTTTATCAGTACTTTAACTACACCACTAGATTGAGGGAGTCTCAAAATATATCACTGACTGTAATTTCATAGAAATATGTTATTAATAAAAAAAAATTATGATGTAAAATGACAATATTCCTGACATATTTTTAAAATTTCATTATCATATTATTTTCTTATTTATGAATAGATTTTGATGAAACTTCGACCAATGATATATCAAGACCTCCTGAATACAGTGGTGTATTCAGAAGATTAATAAAAATTCTTTAATTGAATTGGTGGGTTGATTAAACGGCATATTTTTCAAATTTCATTCTCTTATAACGTTTTTATTGATCGACGTATTTCAAAGTAATTCACAATTAAACCATTTCAAAATGTCGCGAATCCAGTGGTGTAGTCAGATTTATTTAGATTTTTTATAATAATAATAATAATAATAATAATAATAAATACGTTTATTATTTTACCTTCAAAAATCGGTTGGCCTGGAAATGGAGATTCATTCATGAAATTTGTTGTCCCAGTAGACTTTTTGAATGTCTACCTAATGAAAAAAAAAATATTCTAATCGGTTAGAAAATGTAGATTTTATAAAAGTGCTCTGGTCTCAAATGGGCCGCACTGTATTATAATAATAATATTATTTATTATTTAAAATTGAATTGAATTGAATTGAAATTTGGACTACGATAAATTACAGAAAATTATAGAGATAGGGCTCTCTCCACCAAAAACTAAGTAAAATTTGAAAATCGTAACAAAAAAATCTGTTTGTATTTGTAGCAAGGCCAGTCATATTCAGTATTTCTCCGTTCTTTCAGCAAATATGGTACTGAAGCTGATTATTTCAAATTAAGTTTCAGGAAGAGCCCAAACAGGAAACTGTAAAAAAAGTAAACGCGTCGAACACATTTTCCGTCAACGCAAACATATTGTTCTTTTGAGTACAAGTCACATTTCCTATTCCCGTTTTCATATCAATCTGGTGAGTAGTCCGTATCTTCTGATGAAGTCCGGGAGATGTTTATCACGTGGTTTTCCCGTGAGAAAATATGTTCCTCATGTGAGCCGGTTGGTTCGTGTCCTGCCAAACGTCATTCCACAAACTGGCTTATCCAAAGGTAGACATTTTTCTACTCATTGGTAGGCAGTCAACAATTTTGTTGTTCCACCAATCCAAGGTTCAAAATCAAGTTTATAATGCGTCAAGAGGAACGCAAACAGAATCTAAAGGGAAGAGGATGATTTCGATTCAATTCCACCATTTCTGTAATTCAATATTCACCTTAACGAATAACCATGTCTAAAAATTCAATTTCGAAGTAGTCGATAAAGTTCGCGGACACTATATGTTGCTAGCAAGAAGTGATTCATCAAATTATATAGATGGCAATGCTCGGAAACTATTATATCACTTTATCGCCTTGTCAGGTTGCTAGGGCACGTATGCAGTGACCGTTATCGAGGCCAATCCATTTTTCTTCTTATTGACAGTTTGAAGTCAAGAGACCGATTTGCCATAAAAACAGGATAGTCAGCGCTTGATGGATGGATGGATTGTGGGAAAGCTATAATTTGTTTTTTACGGTTTTGAAAAATTCATGAAAATTGTTTCGTCCAGAAATAAGATTAACGGAACTTACCTTAAGTGAAGTTCGATCTTGATTATAATTATTATATTAAAGAATCTAAAAACTTTCATCTCAATCCCCCCTCTCAACAGTCCCGTCCTTGGATGCTCTACTTTGAGATTCTCTAAAGAAAATTGTCACAACAACTAATTGGGTGTTTTGGGATTTTACATACCAACTAAAGGTATATTTATGGGTGGGTGTGGTCTCTTCGAAAGGGTGGTTCATATAATCAAGATCGAACTTCACTTAAGGTAAGTTCGTTTGATTTTTTTATTATATTTCCCTCCTCGTTTCCAAGATCACACTTGTAGGTGTTTGAAGCTTGTTGTGACACTATCCATTTTCGAAAATATAACATATGTTTTCATAATCAAGTACGATTGGCTTTTGAGACAAGAATCGACTGTAGCACCACCAAACTTGGGATGCTAGTAGTTGAAACCATGATAAACACGAAAAAAAAATAATTATCAAAATTCCAGAGGTGGAACATATTTTTTTATTCATTTAAAAAATAAATAAATAGATTTTTGCAAATAATTACAAAATAATTACCTTAAGACGAGGATAAATTGTAGTACCAACAAACTTGGTATGCTAGTTGTTGGAACCATGATAAATACGAAAAAAAATGTTTACCGAAATTCCAGGGGTGGAACAAATATATAAATATATTTTTGCTGTAATCTTGGAAAGTATATGATTTATCGAAAAAACAACCCAACAAGGTGAAAGACAATTCAATTCTCCACAAATATGATCCCTAGTAATTTTTTATGAAATGAGTTCGTTTTCCCAGAAAACGTGATTGAACGCCGACATCAAATTTCAGGTTCACCCTTCCCCGCCGCTGAAAGTTCTGGCGGAGCCGAATATTTGATTGGTCATAACTCTGCTAAAAATGATCGGAGAAGGAAAAGGAAAAGTTCATATCGTTTTTGAATTTCTTAACTTTGATGAAAGAATCATAATTTCCGACCCAGAAAACCCATAAATACCAATTTTGAATAGAATCGGATCATAATTACAAAACTCGTCCGCCATATTGGATTCGCCATATTGGATCCGCCATCTTGAATTTTCAAGTAGCTCAGTGGTTGAGACTGAAGCGTTCAAAACCATTGACTGCTGGTCGGCTAGGTTCGAATCCTCAGCGACTTCAGATTCTTATCTGATGGCCCCAGAAAGTGCTAGGAATCGCACGTTAAAAGGTAAGACCTCGTTAATCCTTGGCTCGCACAAGTATCGACTTTTGAGGGCTGCCGTTCGTAAGGAGACGACAGCTCGAATTTTAACAAGAAGAATCGTAATTGTCGACCCCCAAAACCACCAGATGCCAATTTGGAATAGAATCGGATCATAATCACAAAACTCCTCCGCCATTTTGGAGCAGCTATTTTGTTTATTTCTCTAACAAAATTTCATGATGCATTGTCACCAGAATTATGTACAACCGCCAAATTTCAAATCAATCGGACGATTAAAAGTGTGTCATATTCAACTTGCAATATTTGATTACAGACAGAGAGACTTACTGTCAAAATATTGTTGAAAACATATAGAAAATGGGTAACACCACAGCCGACTTAATCTCCCGAGCCGTGGTGAGAAAATCGGCAACACCGCATGAAAAGCAATTTGACGTCCTACTCATTAATTCTTTAATGTGAAGTTCTTGGCTTATTCGGAAAACTAGGAAAAAACAAAAGAGGCTGAATTTTTAGAGGAAAGAACGAAGATGAATGCGGTTATTTAATTGTTTTCATCAAAAACTGGAATCACAATATATTGCATTTCTTGGTTATGGGAAAGCTGTCAAGTTTGGTTTTTCCATGCCCTAAAATTCACATTTCGGGAGATTTTTTCAAAATAATTTTTCTGATAAATGCAAAAACTACACAGATGATCTCTGATTTTTTTCAGATTTTTCATTTGAAATTTGACTGAATTAATTGCTGGAAATTTATCTCGTACATGAATTTTTTAAGAAAATCATTTCAAAAAATTCATGTACTCGAAAAATTTCCGGCAATAATTCAAGCACTAGGGAGATTATAAGTGAATACAAATAACATTCTGCGATTTTTCTCGAACTCAATATATCCAAGTCTACGTTGCCTTCCGGATCACGTATTCCTTGCGTACGAAAAAATCGCGAAACTCCCCACAGAGTCCGACAAGTCTACGCTATTCTCGATGGGTGCTGGAAAGTCAGTCAATAAATAAGTTTTCCTGCTCGTGGAAACGTGATTTGCAGTAGTTAGAGAACGGACTGGATATGAAATACAATAAATTCATCCAAGAGGGGAATTTAAGGTGATAATGGAAATATTATTGTATGTTGTTATTTTTTCGACTATATGTAAAATACAGAAGTAGTTATTTTTTTTCCCTATATTTATTACATTGCTGACAGCTTCCACCCCCATTCAATTGGTGACAAATAATTACCTTGAGACGAGGATAAATTGTAGTACCAACAAACTTGGTATGGTAGTTGTTGGAGCCATGATAAACACGAAAAAAAAAGTTTACCGAAATTCCAGGGGTGGAACAAATATATAAATAGATTTTTGCTGTAATCTTGGAAAGTATATGATTCATCAGAAAAGCAACAACAAGATGAAAGACAATTCAATTCCCCACAAAAATGATCCCTTGTAATTTCTTATGAAATGCGCTCGTTTTCTCAGAAAACGTGATTGAACGCCGACATTAAATTTTAGGTTCACGCTCACCCGCCGCTGAAAGTTCTGGCGGAGTTGAATGCTGGATTGGTCATAACTCTGCTAAAAATGATCGGAGAAGGAAAAGGAAAAGTTCATACCGTGTCTGAACACTCATACCTTCTCATGCAAATATAATATGCGAGTATTTGAGTACCTGAAATGTGTTTTGTCGCAATTCACGTAGATGTTTGCGGATGATCCGAAAATCATGAATAATTTAGTAAATATGGAATAATTATACTAAAGCAGCAACCGATACCCTCTTTGGACTATATGCAACAATTTTATTCAAAAAAAAAAAACTTTGTTTTACTCCTGCCTCATTTTCAACTTAGCCATAAAATCGGCATTCTCTTTAGTAAATGTTGAAAATAATCGCTTATTCATATCCTGCATACATGTTTAATAACACTATTGTGAAGTGCAAACCTCAAGCTTGAAATCACATAAGTACTTCATTTTTTATGTAGAATGTGCATGAGCGATTATTTTCAACATTTACTGAAGAAATTGCTGGGATTATGAGTGAGTTGAAAACTGAGGCAAGAGTAAAACCCAGTTTTTCCTTTGGCATGTATAAGTGAGACTTACTAGCCTTAAATCGTTGCATATGGTCCAAAGAGGGTATATACTGATTCCTGCTCCATTATAATATTTTATAAATATTCATGACTTTCGGATCCTCCGTAAATGTGGTAAAAGGGTTATGTGAAGTGGGACAAATCACATTTTAGTTACTCAGATACTCACATGTTATATTCGTATGAGGAAGTAGAAGTCTTCAGGAACTTAGTTACGACAAATCTAATTTTCGGCCCTGTCTGAACTTGCAGTGGCGGGTTAGCGCGAGCATTAAATGTGACGTCGGCGTTAAACCACGTTTTCTGAGAAAACGAGCGTATTTCATAAGGTATTACTGAAAATCATTCTTGTGGAGAATTGAATTGATAAATCTTATATTTTCTGAAATATAAAATAATAAAAATATATTTTTTTTAAATGAAACATTTTTTAGGTTCCACCCCTGATTTTTTGGTAAACAATTTTTTTTCTAATAATACATGATGTCAAAATGTCATGTGCCAAGTTTCAGAGTGCTACAATTCATTCTTCACGTTTTGCTCTAGTTTGTATGTCGTTTCTGGACTGAGTTTGAAGTTATTTCAATTACAGAAGTTTAAAAAAAAATCTTCAAATTTGGAGTAGTTTCGACCGGTTCCGAGATAAAACTATTGAATCTTTCACAATACGAAACTTAATGCTCTTTCAATTGTGTATTAGTACGAGAAATTAATAGATTATGAGTTCTCTGCGAGAACCCAACGAAGAATGCAACTTTTTGCGACTTTCGCTTTTGTTTGCAATCTTCAGATTCAGCCCCACCCGATATATTCAGGTCCGCAGGGAAACCGACTACTTCAATTATTTTTTTCCACACAGAGAAATTTAATGACTTCGAGATCAAAATCATATTGTTTTCACGTATTACTTGCCAAATGATTGTCAGAATGACTCTCATCTGTACAATCAAACATTTTTATTATATCTAGTTCATCACGGTAAAAATATGCTTTATATTTGAAATTACGAAGGAAAAGCAACAAAAATTACTCACCACCGTCAGAACGCCGTTTATCACCTTTGCCCATTGTTAGCACTCCAGGTCACCTGAAAAACAAAATTAGATACATAAATCTGCACTCAAATACAACGAACATTTTGGAGAAAAGTAATCGGGGTGAAAATGTTGGTAATAATATAATAAATTCCGACACCAGTGAAAGGGCTTCCACACCACGAAAGACAGGCAAAATTCTAAATTCTATAGTCTGTTTAACATTGCAAAATACATGTACAAAATTCGGAAGATACAACGATTGTAAAATTTTCGAATTGTTAACAAAATTTGTTGATTATGTTAAAATTGTTATTTC
Organism: Chrysolina haemoptera; assembly: GCA_958298965.1. Classification (NCBI taxonomy): domain Eukaryota; kingdom Metazoa; phylum Arthropoda; class Insecta; order Coleoptera; family Chrysomelidae; genus Chrysolina; species Chrysolina haemoptera. The sequence goes on along the minus strand of OY282591.1, from coordinate 24,676,231 downwards.
ATCAACTGCGGCTGCAGCCTTACGGCTACCCGCAGAAGTCTTCGAGAGATTTGTGTGATCTAGGGGAAAAACATAGGTATAGTCCTTATTTTTCACCGTGTGATCCCATCCATAACACGTTGTACTCACAGATAGATATATAGTTTATTTGAAAACTTATATCTGTCTCAAAGGAAATGTAAGTGATACAAATCACAATTTGACAAGTATACAGGGTGACCACGAAGGTGAGGTACGCCCCCCTCAATTTTTCTATACTTTTGAAGATACAGATTTCAAATGTCTTATGTCGGTATAGTACTTGAATGCGCATATTTTAACGCCACTACCGGTTTGACCGGAAGTGACCCCAAACTTTTTTTTCAAATGACACCCTGTACATATTTTTTCATTATTCGGAAGAGCAGGCAATTTGTGATAACACTGATCTTTGGCAACATGTATGTTATTTAAGAAATTAATTATTTTGTATCGTGTGTACCATTGAATAGATTGTACTTGCCAAATTTGAACTGATTTTTGTCGGAAATGTCGTAGTTTACTCCAAAAAATCTTGAAAAAAAAATATTTTCTTCACCCTATATCTCGAAAACCAAGCCGTCTGGGACATATGTTTATATGAACTTTTTAAAGAATCTCTTTTCGAAGTTTGTGAAAATATTTGCTTCTCAAATTTCTTTGTTATGATATATAAGAGACCAAAAAGGGGTGGACAAGGCTTGAGTCTAAAAAAAGGAGGACCCTGTCAATTATTTGAGATATAAGTTATTTTGTATCGTCCGTACTATTGAATGGATTGTACCCCAATTTGAACTGATTATTGTCGAAAATACCGAAGTAAACTTGAAAAAATCTTGAAAAAAGTGTATTTTCATCACCCTGTATCTCGAAAACCAAGCCGTTTATATGAACTTTTCGTCCAGAAAACTTTCAAAGAATCACCTCCCGAAATTTGTCAACGTACTTAATTAACACCCTGTATGTTGGATACATTAGTTGGTGTTCGTTTTTAGTACATCTTTTGTTATGCCACTCTTACGAGTGTGCCTATATGGGCAAATAAAATGACGGCCATTAGATTCATTTGTCTTTGCGCTTTTTTGTCTATACAGTCAGCAAAGGTTACACTACACTGCATTTCCTTGACTCGGTAAAGCCAAAGGAATGCAACACAATTTAATTGGAATTGTGACATCATTATAATCTAGTGTGCCAGTGAGCTCCGAGAGCTGCGAAATGAATTTTCCTCAAAGATCGTAGCGCAGATGCGACACAGCAGACGGGAATGACGTCGGCCAATTTTCCGAACCATTACTCCTAACTCTCCTAAGTTATAACTCAGCAACACGTTACAATGCGAAGGCATAGTCGACATGAAAATCAGCCTGCTGGAATCTCCCATATATGCGATCGATAATTCAAGAAAATTGTTCCTACACCTGTCCGGGAAATTCGTGTTCACAGAAAATAGGAATATATAAGAGAATATCAATGTCAATGTCATACGCTTATACCTAGTAGTATTCTTATCAAAATCCTCAGTGAAGTATGATAAATTTCGCCCATTCTTCTTTGAACATTGACTGTTAAATTCATTAAACCCACATTGATAGTCTGACAAAAACTGTCTCGGTACTTGCACTGCACGACCTCTCTAAAGGGGGAAAATGTCAGCTTCAAGCCAGCCAGGGGCTGTCTCCAGGTAGGGGGTCCTCTCTCCTCTGCTTTGGTCACTGCTGGTCGATGAAATGCTGGCCGATCTCTCGCTTTGGAGGTCGATATGCAAGCATATTCTGCTGACGATCTGGTCCTAGTAATAAACGATAAATCTGAAGAAACGATCTCCAAAGTCCTTCAGGATAAACTGGATACCATATACTTATAAATGTTGTAAGAGGGAGGAAATGTCAATTGACCCCACAAAATGGGCATAGTACCGTCAGAAAAAGGCCAACAAAAAATGGCCCAGGCTCAACTTAACGAACTACAGAGGTAAGCATGCTGGCCAACTTATTGAATGAAACTTACCGAACAGTATGTGGATTGTGAAGGATAGAAAATTTGTCAGAGAAGTGGTGACAAAATACATCAAATGTAAAAGGTTCCGCAGAAAAGCTGTGTATACGCCATTCGCTCCACTTCCTAACGATAGGATACAGTGTAACACAGCTTTTGAAGTATAGGTCTTGCTGGACCACTATACCTAAATGGGAAAGACAAAGTATGTGCTGTTTCATTCACATGTAGTATACAAGGCAGTTCATTTGGAATTAGTACATTCATTATCTACTTTCTCGTTTCTTATGTCTTCGAGAAGGTTTATTTCCAGGAGCGGACGAATATCTGTAATATACTCAGATAACGGAACTAATTTTATTGGTGCTCATAATTTACTAAAAATTATCAATTGGAATGAAGTCATCAGTTATTCATCTTCAAAAAATATAAAGTGGTATTTCAATACACCAACTGCATCTTGGTGGGGGGATGGTGAAAAAGGCTTGTCAGAATACTTCGTAGAAATTTAGATGAAACTTTCGTTAACTACCAAGAATTAGAAACCTTATTGTGTGAGTGTGAAGAAATGATTTCGTACCTTCAATACCATCAATGTTCTTAAATGAGCAAAATTCTTTAAAAATACCAGATTTAGATATAATTCATAGAAATCACCTCGTAAAACGTTTTAGATTCATTCAAAAAGTTAAGTCAACTCCTTTTAGGAAGGAGTACTTGGCAGAACTAGTTAATATTGGTCAGAAAATCATGGCACTTCACAAGTAGGAGATATTGTTCTCATTTGTTTCGATAACTCAAAACGTATCGATTGACCCCTTGGTAAAATTGAAGAAATATTTCCCGGAAAAGACACCACAAAAAACAAAAAATGGAGAATTCTTGAGACCATTTCAATGCCTCTACCCAATAGAAAATATATCTTCATCACAAATTCAAACGTACAAGAAGAATATGCAAGCAGACTCCACGAATGAGCAAGAGGATTCTACAGAAAATAATGACGAAAATTCTAAGAAGAAGATTGAAGATAAGCCAATGTTTACAAGAAGTGGTCCGAAGGTGAGGTTACCCGAACGTTTCAAATTCTGATTTGGCAGGGAGGATGTTGAGAATGAACTAATTTATTATTATACAGTTTTAGTACTGTTGTAATATTTTCCTGGTTGCAAAAAATTGAAATAACAAAATGTCATATAAAACTTTAGAAAAGTAAATTTTGCATATTACTCAAAGTAAAACGATAAGTTTCTGCGAATCATTAGTAGTTTTGATAAGTACTTTTATTTGCGATGAAATTATTCATCGCATATTAGATGTTCATAAACAGTGGTGGTCGGTGACTGGCGGTCTAAGGCGCAGGCCGTTCAGAACTTCAGTATAGCGGTAGTCGGTTCGAGCCCGATGTAGGTACGAGGGATTTTTTCTCAAGTACCCAATATCGGAATCGATAGACGACCACAGTCCTTGTTGAAAGCAAGTGTATTGTGTGTTGTCTAGATGCCAATCTCGGCTAGTGCTAGCTTGGAGTGCACACCGGCCACCCGAGGTGGTGCTGTAGGTTTTTCGGGTTTTCCTGCTGCTGAAAAGTGAATACGCCACCAAAAATCAGTAAGTCGCCCCGGAGCGCCACGGCAAATAATAATAATAATAATAACCGTCTTCTACCCGCACAGGCCATGCCTTTGGGTACACTCTACGAGTGTTTATGAGGGAGTATTATTATTATTATTATTATTATTATTATTATTATTAGTAGTCATTAACCAAAATAATACGAGAAAAATATACCTAGTATTTGATTGAATATACATATTTTCTCTCCCGTTTTATCTGAACATTACAGAACTTTCCTTTTCGTGGAAAAGGGAAGACAAGAACTTTTACGCTGATGTATCTGATGATTTCTGACATGAGATATGGGCGTTGAAATTCTTGCATCGTCACAAGATTGCATTTTGATTACATCAGTTTTATTATTCCTTGTACATCATTCCAACTAATAATATTCTAGTTCAACAAGCAATTAATTGTAACGATATAGTGATGAATATTTAAAGTTATTGTTAATCAATTCCAGATCCGGTACCAAGAAAGTTGGGATATGATTTTCTATTAGTTTAGGGTTCCCCTAATGTTCCCTCCCAAATTAAAATTTAGATATAGTAGATATAGTTAATTATTTTGTTTTAGAGATTAGAATAATGTAATTAATTTCATAGTACACTCTGTATAATTCAGAAAGGCACAAAAAAATGTTTTGTTAGTACTCACTCGGATTTATTATTTTTTATACCAACTGCGCTAAAAGAGCAGTGGAACTATGTTCGAGAATTTTTGCCGGAGAGTATCAAATAAATGAAATAGTAAAATCTACAATGTCGAAGTACCCTTCTCTCCGAATATTTCCACCTTGTGGAAAATATGAGGCAAATATCTGACAGAAAACAACTACTTTCCTGGATAATACCACGACGGACATTGAATTACACCTGACAAATATTTGTGCAACGTTCGTCCAAAAAGACTCAGTTGGATTCCCTATAATCGTCCCTAACCGATCATGCAATGATATACCGGGTGTTCTATTTAAAAAAATGATTGAAGATGGCGCTCAGCTGCCATTTTGAAACTTTTAACTGGAATTTTCTCATGAAAAAGTAGGTTTTTATTCAAAAATTAGTAGGGGAGGAACGGACTTTAGACTAGCACTGTATATTAAATAAGGCTTCTCACAGTGCGTTTACAAGTCAATCTACTCAGTGATAAATTGAAGTAGAAACGATATTGTAGAATTTTTAAATTATTCGACATTTTCTGGAAATATTTCATCGATGTTTCCAAGGCAACATATTCACTTTGAATATTTTACCAATATATGCAAATGATATTGTACCAATAGCCCTAAATATTTTGAGGTCAATATTGCTTCCACAATATTTCACTAATATTATTTGTATAATGTCCAAGTAATATTGTGCCAATATCCCGAAATAATTTTAATTTTATCTCGCCAATATTACGTTTTAATATTTTGCCAATATTTTACCAATATTATTCCAACGTAAGTGTGCTACAGCGATATTGTACTAATATCGCCTAATATTTTGAGGCCAATATTGCTTCCAGAATATTAGACCAATATTATTTTTCAAATATTGGACCAATATCGCAATGTTCACATTTTTTTTCTCGCCAATATTATTATTTGAATATTTTGTCAATATTTTCACGATATTGTACCAATATTGTCCCAATATGGGTGTGCTACTTGGGAAAATTACAATTTTTTTGATAAATTATGATAAAACTGAAATCATAGATCAAATTCATGAAAGTGATGTTTTTTAAAAGCCCGCCAAAACCTGCTTGATATAATAATATATTCCCTTGCACTGTGGTAACTTTTCATTAAAACATAAATATCCTTATTTTCTCGCACGGTGGTTGGCCGGTTCAACTTGTCATTTTAGACACATTGTTTTATTTTTAATATTACATCAATAGCTACGCACGATCTTTTTTTTTTTTTCATTGAATACTAAATAAAAGCATTTGACTTTTTATACAATCGTTTATATGAGTCATACTAACTATTTAGTCAAAATTGTAACATAACCTATTATTACTGCACTCGCCGACCGATGATATATTTAATAATCAAATAACAAATATATGAGATTATATTGCTAATCAAATTCTTAAAATGCAAGAATTATTTAACTATTTTGCCTCAATTGTTGTTGTAACAAACAATGGAAACCACATTAACTTTTCACTTCACTTCATAAACAGTTGACAAAACAGTTGACAAAACAGTTCACGTGTAGGTTGTGTGCTGGCGCTGTCTCTTCTACTCGGACGCATCGGCCGATGGAGTGGAAGAGAGATAGATGCGTCACAAGTCGAACGCTTAGGCCAATCGTGCATATATCTATCGCTTGTTCCGCGCTCTCGCTTGCACGGTCGACTCAGGCGGAACGTGACAATGAGTCATACTCTTTTGTGCAACCCCGTATACATTCAAGACGAACTCAGATCAACCAACTTAGAGAACGAGCATCCATAAGTAATATGCACCGAAGGTACTATACCTATCTATATGAAGAGTTAGTTGGAAAATGACCCTGTTATAGGAATGACATCAGATGGCATTCTTCACAGATATAAGTAGCTTTGATCAAACTTTCAAGTATAAGAGAAAAGAATGTGTGGAAGGTGCAACCTCTCAACGCGGAGAGCACTGTCTATACCGATGTCTCAAAAACTGATTAAGTTTTCCTTTTTCCCAACCGGCCCTGATATCGGGTTAACATTCGTTTCACATCAATTCCTCATTTGATTTTTTTTTATAGGGTAATCACTTATAACTGAATGTGTGTTCTCAGCGAACTGATGTGTTCCATGTGATTTCAAAACCAATAACTAAAATCAAATATACTCACAGATTTTCCTTTGTTTTCATAGAGATAAAAATAATATAATACATAAAACAACACAATGCCATCTGTCACTCAAAACAGAGAACAGAAATTTATGACAGGTGAGTTTGTTTGTGGATGTTAATTTGATTTAGCACTTATAATTAATTAATTATGATTATAATTATAATTATTCAATTGGTAATAATACCGAAGTTGATATACAGTAGCAACCTGTAAATTTCTATTTTCAAATATCATCATTTCTATCGTTGTGCAACAATTAATAAATTAGTAACGTTGTTGTTGCTGACTGATGTTTTACCCATTTCTCCCATATACATCTACTCATTTCAAACCTTTCAATTCTGTCAGAAAATAATTTTTGACTGACGTCTCTAAAACCACAGTTGCATTGTAAAAATCAAAATCATAGTACACTGAAAAAAATGTGGTACGTTATATCAATAAATGCCGTTTTTTACCTCTCCGCTCATTGGCAAAATACATTTTTCATCGTGGCAATGAATAAATATTCACTGACTTTTGTAGGTATTTATTGATACAACGAATTCAAGTTTATTGAGATCAAAGATGATCGATTCTTTCATTTATGAACAGTTTTCGTTGCTCCTGCGGAAAAGTTTATTGAGGTGAGGAAAGGTGTACACTGAGATCAATGATGATCTAATTTCAGACCTATGAACATATTTCGTTACGGTTGAAAAAGATTATTGAAATGAAGAAAGAAGTACATTGAAACAATGTATACTATTTTATGAATAAAATGTGGTACATTACATCAATGAATACCGTTTATTACCTTTCCGTTCATTGGCACAATACATTTTTCATCGTGACAATGATTCAAGTTCATTGAGATCAAAGATGATCTTTTTTTAAATTTATGAACAGGTTTCGTTGCTGCTATGGAAAAGTTCATTAAGGTAATGAAAGGGGTACACTGAATCCATTTGAAATTGTTCATCATATCAATGAACGTAATTAATGGTCCCAGAGATGATTTTATTGTTACAATGAATCCAAGTTTATCGAAATCAATGATAATCTATTTTCAGATCTACACACAGGTTTTATTGGGGCTATGGAAAGATCATAGAAGGTGTAACGAAGTTACTAAGTCCCAGTTTTGTTAGGCAGATAGAAAAGCAACATTTTCCTCCCATTCTATAACTCCGTAATTAATATGTTCATGAATATAATAATAAGCCTTATGTCGAACCAAGCCATCTCGTGTTTAAATATACTCATAAATTTTGCCGGCATCTGTTCAGCCGAATCTTCGCATAGAAATCTCCGTTGCTGGCAAGTTAGCTTTAGCTGGTAGTACACAGCGCCTCCACTAGAGGGATCACTCCGCACGACTTCGTTGTTTGCACAGAGTCGGTTAACTCAAGCAGACAGAAGCGATCGTTGAAGCATCTGCTCAGGTAGCACAGACTACAGAGACATCTGAAGAGCTCCGAAAAAAGTCAGCCGAAATGAAAGATAACTTGGAGATACGACTTCCAATCAGGATGTTAATTATTTTGCATGTATTTCGGAAACTCACTGTATGCTCAATATCAGTGGGAGGCTTTCATTGCATTTACGAATGATATGCAATGATTGAATAAATACCACTTATTCAAATGATAAACAAAATAATTAGTTCAATGTGTGAAAGCATCACGAGAATAAACTGAAACATAGATTTAATGTATATCAATTATTGAATCAAGGAATAACCGATACTCAATAATCACCGTTCATTGGATTGATGAAAAATATCCATCGTCGAACTAATCTGAATCATTATATCAATCATACAGCATTCATTCGAAGAATGGACAGTAATAACTAATTTGATGAATACATGAGTACCTACTTGAATATGAATTGTTGATGGCAAATCTATTAAATAACTTAAATAGAGCAGAAATAACTTCCATCTTTGATAAAACTGAGAATATTAATCCTTTCTTTACGTTTGGCTTATATAAATCATTTTAAGCTTGACGAGATCAAAAGGCATGACTTTACTAACTTCACTCACAAGCTAGCTCACTCCTCTGGAACATCGCAGAAATGTTGGCAATCTGTCTGTGTCTTATAGATATTTCCATGTACGATGCTCTTCCGAAATATTATCAATCGTTCCACCGTTAGCGGTCCCGTCGAGCTCCAGTCCTCAGCACATCCATATGCTTTGGCAACATGCCGAACATCTGTTTCCCAGCATATCAATTCCTACCTACCTTCCTTTGGTTCTCACGATGTTCTCTGAACAATACAGGATGTTTCTTTCCGTGGGAATCAGAACTTCACCTATTACCTACTCAAGATATATTTGTTCATTGTTATTTAATTCGAAGAATTTCTCGGATATAATCAGTTTCACAACATAGGTATGCCCGCCAAAACTTTTCGTGTCTCATAGACTGCCCTGACACCAACGTATTATTAAATCGATTTTACTCAATATCATGAATCATTTAAAAATCGCAGTGAAACCCACCCTGGTATGAATGAAAATAGTCCTGATCATGCGCACTAAATAATGCATCGAACTTTTTACAACACTTTCGTCCCATTGAATTGGTATTCTAGAGTAAGTATATATATTATAATTTCTATGACTAAAACCAAAAATAGTAAATAGGATGCGCAAAATGTTAGATACGCCCGTATCTATCTATATTGCATATGAGTTTGAAATATTTGCATGTAACCAACCTCAAATTCTTTTCCAGATGATCCCCTGTGGTTTTTGACGAAACCGTTTAAAATGGGTCTCAGTAAAGAGATTCACGTGAAATGTTTGCAATGGTTCATCATGCTCTACTTGGAAACTTGCAATGCTATAATTATTCTCGAACTCTATAGTGGCAGTAGCAATGTTCAATTTCAACGTTTCCTCTCAGTGGTTCTGATACAACAGGTGGTAAGTTGATTCATGGAATTTATTATAGCTTGCTAATGGAATGGAATGGAAATAAAATTGCGTAGCTCCGATGCGTCCGATTTTGGCCGAGTTGAGTCACATGGTTAGAGAATGAATGATCTTACTTAATCCTATCTAAAATGTATGTATTCGATTACCACTCATGTCTACGTAAGGTTAGTTCATTCTGGTTAGATCACTAGATTACTTCTCAAAAAAGTGTTTTATATCAATGTCCAGTTGTTGATTTTTAAACCACCTTGGACAAACGGATAGACAGACACACTTTCCACGCACTCAAAAAAGGGGAAGAAAGTACTTTTCTCCCCCTCATTTTAAGTAAGTTGTAAACGATTAATCCTGTGAATCTATTATAATCAAATTATTTCCGTAATTTCTAGAACATCTTATACAGGGTGTTCCTCAAAGACATGCTAATATTTGAGGGGGTGATTCTTTGACTTATTTTAAGGAAAAAACTTTCTATAGACGTATGTCCTAAAAGTCCTAACTTTTGAGATACAGGGTGATAAAGTTTTGAAAAAAAATCAGTTTTTTAATAATAACTGAGATAATATTGTAGACGTTTTTATAAAATTTGGTACATGTCTTCTATTTTTAATGCACAAACATTTTCATTTTCTCAACCAGTGGCGTCCGTACGGGTTTTGCATTGAATATTTTTGGAGAAAAAAATACTACGCCACTGCTTTCTCCTGAAAAAAAAAATACTTTTGAGATCCTCATTTATTTTTGAGCAAATTTGATCTGAGTTTTTTTTGTCCGCCGCATGGTTTTCGCTTAAAAAAATAAAAATCGTTTCATTTCAGGATCAATTCTTCAAAAATCTGATGCGGTGTGGAAATGTTTGTGCATCGACTGAAAGCAAATTGAGGGATCAGATTTGTTCCAAAATGAATGATAATCCAAAAAAATGTGTAATTCTTGTCAGATGCTCGGTTCTTGATTAAAATAATTAAATTGAAATTGCTTCATATCGCAGTAGGTACCTAACATTTTGTTGACAATAAATCGTCCAATAGTAATTTACCAAATTTTATAAAAACGTCTACAATATTATCTCAGTTATTATTAAAAAACTGATTTTTTTTCAAAACTTTATCACCCTGTATCTCAAAAGTTAGGACTTTTAGGACATACGTTTATAGAAAGTTTTTTCCTTAAAATAAGTCAAAGAATCACCCCCTCAAATATTAGCATGTCTTTAAGGAACACCCTGTATATCCTGCATTCTGGTAAAAATCAAACATGAATGTTACTTCTACTTTAGTTCTTTAATAGCTATTTATGTATTTAGAGCGCAAAGTGATTGATTGTCGCTCGACAAAAAGATTCATTTTTGAAGAACGACGACACTTTGTGCTCGAAATACACACATTATTTTTTCTACAAGCCCAGCTCTTAGAAAAAAAATGATCGACACTTCATTCAAATGGCACATTACTTATTAGAACATCACTCAATAGCAATCCGAAATATATAAGCTATCTAAATGTCCAATAATTCAAATTACTAACAAGAAAAAAGTAAAATAACGTTCTTAAAAAAAAAGTTGCAATTGCCAGGAGCTGAACCCGGGACCTTCGGATAAATAAATAAATGAATAGAGGTTTATTTTCCATAGTAAATCATTACATTTCACAAACAATGACATGTCATTTCATACAATTTCACATTTCCCAACCCAGGGGGGACAGGAAAGGGGTGAAAAGAAAGGCGCAGAAGTAGCAACTCTCCTGTCCTCGTTCAGGAGAACAGGAGAGCGCCCTGCCAAACCGAACTTGGAACCCCCAAGAGAGAGGGCGCCGTTGCCCGGCCACGCTGGTGGTAACGTGGGGCAAGACATTTTATTACCTGCGGTGATATTCTGTAAGATACACACCTCCTGCATAGCTAATGCGTGTGGTTAATTTTATTCAATGTAGAAAAATGCTAGCAGATGTTTTTGAGGCTGGTTATTTCGTTGTCAATCCCGGAAAAGGCTGAGGCAAAAAACCGGGTCGAGTTACTTTGCGCTTTAGGTGTTCGTTTCGTCTTGGTTCCCTAAGGAACCGGTTCTTCCCTTCGTTCTTGGAAAATATCCAACGCTTGATAAATGAGCCCGCCGTGTTTGCGGGGCTCACTCTGAGCTTTTTAATGTCCTTGGTGAGAGAACTTTTATCGATGTAGTATTTATAGAACTTGTATGACCAGTTCCTAATATATGTCGGAACCGAGTCGACGCCAGCAAGCTCCCTAAGAGTTTCCAATCGAACGTATCTTCGGCTGTTGGTTATAATACGGAGTACTTTATTTTGTATCCTATCTAACCTCAACAAAGGCTGCAAAATACTAGACAAGCGTAAGTCATCGAGAGTCTGATAATTTGTTTGTATAACAAAAGTTTATTATTAGTACTTAATTTGGATCTTCTGGCTATCAGAGGGTAGGTGCGCAACCGAAATTCAAACGCTTGTCCAGTTGTACTCCCAGGTATCTCGCAGTATTCACGTTTTCTACAGGTTGGCCATTGATCATCAACTTCCTGTATAATTTCGAGTAAGTATACTTCTTAGTGAAGTTGATGGTCTTTGACTTCGCCGGGTTCACCACGATCTTGTTCTCGGCCAAATAGGGTATGACCTTCCTATCCAAGTGAACTTGGATCCTATACTGGTCAGCGACGCTCGAGAAGGAATGGGCAAAGATGGCGGTGTCATCTGCATATACCGCCGTGCCCATATCCGGTCTCTCGCACTGAGGAAAATCATACTTATTTAACGAGTAAAAGTGTGGCGACAGACTTGAACCCTGCGGGACACCTGCTTCAATCGGAAACTCTGCGGAGCGACTGTTGTTTACTCTTACCATAAAAGTTCTCCCAACAAGGTAGGAGTTAACCAATCTTACTATATTACAAGCTCAAAACGCTAGCCATTGTACCACCGCAGATTCTCAGATAGACATGACTGTATTGTCTATACTTTCCATTATGCAAGTATATGTCCGTTTTAGACAAAAGCAGGTGAGATGCGTTTTAAATTTACAAAAAAATGTTCATTAAATGGGTAGGAGGAAAAATCATATGTATCACATGGGAGTAAAGTGCCTTTTCCTCCATTGGGAGAAAAAGTTGCACTTTCCTCCCTAGTAATACAAATAGCTGTTGTATGCGATGGCAAATGCTAAGAGGTATTGTTTACTGACGAGGCAAATTTTTCAAAGAACGCCATAATGAACTTTCATAATAGTCATAAGTGGTGTGACGAAAACCCTCACGCAATGGTTCAGTCCAGGTTTCAACATTAGTTTTCATATAATTGTGTGGATTGGTGTTGTTGGGGATAATTTGATTGGTCCGCACTTTTTATTGCCAGTAGATCAGAGAAAGAAGTTTTTTGTCATAATTATGAGTAATATTCTCCAGCTATATTTTCATAAATTCATATTATCAATAAAACTCCCGCCTCTGGTGTTTTCCTCGTTGAAATAACTAAATATTTTAAATAACAATCATCCAATAATGTTTCCTTTTTTGATGGGGTATCGCGAAAAATATTTGTTTGTTGTCAGTCCCATAGTCACCCCCAGAAGAAGTGTCTGAAAGCTACAAAATAAAAAATAAAATAGAAATTTTCATACGCAAAACCTTGATCCATCAACGTCAACACAAATGTTATCCTTCCTATTTGAACCTCTTAATATTTGTCAGTAACTGAAATCATTTTTAGGGAATTTGCAGTTTTTGGATCATGCAGAAATATTACAAAACAACATGTAGTTATCCTCAGCTTGTTCAAACTCATTGTTGGAACTGGGATTCCCCTAGAAAAGATGTACTCGATAGAATCATTAACGAGTACAACAACATCAGAACATTGCCGAAAATTTACCTTATCATGTGGACACCGAGTTGTGCAATTTTTTGGGCTCAATATGAATATCATTATAACGTACTGGACATTGCTAGAAATAAAGCTGGCAATGCAGGAATTATATTTTGCGTTTTATATTACCTGACAGTCGTCTCACTCGGATATGCCGGCTCATGTGTATTATTTCACGTGATATACATATCAGCTCATATCAAGTTTCAACTGCTTGTGCTATCTGATAGAGTTGCAACAGTGATGCTTGTCCAGGAAGATCATAGATGCGAAGAATTCAACCAAGATCTTATTTACCAAAAGCTGAAAATCTACGTTGAACATCATGTCAGGATAAAAGAGTGAGTAATATTTGATAACTCATGAGGTTACTGTGAGGGGTTATTTTCAGGTTCAGCAAGTCACTGTGCATGATACAGTGGTTATTGGTTATCTTTGCTCTTGGAGGTGCTGCCCACTATGCTGGCATGATATGGTTCGTCTTATTAGTGAGTATTTCAATTCCAAAGAGGGAAGCACACACAAGGAATCTTTCACGATCAGTATTCATTAGATAAAAACTGAATCGACTTGGGTTAAGAAATCACTTGATATCATTCTTCATAACATATGTCAAATGCAGTATGTTGTGCACTGTGATGAGGACTCCCGATTGTTCATGGCGAAATCTGGCGTCCCACAAGGATCAAATCTTGGACCATTCCTATTTCTCATATTCATCAACGACTTACCTCAACATCTTTCGTCTGACTCTCTTATCTACGGAGACGATTTCAAAATGTTCAAAAAAATTGAAGATATAAATGATTACTTAGTTCTCCAAAACGATATTGATCAAATATATACCTGGTCCCAGACGAATAAGTTATATTTCAACTTGGAAAATTGTAAAATCCTAACCTATACTAAAACTAAAAATCCTTATTATATTTACATGATGGAAGGGGTCGTTCTCCAAAGAATCAGCCAGGTTAAAGATTTGGGTATAAGATTCCAAAATGACCTGAACTTCAACAATCATATTTTAGAAGTTGCAAAACAAGCTCGAAAAATGCTAGGTTTCATAAAACGAACCTCTCTGGAATTCAGCAAAATGGAATCCATTATTCACTTGTTTAACTTGCTTGTACGTACTAAGCTTGAATATGCGTCCATTATTTGGGATCCGTCACGCCAAAATATGTCTAATATACTAGAAGGTATTCAGAATAACTTCATTAAGTACATTTATTACAAAAAAAATGGTATAAACCCAAGATATGCTTCCTATGAACCACTCAGAGAGGAATTGAAGATAGTTCGTCTTGCACATAGGAGGATACAGCGCAAACTGATTTTCTTACACAAGTTGGTTAATAACTATCTTGAAAGCGACCACTTACATAATCAATTGAAAATTACATTCCTATGCATGGAATGAGACCCAAACAAATCGTCTTTCGCATAACGAGAGTAAATATTTCCTTGCTAGATCGTATGTGTTCCTCATACAACAAATACTCGAATGAAATTTCCTGCGGAATTTTTGATACTTCGCCTCGTATCTTTAAATCTAAACTGGATAATATTTTCACACAAACTTCAAGAATAATACAATAATAATACACTCCCTGTCAATATATTTATATTTATAGTGAATAATATGCAAGTTACCTGCACAGCAGAAAGGTTGCCTCCTTCTCCGGTGATGTACTCTCACCCACCCCTATTCAGGTATTTTTTTTTTTACTGAATATATGAAAGCTATATCGATAGTATCATTATGTCTAGTGATAATATAGTAATTAAGTAATATATGCCATGTGTTAATTGAATTCTATACAATGAAATTGTTAAAATAAGAAACATGTAATTAGGATACACCTGTATGTTTCTTCGAATAAAATAAATAAATAAATAAATAAGGAGATTTTTGCAGGCTTGTTGGCCGTGACCTGCACAATTTCTTTACATTTTGGCAAATAGTAGAAATAACAACTATGACGATGTCTGGGTACCTAAGGTATCCGGTATTCAATTCTTGGTGAGCGAGCTAACAATAATAAATTGACAATATATCAAATAAATTATTTAAGCAATGTCAAACTGAATTATCCCATCCATCTACTTATCTCATAAACTTATCTTCAGAAAAAGGTCTTTCTACAACAAATTTAAAAATAGCAAGAGTAACACCCATCTTTAAAAAAGGAGATCACAATGACCTTAACAATTACAGACCTATAAGTGTGTTAGACAGCATATCTAAGCTATACAAATTGAATATCAAATTTTAATTGACCAGTTTCTTTACATCAAACAAATTATTATCATCTTCACAACATGGTTTTAGAGAAAAGGGGAACATTCTCCATGAAAATTGAAAAATGTGACTTATTTGTAATATCTAACAGAAAACAACTACTTCCCCGGCACAAGCAATTAAAAGTACCGAGACAGCTTTATGTGAATTCCATAATAAAATTATTCAATCTCTTGATGATAAATAAATTGTTATGGGCCTCTTCATAGACTTCTCTAAAGCACTCTGTAAATTTCGGAACCGGTAGATATATAGTTATGGGCCTCTTCATAGACTTCTCTAAAGCACTCTGTAAATTTCGGGACCGGTAGATATATAGGTAATGAGTCTGAATATTGCTTGAAAATGATCTGAGTGACATACACTGCTCGCCACGGGGTGTTTCCATGAAAATTAAGACAAATTCGGTTTTTCAGAACTGAACATTTTTCAGCAAAAATCTGTGTTGGTGTCCTGATTCCGAATCCCTTAGAGTTTTGGGTCTATAATGTCCCCTAATATGGTTTTTCGCAAAGCTTGGTAAGTCCATCGCTCCTGGCGACCAGTGTGATTCACTCAGATCAACTTCAGGCAAGATTCAGACTCATCGCTTGTACATCTACCGATCCGGAAATTTACAGAGTTCCACTCCAATAGTTACGGAAGAAATGGAGGTGTTTCCATGAAAAGTGAGACAAACTGGGTTTTTCAAAAGTGAAAATTTATCATCGAAAATCTGATTTGGTAGTAATAGATTCCGAATCCGTTGGAATTTTGAAGCTCTAATGCAATTTTTCGTAAAACCGAGTAAGTCCATCGCTCTCGGAGAGCATTATATTTCACCCAGATCAACCACAGGCAAGATGTAGACTCATCCTGAAAATTACAGAGTTCTTCTCAAATAATTACGGAAGATACGGGGGTGGTTCCATGAGAAGTGAGATACACGTGTATGTTAGGAGAAAAATGCTTTATAATTTTCCGGTTTCAACACCCTGTATTTCTGCAAGAAAGCAGTTTTGTGAAAAAATGCATGTGAGAGTAGTATTGATATTTTTGGTAGAATATCCGTTATAAATTTGAAGCAGTGATTTGGATTGCACAATTCACTTCATCAAAACAATTTTTTCATTATTATTTTGTATTCATAAAAGCGCAATTATCTTGAAAACGTTTGATTTTTTCGGGGTCAAACAATTCTACATTTTCTACTCAAAATTGAATGGAGAAATCAAAAAATAATAATTTTCCTAATTTTATCAGTGGCGTAAAAAATAGGGGAGGAAAGGGACCAATAATTTTTCTTTTAAAATAAAGCTCTTATTGAACAAAAACAGTTCTTCGGTTTAAACTGTAAAATGTTCAAAACTTTGGAAGTTTTGAATAAAAAATAGATTTAATTTTTCATATTCAACACCACACGCTGTATCTGTGCAACCCATCGCCACCCAAGGGTCTGAAGACTGATTTCGTGATGAGTATCACATGATGTACCAACGATAAAAAATCCAGCCTGCATACTATGGCGTATTCCAAAGTGACAGTACCTCCCGGGCTATTATTACGTGTTTCCCGCTGCTTGTTGACATTTCTCAAAATTTGCCTGGATTGAATTTTGTTTTCTTACCCTTCCTTCATGATTATTCGGTCCGTAACTAAGTTACCGAATAAACAGACAACAATACTTATATCGTAAATTTCTAGTTCGCGCTGCCGACACTGTAAATAGTGTCGTAAAGATTCATATTATGATATGAGATGGAACATTTGTCAAACGAGGCCTTTAGGCCGAGTTTGTTAACTCATCGATTATCGTAATATGAATTTACGACACAAATATTGTACAATATTTTACCTACTACCAATAATGTTGATTATTTACTCAAAATTAGTCAATATTCCTTAAATTAATATTAGAATGATGCCAGAAGCAAGCGTTGCGCCCATTGTTGATTTATTTTGCTAACTGTCAACTTTGACACGTTCATTCCAATTTAGTAAAATTTCATCGACATTAGTTCAGAGCATTAGAGAATAGATTTGGATATAGAATCCGCTACAAATAAAAAAATTCAAACCTTATTACCTGATAAATTCCGGCATAGATACTCAAATTTATAATAAATTAGTTCTTGTTCCTTTTCCATTATTATCCATTATTAGACTGACATTTAAAAAGAGGCAAATGAATTTTACTTTACCGCACTAATGACTGACAGTACATATTGATATTAGGTAAAACTAATTAAGTATGTATGTTGTGGAATAAATGTTATTGGTTAATTGACATATTTGTGAAATAATCTGATCAAATATTAACTCGACCGTCGTTTATCAAATCGAATAAATTGCTTGGAATTTGCACTCAAACATTTTTCATAAAATTCATCTCGTTAAATTCGAAGATTTATGTTCCAAGAATAAATCTCCCTGTTTTAAAAATTAGGATATTTCGGAGGAGGGTTTTCTCCCACCACAGCCTTCGTAAGACTGTGCTGGTTGATCCACCCCGCCCCGCCGCATATCTGAATACTTCGTGTACTCAAACATAATGTCCAAGCCACGATTTCATCTTACATGCAAATTAATTTTTCGTTTTGTGTTTTGATCTATATGCTATTCAATGAATATAATCATGCCGTTAATAATTTTTTTCAGGAGCAGCATTTTTCTTTAGCTTTGTCAGCATCGATAGGAATAATTTTTTCCTTGATACATGGATTTGCATACTACCACTATGGTCAAAATACTAAAGACGAGGTGAGAATTATACTTTCGAAGATGACATTCCATGTACAGAATGAATAACACTGGAGATTTATCAAGTTTCGCATGTTGAGGCGTTAAAAATATATATTTGATGTTGGGATAAAACTCCAGTGTCTTTATTATCATGTCTTTGTCCTTATGTCTGAGAGTAAATCAAGATAAGCCACTGCGAAAGTCATCAACATTTCGAGAATCATTCACCACAATGATTTGATAAGGAAGAATTCAGCCTTCTCAAAGACAGTTCAAAATTTGGCATCCATTTTACCGAAACAGTCCTTGAGGATATCATTGCTAGTAAATGAAATAGTAAAATCGACAATGTCAATGTCAATGTGGAAAATATGAGGCAAACAACTTTCCTGGCTAATACCACGACGGACATTAAATTACATATGACAGAAAAATTCTCGAACTTTGTTCACTTTCTAGTGTTTTACTACCGAGGATTGCTTATTGGTTTCCCCGCGGGTGGCGCTGCGACTGACTTTTACTGTAAATCGCTGCTTCATTTGTAGGGAAATATTAGCTATACAGTGGATTATAATTTACTGGGCTGGGGCGGGACGTCTCTAATGTTGTCCGACCTACCCTGTCACTGACGAGCGGCAAGAACCGCGAAACGCGTCTGCAGGTGGCCTTCCCCAGCCAAGTGAAGAATAATCTGTTGTATAATTACAATGAGCAATTGCAACTGGGTCTTCTTGAAAGAACGTTACACAAATATCTGTCAGATGTAATTCATGGTCCGTCGTGGTATTAGCCAGGAGAGTAGTTGTTTTCTGTCATATGTTTGCCTCATATTTTCCACATGGTGGAAATATCTGGAGAGAAGGGATCTTCAAAATTGGTCGATTTTACTATTTCATTTATTTGATACTCTCCAGTAAAAGTTTTCGAAATCATTGCTAGTGTTGAAAGTTCGATTCAATATGTGATTGATTCTTTGAAAGGACTAGTTGGAGAGAAGATCAGAAAGCAAGAAGTGACAAACGATGATAAAAATGAAAAGAAACTTATCAAGCGATTGAAATTAAGTTAACAAAGTGGTAATTATAGATAAATCATTGCATCAAAACTAATGATTTTATACAATTTTTTTTCTTTTTCTGAGTCTATAATCTCCTTAAGAATTCGGGAATTTGACTATTTTTTTCATTTGTCAAACCAAAAAAAAAAGTTTTCTTCAAAATCATCAAAACCAAAAATCAGTTAGATTCCCGAATTTTCCCAAACGAATTGAATAATTTGTTTCAACAAAATTTTCTTAGGAAAATAAAACTGAATACTCAAAACCGATTCCCGTTTCATCAAGGGTATTGTTTGCTCGTAACTACATACCTACATTCAGCGTTTGCTTATTTCAGCATTCTCAGAATTCAATGACCATCTAGCTTTTCGCTCTCTCTTAACTCAGACGAATTCTAAAATAATCTGTGTGACGTAGCAACTCTTTCTTTCGAATCACCTAACAATAGTCCAGTGAATTAATAGGCGGGTCTATTCGAGCGAGAATTTCGAAAACATGTAGTTTACCCCAGAGACTCTGATATCCCTTTTCTTCTGCAAGGGCGTTCTTTGTCGCCGCCCCTTGCCTGGCGACACCCCTGGCGCCAAGGGCATCATGGCGATGATGATGGACACGTGGACGATGGATGAGTCTTCATACCTACCTAGAATTGGTCCCCATACCCACTTTGTTATACTACCTGCTGTCGTCCCCCTACGAACGGCAGCCCTCAGAAGTCGAAACTTGTGCGAGCTAAGGATCAACGAGGTCTCACCTTTTAACGTGCGATTCCTAGCACGACCCGAGAGAATAGATCTCGACAGGAGGTCGTCCGTAAGTCTCCATAACTTCGCATCACGTTGCTTGGCTCTACCGTTCGAGCTGTCCTCTGGTATACAACTGATTGTTTGCTTGTTTTATTAACATTGCTAAAATTGCAAAATGGAACAGACTGCGGGTTTTAATATTGTGCAATTTTAAACAGTATTATATTCTGAATCATTATTGCCTCTTCGCAACAATGTTTTCGTAATACATAATGCCAACGTTTTTGGCCGTTAAAATAGTGGGTGTTTTGATTACTTATAAAAAATTGTATTTGAGCTTATGAAAAGTTACTGCGTCATTTTCAGTCAACGAATCTCTTTGATACACTATGTGCTTGTCAATGGAATAAATGGAATAAAAAAAACAGAATGGCTCTGCAGATGATGATGATAAACAGCGCAGAACCCATTAGCATTAGTAGTTTTGGTTTGGTAGAACTGGATTTCAGGTTGGCAACTAGAGTAAGTATCAATTACAATTGACAATATATGACAGACAAATTAATAAATAACAAAGTCGTACCACTTGGTTAATTATTTCCAACAATTATGCTGGCAAAATATAATTTTTCACTTTTTGATGCATCTAAGAGCAAGAGCAACGCAGTGAAATGACAGTAATTTTTTTTATCACCCGGTATACCCCTCAAAACTTGATAACATGAGCATACAACCGTTCCTTATCCAATTGCTTAGTAGTCGGATTCATATTTAGGTGACAGTGTTGCGAGATAGGACATTAGTGTTGCCGGAGTTCATACATTAGAAAGAGGCATTGATTTAATATAAATAACAAGCCTGTACGCAGGTAGTAAAGTATAACCAGAATTATAAGAAGCACTTGAGATATCAGCAGGCGGTCAGGCCGTCCATATTACGCAGAGTCGTACCTGCCCTAACCATTCAATTTTGTTTTGTATGTAATTAAATAGGCATAATGATATTAGGTTAAGAAAAATCGCTTGATTATAATTGAGAATTATCTATGTACATATAGTATATTATGATATATAACAAACAAACATTTATAAACATCACGATAATGAATGCGAGTAGAGTTCAGAAACTTTCAGAGTTGTTTAGAATTAAATTTAATATACACACACTTACAAAATTACTCACTAAGATCAGTTTCACTCTCACTGTCGTCACCCAAATTGAATATTTGGTATGAGTGATGAAGACTGAACGGAGAAAATCGGTAATAGTGCAAATAAGAGATTTCCTTGACGTAGTTAAAAGAAAGAAAAAGGTATTCGTTGCTTCACGAGGATTGTTTATTTATTTTGAATACATATCTAAGAAAATGAAAATTTACTTCGATGGACTAGTTATTCGAAAGTCAAGTCAACATTAATAATAATAATATTGACCTCGATGAATATGTTATTTTAATATTCGCTTCAAATTTTCCATTTTGCGGGATAGTGTGAAGAGAAAGGTATTTCGACTCTGTCGGAATTATTTTTCATTTGTTTGAAACTCAACTCTCCGGCATCCTCTTTGAACTTTGTTCGAATAATGAATCAATAAAAATATTCCAAATTCATTTCATATTTGCAAAAAAAATATGAATTGGTAATTTTTTTGACAGTTGTAGAAAAAATACTGAATGAAACTCGTGGTGTTTTTTTTTACTCGTAGGAATGCCGCACTCGGCCTACGGCGTCGTGCGTCAACATTTCCTACTCGTAAAAAAAGTATCACTTTACTCACTTGATACATAAATTACTAAGTATTTATGTTGAGTTATTGTTTTATTTCCTTAAAAATAGAAATATGGCATGAACATCTTATAATGTATAATGTCTTAACAATTATTTATTTCATATTCATTGAGGCGTTATATTGAAATAATAATCTGCTAGTTCAAATCGTTCATCAAACAATTAGTTGATGGACAAACGGACATTGAATTACATCTGACAGACATTTGTCCGTCGTGGTTTTAGCCAGGGAAGCAGTTGTTCTCGGTCAGATTTTTGCCTCATATTTTCCACAAGGTGGAAATATTTGTAGAGAAGGGTACTTCAACATTGTCGATTTTACTATTTCATTTCTTTGATACTCTCCGGCAAAAATTCTCGAATTATTGATACTTAGTACATTCAGCATTGCAGCACTGAGTAAATACGCTTAGTAATGGAACTTTAGACTTCTGCCGCCATTTCAAGTTGACTAGAATATCACTAAACTCAATTTATTATCCATGTGTGAACTACTACAGCAACACCACCACCATTGTCCTGTCTCGTAACAATGCCATCTCAATATGAATCCGACTATAAAGTAGTATCAGGTTGTACATTTGAAAAGAATTGTTTTTTGTTACAGGTTTCTCGAATCGTTTATACATTGGTGACTTTTATAATCAACTTCAAATGAAAAGAAATTGCACTTTTCCACATTATTAGAAAGGCTTCTTCACGAAACAACTTCGATAACTGCAAAAGTAGTGATGGGTGTAAACACTAGGATAGCATGAAACTTCCTTTGATCAGTCACAAAAATATTATACAGGGTGATTCAAAATTCGATGTAAATACTTCAAGGGCGTATTGTTGGGATCAAAATAAGACTTTTTCTTCAAATCAACATGTGTCCTAAAATGCACCCCCTCCGAGCTACAGCCCCTGTAAGTTAGAAAAAAAAACAAGATTATCTAAAACTGTGACTATAATAACGAATCGAATCTTCTGAAAATTGGCATACCCCCATTTTTTAGGCACTCTATTCTTTTTTTGCTTCAAAAATTATGTAAACCCTGTTTTGGGGGAGTTGGAGGGGGGTCCACTCTTTTATTGGCCCAATTTTTATGTTCAAAAAGAGAAACTCCGAATTCGAATAGCATAATCTTATTGGCCATAAAAAAAAACTAAGAATTCGGTGTCTTGCATTTTTGTCATTCAACTAACCGTTTGCCAGAAATCGTAATCAACGAAATCAAAAACAATATCAAACTAACAAAACATTTATTGGGTAATTAAATAATTAATAATCTCATAACAAATGTTGAAAATGTCCTCCCCTTGCTGCTATACAACTTTCCATTCTTTTTTGCATAGAACGTCGAACACGTTCTAAAATCCCAGGAGTGGTTCTTATGTTTTGGAAAGCATGAATGATGCGTTGACGGAGGTCCTCAACCGAATGCACGGGCCCAGCATCATAAACAGCACTTTTCACATATCCCTATAAAAAAAGTCTAATGGAGTGCAATCCGGGGAACGTGGCGGCCAAACTATTGGACCAGCTCTAAGTTACAGGGGCTGTAGCTCGGAGCGGGTGCATTTTAGGACACATGTTGATTTGAAGAAAAAGTCTTATTTTGATCCCAACAATACGCCCGTGAAATATTTACATCGAATTTTGAAACACCTATATACATAGTCCACCTACTTCAAAGGAATAATATCACATTTCATGTCATTAAACTTACATGTATCTTTCAAATACTCATTTTTTATATTTACCAAAATGCAACCTTTATACTGAGTGTTGTGGGGCGTCTTCTTTCTGGTTGTCTCTGAATGGTTTGTAGGAATGAGGACATGGATGTTTAAAAATAGTGGACTGTATTACTTTTGAAATTATATTATAGTGCAGTTTTCGTATGGCGAAGCAGGCAATTTAATTGAACCCTAGGGCAACGACACCCTAAGTTTGATTTGGGCTGGCCCGGCAGCTGTCTCTGAACTTCATTGAAATGAAATAATTGCAAACCTTTCGTCTCAAGAATGAAATATTTCCATTTCGCCATCCAAAAAATCTTGCACTTCATTTGTAGGTGAGGGCATTAATGGTTATTCACAAAACAAGTGTATCAATAAGGGCGATTAACAATCGAGATAATTTAACACGTGAGCGAGCGCGTTAATGTTCGAGATTGTTAATCGCCATTTTAATTCACGAGTTTGTTACAAAACTTTTCCGTCGACCGTAGTTTTCAAAAACAGACATATCTGACTTTCAATGTCTATTTATTCAACGATATGATAAAAAACTATTTCTATTATAAACTCTAATCAAAGATAGTTTAATTTTTCTTAGTGGTAGTTTTGTATTATTTTTTCAAATTGAAATAAAAAAACAAAATTGATCTCATGTAGATTTGAACTGTCGACGTTTTTCGGCTGCCAAGCAACGTTACCATTACGCCATGTGACTCTCTATGATAACGATTGATAACTGGTGTATTAAAGATTTTCTGAAAGTTTATTTCAGGATAATTGACAAATAAATAATGACAGGTATAGTCCGGTGGCAGGTTTTCGTAGCCGATGAAACGCGACGGGATCGCCCAGGTCATTTTTATTTATTTTGACCCGTTGAATCCGAATTTCGAAATCGAAAAATCCATTTTTTCCATAAACAAATAACGCTTTAATATACTCCATAAAATTCTCTAGAAAAAAGGTGTCAACAAATTTTTCTTTAAAATGCACCGTTTTCTAGTAAAATGTGCTCAAAATTCGAAAAAATGCGATTTTCTCAATTTTCTGTGCCCTCTCATTCAGACACTGATATTTTCACGATCACCTTGTCCCAAATTATTCATATGTCTCGACTATGAATAACAAAAGAGACATTCTTGAAAAAATCATTAGTGTGGATTCGCGTGAAAATATCATTATGTGACTGAATGAGAGAGCACAGAAAATGAGAAAATCGCATTTTTTTCGAAATTCGAGCACATTTTACTCAAAAACGGTGTATTTTAAAGAAAAAATTGTAGAGTATATTATGGAGTATATTGAAACGTCATTTGTTTTTGAAAATAATTGATTTTTTGATTTTGATCGGAAAATTCTTTTACTTTTAGGGAAAATTTTCCGTTTTTCCTATGAAAAAATATGTGCTGAACCCTTTTTAATTGACACTAAAAGGAAATCGTCCACTGCGTGAGCTTCGCGAATAAAAAAATGCCGGTTCCATGCAAGATAAAAGCATCGGGAAATTCAGTGCCGGAAAATCCACACGAATGACTTTTTCAAAAATGTCTCTTCTGTTATTCATAGTCGAGAAATATATGTATAATTTGGGAGAAGATGATCCTGAAAATATTATTATGTGACTGAATGAAAGAGCACCGAAAATTGAGAAAATCGCATTTTTTCGAATTTCGAGCACGTTTTACTGGAAAACGGTGCATTTTCGAGAAAACTTTTAGGTAACTTTATAGTAGAGAATTTTATGCAGAATATTATGACATCGTTTGTTTTTGAAAAAAATGAAACATTGTTTTGACTCTACTATTGGTCGGCTGGATCTGAGACATAGAAATTATAATATATATACTTACTCCAGAATGCCAATACCAGGGTGAGTTTCAGTGCGATTTTGTGTCAGGGCAGTCTATGAAACACGAAAAGTTTTGGTGGGCATACCTATGTTGTGAAACTAAAATTTTTAGCCTTTTGACTCTTTGTTAATGTATTGTGTGACTTTTTCTATGTTAATGTATTGTATGCATTTTAATTGTGGAAATAAATGTATTATTATTATTATTATATCCGACGAATTCATCGAATAAAATAACAATGAAAAAATATATCTTGAGTAGGTAACTATTGGTGAAGTTCTGATTCCCACGGAAAGAAACATCCTGCATTGTTCAGAGAACAACGTGAGAACCAAAGGAAGGTAGGTAGGAATTGATATTCTGGGAAACAGATGTTCGGCATGTCTCCAAAGTGACGTCATATGGATGTGCTGAGGACTGGAGCTCGACGGGTCAGTCTCGAAGGGACCACTAACGGTGGAACGATTGATAATATTTCGGAAGAGCATCGTTCATGGAAATATCTATAAAACACAGACAGATCGCCAACATTTCTGCGATGTTCCAGAGGAGTGAGCTAGCTTGTGAGTGAAGTTGTTGGATCACCATGCTATGTCATGCCTTTTGATCTCGTCAAGCTTAAAATGATTTATTTAAGCCAAACGTAAAGAAAGGATTAATATTCTCAGTTTTATCAAACATGGGAGTTATTTCTGCTCTATTTATGTTATTTATTAGATTTGCCATCAACAATTCATATTCAAGTAGGTACTTACTAAAAATAATGAATTCCAGGAATAAATATTTCCTTTATTTCCACACCATAGAACCAAGCACGTCAACATTGTCAAAATTAAAATTTCACTACAGAAAAACCCGAAAACCAATAACATACACACCACCGATGAATAATTGAAGTAAACAACAGTAATAAGAAAAGCACATCTAAATAAACACAATAACGTTAATGGTTAATTTCACAATGAACACAAATCGCCTAAACCACCAAACTAACCCAAACCGGCTCTGGCAAACTACCTTCCTTCCTCTGCGACAATTGAAATCTGATAACACTGTTGCACGATTCCAACAAGTCAACGGGAATTTGGGTAGGCTTCACAGTAATGTTAGATTATTTTCGACAGAATCTCGACTACAAAGATAAAATTTTCTGAAATTTGTCAACGCTGCAGAGCTAGGAGACCGGTTATGGGCATGCGCATTGATGAAACCATTTGGAATTTTACAACACTTTTCAGTGTCCCACGAAGAGGGGATTGGCATTATAGAGTAAGTATTATATATTATAATTTATATGATCTGAGAGCGAGTTATGGACTATGGACCTATGGTGCGCATATGCAGTTAGGAACTACAGAGTTACACATGTTTAATTGCAAGGTTTATCATGGAATATGGAACGAAGAGAAAGTACTACTTCACTACGCAACACTGAATGACGCAAACCTATGGTACACCTCGTAATTTTTCTATTATAAACTATTGTTTTTTACGAAATAAAGTATGAAGTCCAATTTAACCCTTATTGATATATAATGATCATCAGATAAAACTAATTCTGTTGATGAGAAATTATTACCTTTTCACAGGCATAGTTATTTTCTCTCGCGGTAGTAGGTCTTGAAATTTGAGACTCGTTACCTCTCTATAGAAGATATTCTCCATTTCATAAAAAATAGTAATTTATGTATCAAGTGAGAAAAGTGATATTTTTTTACGAGTAGGAAATGTTGATATTCCTACGGCATCCTACGAGTAAAAAAAAACACTTTACTCACGAGTTTCATACAGTATTTTTTCTACAACTGTAAAAAAAATAACCAATTCATATTTTTTGCACATATGAAATGAATTTAGCATATTTTTATTGATTCATTATTAGAACGAAGTTCGAAGAGTATGCCGGAGAGTTGAGTTTCAAACAAATGAAACGAATAATTTCGACAGAGTCAAAATCCCGTTCTCTTCACACTATCCCGCAAAATTAAAAATTTGAAGCGAATATTAAAATAACGTATTCATCGAGGTCAATATTATTATTATTAATGTTGACTTGACTTTCGAATAACTAGTCCATCGAAGTAACTTTTCATTTTCTTAGATCAAAATCAAATAAACAATCCTCGTGAAGCAACGAATACCCTTTTCTTTCTTTGAACTATGTCAAGGAAATCTCATATTTGCACTATCCACGATTTTCTCCGTTCAATCTTCACCACGTTTCATTTCTACTTAAATTAAATTTATAGTTATCAAGAATTCGTTATCTGGATAGATGTCCAATTTCACAAATTTCATTAATTATTGTTGTCAACTAGTTTCTGACGGCCAAACAGCCATAGCTATATTGAATTACCTAGTGTAGATTAGGTCCAATAGTTCCTTAGAGGTATATGCTATTATTTTGAATATATTCGCCGCGAAAGTTTGGAATCTTAATAATACTTATTTAATAGTAAGAATGCTAAAAATATTATTGGTGAAACATTTGTATATCAGATATTTATAGGTCATTAGTTGCCAAAGAAAATGAGAACTGGCTTTATGACAAGATTTCGTTATTATTCGGATCTGTCACTGTTGTTGCAGGAAACTGTCTGTTGCCTAACAACAGCCGTTACAAAAAGTGCACTTTTTTTCACGCTTTTCCGTTTGATAATGAAATCGTATGTTGATAGTGAAATATTGTAATACTTTACGCACACAAACCACACAAAAAAAGTGGACATTTTTCGACAGTGGTAGAAAAATGGTATTTTCTCTTTCGTTTCGAGGATACCAATTTCATGGCCACGCCCTATAACATTAGTTTATTTGTTATGGCATTATTTATGAGGAATAAACAAATATTGTTAAACGAAATAGATCTGTTTCATTTTGATCCTGTCGTCACCATTTCGTAGCCCATCTAAACTTTTTCATATCCACTATTCATACTCATAATATCGTTTATGCCTCCGGGCAAGTCGTTTGAAGGGGATTTGCACCCACATTTCAGAAGTATTCGCGTATCGCTGTGCCAGACATGTTATCGTGCTATGTGATATTTAGTCCGGTGGCAGGGAGGGTTTTCGTAGCCGATGAAGCGCGACGGAATCACCCAAGTTATTCTTATGTATTTTGACCCGCTGAATCCGAATTTCGAGGGTGATAAGCCGTGAAAACATCCGGAAAATTTTTATGGGCGATTTTCCGAGGGAAATCGAAAAATCTATTTGAAAGTGAACACTAATGAAGTGGAGAAAACTTCCGTAAACTCAAACACAATGTTCTCTAGAGCACAAATCACATCAGATCCAATCTTATGTTGGCCTTTTGAACAATCGATTAATAAAAATACTGACATTCAGCTGTTATTACTTCTTGTGAAACCACAGATATTGTTGATCGAGATATTGTTGATTGAGATTATTTAGGCAGAGAGATAAGTTCATTTCAGTGGCGCGTTTTGGGAGGTTGACGAACAAACTAGTTATATGAATTGTTTGTTTTTTTCGTTAAAAAGGCTGGTGCCAAAACGAATTTGAAACGCTGAAAATAGGAGAATTAGCGGCAGTCAAGGACCAGGTGGAAAATGTTGTTGAGGTTCCAGCTTTATTGAAAAAATGAAAACGAAAGGAAAACGAAAACACACAAAATGGTGAAATGAGCATGCAGTTTAGGGGTTGAATACACAAGTTGTAGATACCAACTTGTGTATTGAAAAGTTTAAATAAATAACATAAGATGTTTGCTCACACATATTAACGCTGTAATGATTTCATTACAATTCACTTCCATCATTATACAGTGAGGACGTAAATAGTCCCCCCCCCAATAACTTTTGAACGGAACAAGTTATCGAGGTCGGATAAAATTTGGGTAAAAAGTACCACTTTTACTGAATTTTAGCATAAAAACGAGTGGTTACGTGACCTAGTGTCAAGAGGGCACCATCAACTTTTTTTTTTTCAAATGTAAGGGGGGTCATGTGGCACCTGGTTTTGAAGGAACACCGTTTTGATTGTGGAAATCGGCCAAGCCGTTTCAAACTGACAAGGGTTTGAAATTTGCTTGAAATATGCGACACATGAATTATTTTAACTATTAATTAAAGCAGAATTTTAACTACGTCACTGATTCTGGTCGAAAAGCAAATTTTTACCACAAAAAATTAATAATAATAATAGCATGGACCATATCAGAGTAATTATTTCAACAATCAATATGATTACTTATAGACCTTCGAAATCCAAAAAAAAACATCAAGACAATTGTTCGTGAAGGTGAGGGTGTGTTTTTCGAAAAATGTACATGAGTCGAGAACTAGTTTTCTTCTGAATTGCCAAAAAATCATGCTTATTAGAAACTGAAAAATACACAAATTTTCTATGTAAATTAAATCATTTATTTTAGTTCGAAAATATGAATAGGAAATTCATAAAATCTTTTGTGGAATCATCTGCGACTGAAAGACAAACTTTAGTCGCTATTTTCCATCGTTCAAGATAACCTCTTGGGAGGTATTCATGTTGAAAAGGGGAACATTCTCCATGAAAATTGAAAAATGAAAAATTTGACTTATTTGTAATATCTAACAGAAAACAACTACTTCCCCGGCACAAGCCACGCTGGACATTGAACTACATCTGATAGATATTGTGAAAAAATCTTGAAAAAATCATTAATGATTTTTTCAAGGAAAACTAGAAAGAATTAAAAAAGTCAGCTATCTGAATGAAAATGCAAATTTTCACTTTCAGATTTTTTCTTTCCTTTTCAGTTAGAGTCTTTTCAAAATATCTATCAGATGTAGTTCAGTGTCCAGCGTGGCTTGTGCCGGGGAAGTAGTTGTTTTCTGTTAGATATTACCAATAAGTCACATTTTTCATTTTTCAATTTTCATGGAGAATGTTCCCCTTTTAAATCATTTATATTCAACAAAAAATCAAATTTTGAAAAATAGATTTTTCACCATTTTGGCGGTTAATTTAAAATTTAAAATTTAAATAAAAAGTATTGAATACAATAGTTTTAAATTTTTTTTATTATCTACACTTGTGTGATGAACATTTTCCGCTAGGAAGTCACGTTTAGTCGCAAATCGCAAAAAACCGTTTTCAACCCCTAAACTGCATCCCCATTTTCGTGTTTTAGTGTTTAATTTAATTTTTTCCTTAAAGTTGGAACCTCAACATTATTTTCCACCTGATCCTTGCTTGCTGCAATTTTTTTTTCACAAAAATTATAGGCACTAGCCGAAAAGGGCTCTCGTCCCCCTACGAACGGCAGCCCTCAGAAGTTAAAGCGATGATCCTAACCACTCGGCAATCCTCTGATTCTCTTATTTCTCTGGTAACTGAAAGGTAACTGAAAGCGATTTCATAACCTTTCATAAAATTTTTCGAAAACTTTTGACTGCTTCGACGAAAAACGAAAATTCTTGCCATTATTGATACATTATGTTCCATTTTCTTAATTGCTCCAATTTCTGAAACATCCTGTATATAATATAGAGAATATGCTAATGGCTGGAATATTTAAAATCTATTTTCATTTCATGAAATAAAAGCATAATATTATATAGGTAATGAAATATTTCACCAAATTTGTTCACACATTGCCGATGGTTTTGAAATCAAAGCAATCAACTCACGTCATGCTAATACCTTGAGCCACTATGTAGAGCAAAATTCCCATCGAGGTTCAGAGCCCGAGTCATCTCATCTGCTTAAACACATTAATCTTGATGATATACGTGGGTCTGGTCTAATTTAGAGGGACGCAAATTGAAGATTATTCACCACGTTGTAAATTCGGTCAGGTGAATTAGTGGGTCAAAGAAATATACAACTGAACGAAAAGGCGAAACCCTGCTTCCATTTGCATACTTCTGAATTATAGCCCTAACGTTACTGTTTGTTCAGGTTATAGGCCAGTAGAGATAGACCTGAAAAATCGAAAAAGACACCGCACACTCTTATAGGGAAATTGGCCCTCTGTCGAATCGGCTGAATTTTTGATATGTTATAGTCCAAGTCATTCCAAATAAAAAGTCCAACGGCCATAACTTTTTCTATAGGCTAGTTTTGACGCTAGAGGGCGTTAAAAATTCAAATCTCTTCGCTATAAGTATAATATGGAGACAATGATGGGCTATAACTCAATATATTAAGTATATGTAACATTTAACGTACCTTTCGAACCTAGTATCGTTGACCCTAATGAAGCACCGTCGAATTAACCCTAATAATAATTTACAGGGTGTGTTATTTTGGAACATATCGATACGATCAAAGAAACTGACATTGTAGTTCATTCACAGTTGTTATTTAATAGTATTTCGATGGCGAAATTTTACTCTCATCCTCCATAGACCTGGAATATCAATACGTTCGTCAAATTCTAATAAAATGTTCCTCAAATCCTGCCTTTTATCTTGTTCATGAGATTCGGGATTATTAATTTCATCGGTTATACGCCATATTCAACTTTACATTGACATGAAGTCACAAACAATCAAAACATTGCTCAATGGAAACATTTTTGTTTTTTTTCTGTAGTGAAGGGATGCAATGTTTTCATATTATCCAGTACCACATTTTTGAAAATGATTGAACAGTTTTCAAAACGAATCTAAACTATAATATTTTCATAATGCGTCAAAGTTGAATTTCCCGAATACTGTTGTGATATCGAAATAAAAACGAAAGTTAACCAAACAGCAGGATCCAGAACAAGAATTTATTGCCTCATATACAGGGCAATACGAAAAACATAGGGTTGGATGGTGGATCGCATTAAAATAAAATGAAATATTAGTTATAACTTCTGCGTTACCTTCATTCACCTCTCTACTACTATTATCCATTCGCAAATGTAAAAATCCCTGGCGTTACAATGATAGATTCAGAAAGATATTTTCTCCGGCTATTTTATTGACATTTTTTTTTTTAATATTTCTTGTTCTTTCTCATGCCTTCAAATTAAACAGGATTGTCGAAAAATATTTTTCAATACGGAACTTTTCGAATTGAACTATCGCTTTCTTTTAAAACGAACACTCGGTATAGTTTTCAACTTTGTGATGTAGAAAACGGCGTAGGATAAAATTCATAAAGAGTTTTTGATTGTAGGTCCCTAAGGCGATTTGTAACCATTTTCGAATTACTGAACTTTAGAAATTGTAAGTAGCTGGAACACACTGTATAATTGACCAAATGTAACAACTCCAAAGAACAATACTTGAAAAAGTATCTCATATTGATGAATGTTCACATCTTGATTAATCATGATTTTGTATTGTAAAACAATGTAGAACAAATGAAGCTTTTCATGGGTCTCTAGCTCCAAAACTACCCTAAAGATAAAGTTGTCCCCATTGGACTTTTTGTTTGGAATGACTACGACTACAACATATCAAAAATTCAGCCGATTCGACAGGGGGGCAGTTTCCCTATTAAAGTGTGCGGTATCCTTTAACAATAATTCCAAAAGTTTTCAAACTTTGGTCATGTGAATGGTACATCAAGAATGCAATAAATCTCAGTTGGCAACCTCGTCGGAAGTACGCAACATTGTCAAAATACCAATTTTGCTGTATACTCGTTGAGAAAATTCCAAATGTTCTGCAAACTTGGAGTGATATTGAATATATTATTTCACATGACGAATCAAGTTTGAAACCAATTCAAGTGTACGGAACATTGTTTTCATCGACCTATAATGTTTTTCTTTGTTAAACCATAAGAGAAAGTTCCAAAAGTTCCAAAAGTTCCAAAAGTTCCAAAAGTTCCAAAAGTTCCAAACATTTCAAAAGTTCCAAAAGTTCCAAAAGTTCCAAAAGTTCCAAAAGTTCCAAAAGTTCTACAAACTTGACAGATACATCGGAAAAACATTCCGTAGATTTGCAACCTTTTGCGTTGACCGGAAGATATATTTTTCTACGACCACATGGAAATATGCCCATTTTATGTGCGTTATCGATAAAAGAAGTAGGTTGATTATAAAAATTTTTTCATTTCTACATCGCGAACTGTACTGTTCGGATAATTTCATTACAGGATATTTCATTTTCCACGACTTTCATGAACTACTAGACTGTCATTTTTATGATCATAAATAATATAAGATCGAATCAAGTTTTTTAACGTTCTAATAATTTGACATTTCACATCACTATTTACAAAATTCGTTTAAAAAAATAAGTAATCGAAAATTAGTAGTGATAGTGAGGATGATTTGACATTGACACCGCCAATTTCAATATAAAGATTGATGGCAATCGAATTCTATATTTTTGAATAGTTGGCTGGAAGTATCTATAGCTGTTAATTTCATAGTATTATTATTTGAGCTCGTAGGAGCGAGTGATGAGTAAGGGAACAATCGGAATGTGTGAAATGTAAAATGCTGGAATTTATAATAAAACCCCTATTTATTTATTTAGTAAGGGAACAATCGGAATTTGGACAGTGGGGTTGAGGGTTCAAATCCCAAATAAACCACTTTCTTTTTTCTTTTATGAAATCGATTAGTGTTCGATTTTTATAATAATTTTCAATACTTTTTCTTTTTTAGGTTGAATGCACTACGGGAATCATGACGGCAGGAAAGTTTATGATAAAAAGTGTTATTAAAAATGTTACAGATTTGTTTATGATTCAGATGGCCGTAGAAAAAGTAGCGTTAACCGGGGAAACTATAAACGGTTTTGATAAAGTAAGGTTCCATCAGTGGTGAATTGAAAAGTATCAAATATAAAGCGCTCATTTTAAACAAGAAGATATTCTAAAGTATATTCTACCTAAATATAATTTGTGAACTTGAAAAAATAAATTATTAGAAATATAATTTAATGTTTAAAACACCCATGTATTTTTTATACATGTAATTTGGTTCCCAGATTAAGAAGGATCAGATAATCTCTTTATCTCTCAGATAAAGTACATAATTATTCTATCTAGCATCTCGAATAAATTTCTAATTTACTACCTGACGGGAACCAAATTGCCAAAACCCAATGTGAGAGATTCATATTCTCATTAAGTGTTGCGGGGTGAGTTGCGAAATCAATCCGTAACAATGCATCCCTTTACAATCTTCTCCGATACGTACAGTTGACATTTATTACTTCCCACCCTTAGAAATAAACTTGAGTGCGCCCATGTTCCCTTCGAATCAAAGACCTTAGAATAATAAACCGAAGCAAAAATTTGCCGACACACACAAGCTTCATTTCAGGAAGCTTTTCTATAGAGTCTGTCAATCTTTGAACTCTGCGCTTTTCTTTTCTTGTGCCAATGAAGTATCGACTGCCTCTAATTGGGATTTCGTAGCCTGTTTCGATTTTTCAGTTTATTGCTTTCTTTGTGACATTCGACGGGCCATGATTATTTTCTTCAGATAGAACGAGAAAATGAGAATCGTCTCTTTGACGCAGTGTAAGGAGATTTTCAATAAGCAGTCGGGAGTTTTATTTGAGTTTCTCTGGGAATTTTCGAGGACGTTTGATACATTGTGACATTCAAATGGCATTCTTATACGCTGTATACTCCACCGACTCAAAAAATGAATGTAATTCAACAACCGCCCGGTTGTTTCAGAATACACGGCTGCTCAAAAAACTAGCAAGAACTAGCTTCTGTTATGGTATATTTACATTAAATGAAAATACACTTTAAATAATCTGATTGAACTGACTCCAGCTGCTATAAATGAAAAAAACTAGTTATATTCGTATACATGAATAAGAAATAAATAAGTACATTCTTTATTGTCCAGACAGGAATACACCCATCTAGGACATCTTCTTCGTACAGTCGCATTTGGTACACCTTGAAAAATTACCTGAAGATATTCTTGTTTGGTACACTGAGTTAATTAATGAATTTTTAGCTTCTCGTTTGTAACGAAAATGGAATTGTCTTAACATTACTTCAGTTTTCTGCTGTGTATTGTGTGTTCTGTGCCTATTCCTCCTTTCTAATGAATATATTTCACTTCAAATTGAATTTTGTTACCCTAAGTACATCAATTTTATCAACCTATCGAAACAAGTTGTAAGTAGTTCTGCATACATATGTACCGTGCCTAAAATATATCAACATTTCCAGACAGGTAACGGTTCTGCGTACCTTTGTATTGTGCATAGAATCATCAAGATGTTTGTGTTTATGATTCCATGTGTCAAATAAAAATGAAGCCGGCAACTCATCTCCGAAAAGCAAAGCTTGTTGATGTCAAAGATTATGGGTTTAATAAAAATTATGACACAAAAAAAAGTGAGGATTATAAGGAACTGGTACAAGGCTTTGGAAAATGGGAGGAATTGAAAACTCTCTTCTCGATCTAACACTCGAGCAAGCAGCATTGTATGGTTGAATTTTGAGACAAGGTATTGATACATTATGTTTAAGCTACTCTTGCATGTTTTTGATTTGATTATTGCTTCAATGTATAACTATTTTGCAGCCTTCAAAGATATTTGCCGAATTAGTGAATACATATTTTGTTGCATAATTTTGTGAATGATTGTTTGGTTATGACCTTCAGTCATGTGTTGTATAACTGATATTTTTTAATGTTATAGCGGTTACTTTATGTAGTTGTATCCTCCAGTACGTAGATACATAGATAAAACTAGATAGAAAATATGAAGGAATTTCCAACAGTTTCGGACAAGATGAAAACCTCCTTCTCCGCCACGAAAAAGGTAGAGAAAATTCACGAAATTAAAATCGAAAAAATCCGTGAAAATTTTAATATTTATCTGATCTAAAAGTAATATAAATTCAAAAAATCACTCCTCTAGCCCCCTTCACAAGCTGGATAGAGAACGGGTAGGAGTTCGGAAAAATTGTCGATGGTCTAAAACATGAAAATTTACTACAAAAAAAGTCTGCCTCCCCTCTCTTTTTAAAAAAAAGTTGCAAAAACTCGTCGAATATTATGAAAATGTTCACCACCTTGCCCACCCCTCTCGAAGATATAGAGAACGCACACGAATTATGAAGAATTTTCAATTGTTTCGGACATGCAAAATTACGAAAACGAAAAATATTGATCGGCGGCATGGTCCCCGCCCCCTTCTTCCCACAGAACGTTGCGAAACTCGCATCATTAAAATCGTAATAATACAAATAAATCCAAAAAATTCCGAGAAAATAGTGAAAAATATCTAACCGTCGAATAATCAAGTTTCAGAGAATTTAGGCCTCCAAAATGCTCTTAAGGCTAGACAGAGAACTTACGTTGGGGATGATTGAAATAAAATACTTCAATACAGAAAAAAGTTTCTATTAACCACAAAAACACAATAAGTCGCTGGAATAGATAAAATAACGGTTGCTATGACACGATTTTCATGAAGTTTTGATTAGGTCTCCCGTTAACAATAATACAACACTTGCTATTTATGAAGTTTCTTGTCACGTGATTATAGACGCTATTTGCTGTTTTACGTGTCAGATTCTAACCAATAGGAATTGAACAAGTCAAATGAGGTTATAAGTGACAACAAACTTCATGAAATATTTTCAGCAAAAATATAATACTTACATACATATCTAAACTAGTCCAAGAAATTGCAAGATAAATAAACCATGAACCAGATTCTCAGTAAAAGAAGGAAACAAAGAAATTGAGAAATTATTACAACAACGGATTTGAAAAAAATCCCAATGTTCCGGGCATGGAAAATTACAAGGAAAAATGTAGTTCTGAGGCCCGGATTTCCCTACTTCTCGAAAAAAGTCGCGGAATCTTCAAAAATTAAATCAGAAAAATCTGTAAAATCAGTGAAATATATCGGATAGGTAGTCGAATAATTCAAGTTCTTAAAATTTCACCATCCTGTCCCCCTGACAGATTGAGAACGCGTAGAAAACTGAAAAGAAGCGAAAACTCACCAAAATAAAATCCGTAAAAATTAAGGTGGGGTACGTGCCGAGAACCCCTGGCGCGCCTTTTCGAACAAGTCATTAACATATTCTAATGCTATAAAGTACAAAATGAAATAAACTAAAAAAAAACTTCTCAGAAAAAAGCTTTTATTAAACCCATCATTCTCTCACATTACAAAATTTGAAATGATATAATAGCTTGCCACGAGAAAACATATTGATATAAGATATTTTCAAATTTTATATATTTATATAAGAAATACATAGTTACTTCTCGCGATAAGCTTTTATATGAATTGAAATTTTAGAATGTTACAGAATGATTCACTTCAAAGTTTATTATCTCTTTTTAGCGTATTTAAATAAAAGCTTTCATCTAAAAAGTTTTTTTCGAGTTGATTTTTCATCATCGTTTCCATTACTATGTGAAAACTTTATTGCAGCCCTGGCAACCGAGTCGAATTTTGAGGTAAATATGATGAACCTATCAAGTCACAAACATTCTTCCCATCCATCTCCGTCACACCTGTATCCTTGCTCCAAAGTTGCGGTGTGGAGTTACTGAAAGTTGAGCTTGGAAGTCAGGAAAGACTGACATTCAAGAGGCACTTGTGGCTTAAACGAGAATTCTTGCCCGGCCCTTGTGACTACGAAAAGCCATTTAACAAAAGGAACCGGAGATATAACCACTCAGCAGATGGGACGTGAGATTTCCAACTATTTTACGAGATTTCAGGACCTTTCAAACTCTACTTATTCATTCATTCATTGCGAAGTTGAACTAGAAAACAAAAAGAAGTGCTAAATGTTGGTTATGGTTGAATCATTGTTTAAATATAAGGAGGATAGTTGGTCAACCTTATGGGATTAATATTGGATTCAAATGGAGGCGACATGTTG
Source organism: Chrysolina haemoptera (assembly GCA_958298965.1). Classification (NCBI taxonomy): domain Eukaryota; kingdom Metazoa; phylum Arthropoda; class Insecta; order Coleoptera; family Chrysomelidae; genus Chrysolina; species Chrysolina haemoptera. Next base: position 24,637,993 of record OY282591.1, on the reverse strand, counting down.
ATGGCGTCAGTGGTGTTCGCATCCAAGTCATGTCGTAACTTGAATGGCAGAATACGTAATTTAGCAGTCACGTTGAATTTCCGTAAAGTAGATGGCGGATCATGTGATGAATTGTAAATAGAGTAGGTAGGTGGCACCAATGACTGCAATAAAATTAAAAATATGGTTCAATTCAAGAAATTATTTCTTCTGATGTTTCATGGACCGTATCCGCTATAATTAGGGTCACACCGTAAAGTAGGTAGGTAGATTAGGGTGTGGTGATTTAGTTGTTAATTTGAAATGTGGATTCAGTGGATATGTTAGTATTTATTCTGTTGTATGTCATATTGTGTTTTGGATTTTGTAAAGTGATTTAAATATAACTGATAATTAAAAGCAATTTGGACAACGGTAAATGGTGGCAGGAATATATAAATGTCACTTTTGACTTTTTAATTTAGTTATTAGGTGGAACTTAATTTAAATCATTTTAAAGCTAGCTGGTTACAACTGAACATTATAGCGAAGTAATCGCCTTTAATTAATTTCAGATTGATATTTAGAAACAGCACTCATCTTCAATCACCCCTTTCTAACCTCAAAAAATAGGTATGGCGCCAGAATATCGAATCAAGCTAACAGGTTCGCCTGAGAACCACATTTAAAGATAACCTAAGCAAATAACACTACACGTATCGTATAGGTGAACTAATCTTGATTTTAGACTTCGTATTCGATAACAACTTTCATGCCAATATTGATTAAAAGTTTGATTTTGTGGAGGAAATCCAGTTCTTGACATAATTTTTTGGGTTTATCACCTTCCACAATCTGAAAATGAAAAAAAATTTTTAATCCAAAGAAATCTGTACAAGTGTAGAAGGGCAAATTAATTAATTTGCCCGATAAGTTACTGCGTTCACAAGACTGCTGTCTTGAAAGAAATTAATTTTTGTCAGTAACGTACCCTACACTGAATTTGCCTATCTGAAAAAATGAGATCGAATTAACAAAGAATACTTCTCTTTTTTTGAAAACTGTTGACGTTTCGGAGGCTGTATCTGCCTCCGTTATTAAAACTTCTTAGAAAGACGCTGAGAAAAACTGAATTTGAATTGCGATTTTGGTAATAAGACCTTTCTTTGACAGAGTCAAATGAAATCTGTCATACATTCTTTTGATTGACATTTGGTATCTTGATACATAGGGTGTTCGGTATCAATCAATCACCATTCTATTAGTTCTTATTTCTTGGATTAAAAATTTTTTTTCATTTTCAGATTGTGGAAGGTGATAAACCCAAAAAATTATGTCAAGAACTTTCATGCCATTTTAAACAGCTTTCTCAGATTATATATTTCGGTGTATTTCAGAAAAAATACTTCATAATATTAAAACGAACCTCCTCCATATGAAAAAGGAAATATTAAATTTGTTACTCATTTATTTTTTTAAGGCATCGACTACAGTAGTCTTAATTATAATAATTTTTTTTCAAGATATCAATATTAAAAAAAAAAATCTCTTAAAATCTCTCATGAGTGACTCTTCTTTGGATCCGTGCCTGAGTGATGATACATTTGCAGTAAACTCATCCAAAAGCATATTTATAAAAGCTACTTTGCTTGCGTTATTGCTCGCGGCTACCAGTTTAGTTACGCGAATCTGTGAATTCCAATCCCTTACATGACCAGCGCGATTTCTTCAAAGATGTAAGTACTTGGCTACATGGCAGTAATATTTTACAATATATCCCAGAGACAGTACAAGACATCGCTGAACCCACTGAAGAAGCTAGTGATATTTGCTCAGGTTAGGTTTGTGTGTAACTTATCCGTGTTAAGGTTCTTTTGCAAAAAGAACTGTGTAAGTACAAAAATAATCACTCAATCCTGAAATATACTGTATTTTAATTAATTAACACAGACAATTTGCTCGACTGAAAAATATCCAAACAAAATTGCTCTCAAAACTGCTTCATGATCATTAGGCAAGTCCAACTCTGATTCCACTGCTTGAAAATAAATTATATAAACATGTATGAAGATGTGTTGAAATTGCAAAGAAGGAAACTTTAGGAAGTGTTTTGTTTACGTGTAGAAACCTTCTACAATATTTTTGTAGTTCCTCTCAATGTCCACATTTCTTATAGTGGGCGCATCAATACAGCACTAAAATGACGTCACATGTCATGTTAGCAAATAATTACGCTAGATGGCACTCGCGTTTGGCTCCAATACCAATTCCACAGGCATTGACTAACTATCCCCCTTATTTAAACAATGGTTGAATTCACGATTGAACAGAAGTGACCTATTACGAGGGAGAATGGGAAATTACGATATTTACAACATTTTTAATAAAAGAAATATGTTTCTTTATGACTATCATATAGTACCTTGATTACACATTGGTTATTAATTGATGAATGAATATGATTCCAAGACACCGTGGATCCTACTTACTCATTATTCAACGGTACTCGGACTATCACACATTCAGAATTTTCGGGATCCAGGGGAACTGAGAGGTTTAGACCAATGATAGAACAGCAAATCTACCAAACAAATTTATCAAGAAGGCTTTTTTTCATTCAACGTGTCACGGCTTGGCTTACGCGCATGTCAGATTGATGTTTTCTCAGTTTTAACTGTGATTTTTCGCGAACAGAATAAAAAATGAATAGTTGTGATTAGGGAACCAGTGATAGTGAGAATAATGAGATCTGTACACCACCGGATTTATTGGAAACAGCAATTCTGAACTGGCAAAACTTGAACCAGGCACATTCATTCTCGGAAAATGTCCTCGCTTAATTGACTCTGAGAAATATAAAGATATAACATTCCATCAAATGAATCTGTAATTCAAAATGAAAGAATGAATGAAATACTTATTATTTTCATGAATATTATTTTGATATCATTAAAACTCAGACTATCGTATAGTAGTAGTGAAAATATAGTATCCTACTCACGTACAATAACTATCATGATACGATCGTTGAAGAATAAACTATTTCTTCCTTGCACATTAATATGACCTCATTATTTTGAAGTTGGTATTTCATACCAAAAGTAGTTTGGCTACTTTGATAGTTCCATTACAACTGAACATAAATGTCTTTCCTGTACTGTGCTGAGAAGACAAAATAATTGACAAAGGTCATTCATAGACCATAAATAATATCCAATAATAATTTGTTTTACTTGACATAAAATCCAAAGATTTAATTCCACGGAACAAGCCAAGGCATTGAATTCGCTTTTCTTTCCTGTGGAACATATAATTTTTTTTCTCCCAATTTGTTTCAAGTTCATGCAAAATCGTCTAATTTTCAAAAATTTTAGCGCACATCTAATTTTACTTGACAGCAGTGGGTGTTTGACAGTGAATGAATAATTTGCTTTTGCATTGTCAACGAATTGGAAAGGCATGGCTTGCTCACTATTTTTCATAATGAATAACTTGAATGTAGCAGATAAAGTTTTGTATGTAATTCGGATCATAAACGATCATTATGGCGCACGCCGTGTTATCGGGCTCGGTGGCTCGGTTTTGCCTCGCTTTGTTAATATTCACGGCTACTACCATATTATAAGATATATTTATCTGATTATACAGATAACTGGCACTGCGTTCAATTTGAAATTTTTTTAAAAAAAGTCGAAATAGGAAATATGTGTATTTTGAAGTGAGGATGAGTTATTACCACTTACACCATCTAAGATAGGGAACCTGGCGCAAGTGAGCCTTCAAAGTGCAACGACCTTGAGGGCATAATGAGAAACGGAGTGCCTTCAAAGTTGCAAGTGCTCTAATGGTAGTTGTACTTGTGTATCTTACGAAATATTTCAATTCATCGTAACTTCAAAAACAATACTAGAATTGAATAATATACTATCCAAAATGCTACATAGGACAAACAGAACATTACTTGAAAACAAGAATATCCAACCACGAAAGAGATGTAACATAACTCAACTATCGTTTTGGTTGAAGACATCGAAAAAACGGCCACACTTTTAATTTTGCGACACCCACCACCGTTCCCGATATGCACAAAATAGTGTTAATACCAAAAGTGATATTGAAGGTCCAATGGGCCGGACCTATAGACTCGAACCTATATATATATATATATATACATATATATATATATACATATATATATATATATATATATATATACATTAGATTTAATTTAATAATTCATAAATTGAAGCTGGTTTGTAGATATTATTTTATAAACGTCTTTTTAGTAACGATTATTTTGATCACGAGCGGGTGTCCAGCGGAGTTTGTAAACGCGTTACATACCGTATTTTCTCTATAAAGTCATTGAAAGAACAGAATGATTTTTTTTTCATTGATTTCTCTTCTATCATAATGACAGTTTCAATTGAGAGATCAAAACCTAGTCTGACAGACGGAATTTCAACCACTGAAATCAAACGGTAACCATATTGATGTATTGAAAGAATGAAGTCGCCATGGTAAAGTTTTCAAGATTGGCTTCGAACACAGATTGTGAATCTGTGGATATCCGTACGCCAACGCCATTTTAGTTATGTTAGTAGAAAAAAATATTTTACTACGATTACTAGATTACGAAATTACTAGAAAATGCATGTTATAGAAAATAAAATTGGATTCCTTTGAACATCAACTGGATTACAAAAAATATTTTTATATTCTGTATTGCCTAACCAGTTGATACCTATAATTTTTAATCATAAACACAAGCGTAAATGCATCAAACATACGCGCTCACAGCTACTATGATTTGGATAATGCAGCTGTAGTTCTTAGAAACGTCTGTCAAAATTTAATCCTGAATCATCAAATATTCTGCTATTAAATTACGCTTTTTATTTTTCTATACTTAGATATATAGAGATGTTCAGCAGGAATCGGGAGTGGATCTCCGACCACTGAACAGTGACATTAAAATGCTAGAAAAGGCGGTGGGTATGTCGATAAGCATTTGGAATGCATGTGTTCTCGGTAGCTCAGGTGGTAGAGCAATGACTGGCAATCTAGAGGTCGTTGGTTCGAATCCTGCTCGAGGAGAATACTTTTCAGGAATATTGAAAATTCCCTTTTATGTCGCTAATTTTTCTTCGATATATTTATATCACAACCTACCCCCTTTTTCATCAATTACAAATTTTAATCCAAATCAGTGTAGTCCGAAATAATTCTGAGCCAATGGCCTATTTTTACCGACAAGCACTGGACTTTTACAGCGATAATATTTTTGACAATTTCTTGTAACAGCGTCAATTTGGTTTTAATGTTTACACAAAATATAAATTTCCCATACACGAACAACGACAAAGGAACCAAATCTACAACAGTTCTAATAAACAGCAAAATAAGTATAAATGTATTTCTGGGAATAGATTTCATCCGCTCTAAGCTTCTTAACTCTGAGACTCTGTCCCAAAAACAACACAAGTCTCGCAACAAGCGCAGCAAAATTATTTTCGCAGACCAATGAATAAATTTCAGCAAATTCCTTCAGAGGAATAAATCAAACAGAGCACGATAACAAAAAGCTGCCACCATTCTTCTTATGCAATGAGCGGAGAATTGATGTTTTATTTATCTTGCCGACGTATGATGGGAATGGACTTGTCCCACGATTTTCTTCTCTCTGGATTTGTAAATTGAAAAATAAATACCATTTAAAAACATAATCAAATGATATTCGAGTTCATCATGAAAATGTATAGTATTAATGTATTGGGTGGACAACTTTGGCTAAAATCTTGATCAAGGAGAACGGATGGCAAGCCAGTGGGATTCCCACTTATTAATATTGTTAAATTGTTGTTAAAATTGTTTTAAAATTGTTAAAATTGTTTTTTCCGTTAACCAGCTGTCGTCCCCTTACGAACGGCAGCCCTCAAAAGTCGAAACTTGTGCGAGCCAAGGATTAACGAGGTCTTGCCTTTTAACGTGCGATTCCTAGACATATTAGGTAGATGCTTATCGGTTGGGTGATTTCTGGTACGAAATTTTTATAAAAAATCAAACGAGCTCGAAAAAAAGACAACTAATACGAAGTTGAATAGTAGTTTAAGTAACAAGTAGTTACGCAAAGCGACTATTTGACTGTTGCATTTATATTGTTTTATTTCAATAAACAATTATGATTGACACAAGAAAATAAAGGAAGTAATGTTTACGATTTTCAGATTTTTAGGTGTATGATTCGACAATCCTCATAACCTAGACTGTTATAGGGGTTGTTCATACACAACTGATTATATGAATATCCTGTTCAATTTTTCGAACAAAAAACAAAATCAATTGAGATCTTCCTAATAATGACACCATTTCATATTGAAAGAGATTCAAAAGCGTTGAGTAACCTGTGACCTACATAACTGATAAAGCAAGGTAATCAAGGTGTATTGAAAAAAAATTATCACTTGTCGATGTCTTAGCTCTTATCTCACTTCTGCAAAAGTGAATTAGTAAACTATTGTGTACGTTATTGATTGAAATACATGTTAATAATGTCATCCGTGCAAGGAGATCATAATGATATTAGTTTTTGGATTGATGGTTTTGTTATAGATAGCATTTGTGTTGGTCATAGGTTACTCGATCAATTTAAATAAAAGGAAAGAACTACCGTAATATTTTCAAGTTTGTTGAAGAAAGTTTGTTTGAGACCTAATAGTGTTCGGTGTCAAATTAATCGTAATGAAAGGCTCTTTTTTCCGGACCCGACGAGCCACTATGTTGGCTAATTGAAAAAAAAAAGTAATAATACCATGGAAACTGGGTAAACTCATTGCCTGGGATTTTACTTGTGTTGACACAGTAGCGGCTTCCCACTTATCTGAAAGCTGAAAGTCTGCTGGATCTGCAGCCATTTCTGACGAAAAGTTTAGTCTTGGTTTTTGCATCGACAAAATAATCATAATTTCCTATTCTGAAAACCCCTACATACTAATTTTGATTCAAATAGGACCATAATTACAAATTTCGTCCGCCATCTTGGAGCCACCATCTTGTTTTTTGCATTGACAAACAATTCATAATTTCCGCTACCCTGAAAACCACCACTTATCAATTTTGAATCAAATCGGACCATAATTTCAAATCTTGCCTGCCATTCTGAAACCGCCATTTTGTTTTTTGCCTTAGAAAAATTCCATAATTCATTGTCACCGAATTTATGTTAAATCAGCTTGCAAATGAAGTATCATAGTTTGTTATACGGAATAGTTGTTTTTCCCGCAAGAGGGCACCATAATAGAAAGTTAGGTAGCGAAAATTGACATGACTGAATTCCTTATAAAATTACCTTTTTAATGATGTGTCACACTCACTACTTCCCCTATTCAAGGGGGAGAGGTATGACAGTTGAGGTTATGATAGGAAGATGTCCCCCTTGGATTAAAAATCGACGTGTTTTTGCATTTTTTTCAGAACACATGCAGTTTGAAGATATTCGATCTGTTTCGTTTTCGGTGCCCCACCCTGTAAAGTAATAGGTAATATGAAATGAGTGTAGTTTGGGGATAATTACGGAATCTCAATTAACTACGACGATACAAAACACGAAACCGGAGCTGCATTAAAATTAAATGAATTCAGTATACCAAACTCAATATAGAATTGGGGTATAATTTCACCGCTAATAGAGATGTGCATGAAGATTGTGAAAAGTCGATCGAAACAGAAAATGGCCGTCTAGAATTCAAAAAATCAATTCATCACGATTAGACCAGGGCCAAACCGATTGTCATTACCCGAATTCAGGAAAAATTGTTAACAGTATGTCAGTGGTCGGAAAATTTAGAGTAAATAATAAGTGAACTAAGAAAAATTAAGACGACTCATTAAAAGTTCCGGAAGGGATTTTCACACGATTCGTAGCTGAAACTTTCGTTTAGCTGAAATCAGTTATGGAAAAACTGTTGTCATGGTAACTGTTGCTATGGTTACGAGAATACTAAAACCCGATTCCCATGGTGCGAAAATGCGTGGTTGCCAAGTTGTCCGCTTTAGTTTAGCTGAAATCAGTTACGGAAAAAAGGTTGCCGTGGTAACCGTTGTTATGGTGAACAGTAAACAAAACTGCTTTTCCTGTTTTGCGGAATTGCATGTTTGCCAAGTTGGGTCAGTTATAGTTTAGCTAAAATCAGTTATAAGAAAGCTGTTGTCATGGCAAGCGTTGCTATGGTTACGAGAATACAAAACCCGATTCCCATGGTGCGGAAATGCGGGTTGCCAAGTTGTCCGCTTTAGTTTAGCTGAAATCAGTTACGGAAAAACTGTTGCCATATCGTTGCTATGTTTACGAGAATACAAAAACCCAATTCTCTTGGTGCGGAAATACAAGTTGGGTCAGTTATAGTTTAGCTGAAATCAGTTACGGCAAAAGAAGAAAAAGAATATAAAAATTGACAAAGTAGTAACATGAAGTCGAGCGGGTCCGGCCATTTTGAAAAAGTCATCAAAATCGAAGTAGCTTTGACTTGTTCCGAGATAAAAGTTTAGAGCTCCTCCACTATGCGCGTGCAAACTGATGTTTTCAGTATTATCAATCGTCACATCGACTCTACCGAAAATATAGTTCCGCCATAAACATAATATTCATGTTCAGGTTAGAAACTTTTCAAACAATCCTCGTACAATACGAGAGTTCAGAGGTCTTATCGATTTCAGCTCATTATGCTTTTAAGTTAGTCAATGTCGCCACTATTCCAATTTTGCAAAGTTCCCCCAAAACCCAAGCTCATCATCATATCGACAAAAAGCCTTTAGCTATAGCTCCCTGGGGTTAGCGTTAAATTCCTTACCTCAATCTCATCACGCCGCAAATTGATTTTCCCATAAAATTCCTGTTCCCATGTCCCAATTACGACGAAATAATTTCCGGATAGGCCTCGTCGCCAGAAATTGGAAAAACTTGGAATGAAATATTTTAGATGGCAAGTCCGGGTATAGACGAGAAATCCCAAGAATTATAATTCACGATATGGAAATTTTTGCAGAGGCTGGCTTTGATATGAGAACGAGAGACACACAAGTTATCAACGCTACTCACTGCATGAGAAGCGCAGGAAAGGATTTTTGAAAATTTTGAGAAAGATAACAATTTTTTCTGTGACTGGAAAAAAGTTTGACATTTTATCCCTGATGACGGGTAATAAAATATAAATTTTTATATAATAATTTTTTTTCCGAGAACCGAAAAAAAGGGAGTACTTTTTGCCCACGGGAAAAAAGTGAGTACATTTTGCACACGGGAAAAAATTGATTACTTTTTCCCGGATATATATACACATAGGTTAAGGTAGATATTTGATTAAATCGTCGTTTTTCCTATCACAGTCTTCGTTTGATAACATGACTACAATTCATAACATAAAACATTCAAATTAATGATGCTTCATGATGAATTGCAAATTTTTTTCATTATAATAACTGTCGTAGAAAAAACTCTGTGGGTACACCCGTATTCACGCTCACGTTCACGATACTACCAAAAAGACCTACTTTACGAACTTATCATAAATAACAATTTTCTAGGACAGTGGGTTATAGACCACAAGCCCATATAACATATTCAGAACGATGCTGCTATATAAAAGAATAACTTTTGGCAGTATGCCGTCAATTGTGGGTGGTGCATTGGTCTATAATAACAAGTTTTCATCTGAAAATGTGCTTTTCCGACAAAAATTGTACGACATAGCTCACGTTGGTATATTATGAAATAATAATCTCCTAGAACCTACTGCCATACAAAAGTAATGGGACTGAAAGCCAGGAATATTTTTTTGAATTTTCGGAAATTGAAAAATTTAATTGTTAAGTTTTGTTCAATGGCTGAAAACATTGATTGTTTCCTTATGCTGGATGTCCAAAAAAGATACTTGGAGAAACTAACGTTTGCAACAAATGACAAATGACAGGAAGATTGCAGTATCTCGTCAGTATTCCAAAAGCCAATGGAATCGTCATTCAGATCTTAGCAATTCTAAGATTCAACAATTCATAAATTCAGTAATACATTATTGAATGAAGTTTTCATACATACGGTAGTATTTGAATTTGAAAAATTCAGGCGAAATGCAAAAAACTTGGTAAATATCTTTCGAATTTTATATCAACCTATTCATAGAGTAGGCGATACTAAGGTAGCGATGTAAAAAACAAATATTGATCTTTTGTGGTAGGTACTTCAAATATCATAAAAAACCGGGATACATGTTTTTATGATCAAAATAATGATTATCAACAAAAAAATCCCGTGTACAATTCATATAAAGGTGATTGCTTCGATTATTGAATATTTGGTGCCCACTTTTCGCACTACCATATCAGTAACGAGTACTTTAATCTACTTAAACAATTATATGTTTTGAAGTTAATTTCTCTTCTGTCATCATGACGGTTTCAATTGACAAACCAAAACCTGAAAAGGCGGTATTATAACCCCAGAAATCCAGCAATAATCATATAGTGATGTTAAAAATTGTGTTATAATTGTGTTTTCCGTTAACCTGCTGTCGTCCCCCTACGAACGGCAGCCCTCAGAAGTCGAAACTTGTGCGAGCTGAGGATCAATGAGGTCTTACCTTTTAACGTGCGATTCCTAGCACAACCCGAATGAATAGATCTCGAAAGGTCGTCCGTAAGTCTCCATCCAAACCATAACTTCGCATCACGTTGCTTGGCTTTGATATCGATGACCCACGCGCTCTACCGTTCGAGCTATCCTTTCGGATGTAATGAAATAATATTGTTACCATGGTAACGATCATTGAACAAGATAGAAGGCTAAATGCCATTTTAGTTATGTGAGTAGAATAAATAATATGCACTCATTTCTATATTTTTTTAAGAGGAATAAATCTATCAAATTCTGATGTGAATTATGTGGAAACAAAAATCGAAGATTTTGAGATTGAATTTAGGTTATGAATAATGGACGCGTGTGTCAACCACGTGTGAATAAGGGACGAATAGATGAAACTTATTTCTCTGTTTCTAATCATAGAATAGTATCAGTCACTATTAAAATAAAATTTCCTCAAATCCTGCCTGACGTTATTGCAATACCTATATCTCTGTTATTTTATTACATGTTTGTCTCGTCGCTTAAAAGGTGCAATAATACGTCACAATTTTCATTTCGTAATAATGGTTCTCGGTCGGGTTTGCAACTATTTTTAGGAACTACCGAACGGCGTTCGGGATCTTAATCACATTCTCGCAGCCGGGATTATAGACATTTTCCCATAATTACTCCATCCTTGTCTCTTTCTCATGCCCAGTCCATTCGTCTTCGTCCATTGGCATTGAGTTCAAAGTGTCCATACAGTGTATAATGTCAATGTCAGGGTCTAATGTGCAATAATTAAGTTATTTTCTGTTAGATATGAATTCAAAATTGTATAAGTGCTGTGCGGTCCCTCAGTGCGATAACACATTGAAAAAAACTCCTAACAAGTGTTTGTTTACCTTTCACACATGAAAACAATGCAAAATAAGTGGCTTACTCTTGTACGGCGAGATCCAACAGCTATATCTACGAATTATATTTCACATTTTAGTCTCGAATTATATAAAGTATAATAGTATAATTGTCCAAAAAGGACGACTACAATTACTATACTTTATAATTCTTCGAAGAAAATGTTATACAATATAATTATGATCAATTTTCCTAACTGGTAAGTCAATTGATTTTTCATTTCTTCAATCTACCTACTTATTTCTGTGAAGATCACTTCGATGTAAGTTTTTATTTTATATCTTTGGTTCTAAAATGTTGTGTGCATAACGAGGACTGAGTTTAAATATAAATTCAACCCTTTTAGAGGTTAGGTGTCATCTCTTTCGTAATGAAAACGAAGTGCATATAAAAAGCAGATTTTAGGAGGTTTGGACAGTTTAATAATTATGTTTTTTTAAAGATTAGTAGCGTACTCACATGGGAGTTTTCACATTTCTGAATTATGCTGAATAAAAGACTTGGTTAGATGCCAGAAATTCTCCTAGCATCAACACATCCACTCTAGGCAAATTAGAGAAATTTTTCTTGGTGAATCCTTGTTCCATTTCTTGATTTTGGTATTAGTCACAACACTACGAAAATAATCATTGGGAATCACGAAATACTTGTTAAACGTAGATTAATAAGGCTACGGTTATAGTGGATGCGTATTCTGACGAACTATCGTTCTGACGAACACGTCAGAACTCGCATAAATAATCAAAATATAGGAAGACAATTATTCCGGTTATACTGCAAGCGGTGCGATCGTCAGATTACGTACGAACTCGTCAGAACAAGTTAGAAGTTCAAACAGATTTGATTTTATATGCGAACTGTTAACAAGTTGAATACATCAAGATATGATCGATGTCGAAAAACTCATCAGTGTAGTCTTCGAAAACAGATGTTTATGGGATATGAAGCAAAAAAACTACCATGATAGGGATAAATCTCGTCAGACTTGGGAAAAGATCGCTAGCGAAATGGAAACTACAGGTAGGTAATCAAATTTATTCAATATTCAGTGTGTATACAGGGTGAGTCAGTTTTTAGGAGCAGGACTATAACATCTTGTAAAAGACATTTTTTTATGATGAAAATTTAATATAAAGATATACGCTTAGGAGCTTCGTTTCTGATATACAGGGTGCCAAAGTTTATATATGTTTGTGTTATTTTCGAAGTTTCCTCCTATAATTGTCAAAATAATTGAATGAAATTTGGCACACCTATTACACTTCAATAGCTCAATATTTTAGGCTTTTAAGCAGTGTTGAATACCTACAGAGTGATACACTTTTCATCATAAAAATATGTCTTTTACAAGATGTTAAAGTCCTGCTACTAAAAACTGACTCACCCTGTATATTACATTATTTTCGAATGCGGTATGCAAGGTTTATTTAAGTAAAAATATTATATTGAGATGGTACTGAACCCTCGGGGCTGCAAAAATAATCCCTGAAAATGTCTCGTATTTGACTAGCTGTTGCGCCATAGTGGTTGTAGCGTCTTGAAACGGATATGTTATCATTGTCTATATTGTGTTCGGGTTGTGCTGGAACTCCTTCAATATCAATGAGTATATTGTGTAGTAGGCATGCACTTTGGACTAAAATGTCAACGTTCTCTGGATTCACTTGCAATTCGGTTTTTAAAAATCTCCACTTCGCAACTAGTATACCGAATGCGCATTCAATGCAACGTCGAGCCCTAGACAAGCGGTAGTTGAAAATCCGGCCTTCATTCGAAAGATTTTGTCGAGCATATGGCTTTAGTAAATACGGCTTCAATGGGTATGCTTCGTCACCCAATATTACAAAAGGAGTTTTGATTTCTGTTGAGGGTATAAAGTCGGGATTTGGCATATTAAATGTTTTTGTCTCTAAACATTTACAGACATTGGAGAGAGAAAATATTCCTCCATCGCTTTGCTTCCCGTAGGCTCCAACATCAATAACCACAAACTTGTAATTTGCATCAGCCATGCCTTGCAATACGATTGAAAAATACTGTTTATAGTTATAGTATATCGATCCCGAGTGTTTGGGACATTTTATTCGAATATGTTTGCCGTCAATGGAGCCGACACAGTTAGGGAAATTCCACTTGTTGAAGTAGTCTGTAGCAATATTTTGTAAAACATCGGTTGTAGGTATCGGCATATGTTTGTCTCGAAAAATATCCCAAATTGCAAGACAAGTTTCATAAACTATCTGTCGTATTGCAGTATGTGAAATTCTGTATGAAAAGCTTAATGTTCTAAACGACATCCCAGTAGAAAGATACCTGAAACAAAATAAATAATTATTATTATATACAAAAATATATAAGTGGTTATAACTTTTCTAAGTATATATTGTTTTATTTTTAGTGGAAGCCGCAAAAAACAAGTGGCGTGGTCTACGAGATACCTTTCGTAAAGAGCTGAACAAGATACCGAAAACTCGTTCTGGTCAGGAGGGAGGATCAGATATGGCATCGAAATGGCCGTATTTTAAAATTATGATGTTTTTAAAGGATCAGTTCACAAGTAGAAAATTACAGAGCAGCATTTTGGAGCCGGAAATTGATAGTCAAGTCGGAAACGAATCAGGAAATGATGGGACAGAAACTGAAGATTTGCCAGATTTTGTTGTTGAAACTAACGAAAACGTCGCCGACGATCAAGACGGCTCGAGGAAAGCAGAAAGGGAAAAAAACCGTAAAACGTCCGCGTTTGTTCCACCTCCAAACAAACGTGCAAAAACTCTCAAAGCTGATGCAATTAAGCAACTTTTGAATATCGAGGAGGAAAAGTTGCAAGAATTCAAGCGCAACATAGAAGTGCATAGCCACCCAAAAATTCAAGAGGATGCTGACTATCACTTCCTAATGAGCTTACTACCCTATTTAAGAAAAATTCCTGAAGACAGAAAAATGGATGTGAGAATGAAATTACAACGGGTGTTTAGTGATGAACAGAAACTTGCAAGGCAACAATGTGCATCCCGTAATTCCGAGTCAACGAATCCATCCCGTAATAGCTGCCCATCAGTAGAACTTTCTAGGCCAAGTAGTGTACAAAGTTCTGAACATCATTTGGAAAATTATGGTAGCCCTTCAGAATTGACGACCTTGTCTGGGCCAAGTAGTGTACACAGTTTTCAATACCCCATGGAAAATTATGATTACGCTAGGTCTCCTGAATTGGTGACTCTTTCTAGGCCAAGTTCTGAAAACCGGCAGTATGAAAACTTAGCTTCATGTTTTGCACATACCAACCCTTATCAGTAAGCCTTTCCGGCGTTGTTTCTTTTGTTAACTTGTATGAAAAAAGTATCCAACTGCATAATAAAATAAAGTGGAAATATAAAAATCAAGTGCTGTTTCTTTCGAATGAAATACCAAGCATACAAAAAGTGCATCTTACCTTAATGTTAGCGCCAATCTTTCTTTAGCAGATATGCATTCTACAAAATTTGATTGCTTTGTAATCCTTTCTTCGATTCCTTCTAGAATGTAGTTAAACGTCCATGGTAACATTCTGAAGTACTCGAAAAATTTGTTTGGTTGCTCTAACAGGTCTGGAAATAACGTGTGGTATTCTCCCGTAATTGGTCTTGATGCAAATAGTTTATTCGCGCGTTCTGTTTTGCTCCCCAGTAGTAATATTTTCAATAAAGGACTTTCTAAAAATTGCAAATCAAGTGCTAAATTCGCCATTTCAGCCATCTTTGAATATCTCGATAACACCAGACTTCGTATGCACTATAACCACAGTCATCTGACCAACAATTCTGACGTGTTCGTCAGAACGATAGTTCGTCAGAATACGCATCCACTATAACCGTAGCCTAATGAAGAAATTGTGGGAGTTCGAACGAAACAAAATTAGGTTTTCACAGACGTGACGTCATTCGCTCTGATTGGTGTTCAACCTATCATGGCGCATTACTGTATTTTGTAGTTTCATACGATAAAAAAACTTATAACTTTCGCTCATAATAGAAAAACTAATACGTTTTTTATAACCCGTGATTCCTATTTCATTAGATGAATACACAATTTTGATGATTAGTGGTTACTGCCATCATCCCTATTCGGAAACATGAGGAATTTTTAATAGTTATTTATGCAACAAGTGCAAAAAGTAAGTGTTTATTGCACTCGACTTGAAATTGTCCGACGAGGCCATTAGGCCGAGTTGAGTGCAATAAACAATTTTTGCACGACTTGCATACAACATTTTTTCTACGTTCATGCAAAAATTATTTATTAAGGTAAGGCACTAGGCGTTGGAAAATAAAAAGCGCAACGTAAATAATTGATTATTACTATCGATTTGTATTGAAACAGATCACTATCATCTATTTTCCATTAATAATACTCATTTTAAAACTTTCAATTCTGTAATTGTCAGAAATAATTTTTGACTGACGTTTCTATAACCATAGTTGCATTATAAAAATCAAAATCATAGTAGCTGTGAGCGCGTATGTTATCACGAGGTGTGGTCATAGTTTGCTCTATGCAGGTTTAGAACAAAGCGAATCAGTTTTGATTATGGAGTTTTTCTTGGGAAGGCATTGTTTAGCTCTGGCTGCTAACATTAATACAAAATAATAAGTATAAAATATGTAACTGTTTAAAACGTATTGCCAATCTCACAGAATATCTGCTAAATATTTAGTCGGTTTGAACATTTATGTTTGTCATGATGACAGTACGTTGAAGTTGAATGCAATAAAAACTTTATTGCACTAGTGCAATAGTTCAATAAAGTTTTGCTTTTTGCATGAATGTAGAAAAATAAAATTAATTTGAAATATGACATTTTTACACTGAAAGTATAATAGGCAAATGCAGTTTGTTTACCCGAGGGCTGAATAATGACAACGGTCTATGGCTAATGCTGTGCCGTCGGCAAATCCTATAATAATAATAGTAATAATAATAATAATAATAATAATAATAATAATAATAATAATAATAATAATAATAATAATAATAGTAATAATAATAATAATAATAATAATAATAATAGAGGTTCTGGGTTCGGTTACTGGCAATTTAAAAAAATCTATTTCATTTACGAATCAGATTTTTTCAAATGACATGAAGTTCCGAATTGTGTACAAGGTTGCAAATTTGTGAATGCATCAAAATAGATGTTGTCAAATTTTGCAATTTGAAAAAAAATTACTACCAATTTAGAAAATATATGTTTCGGTCAACTTAAAAGGTTGCAAATCTACACAACTGTTCTGAATAATTTTCTGATTTGTCCGTCAAGTTTGCAGAACTTTTGGAATTTTCACTTATGGTATATGAAAGAAAAACATTAAAGGTCGTTAAAAAAATGGTCCGCTGCAGGTATGCTGAGATTTCTGAATGCAGGCAAAATAGCTTGTGATAACAACGTAAAAATCCTGTTCATCTGAAACTGAAGGTAACTAAGAATAAATGGCAAGAAATTAATAAACACCAATTATTCAGTAAAATCTTTTCTCTCCCAGAGTGACCCAGAACAGAAGAAAAAATTACATTCCTACCAAATTCAGCATAACCAAATATATTTTTTCGGCAATCGTTCGGGAAGTAAGTATGAGAATGTATCATTTCCCGGACTAGTCCGGGAAGTACGTACTTTCCGGACTAGTCCAGGAAATGCTCGAATTTCAATATAAATATTTATATAAATAGGAATTAGAATGTTTCTGTTAGTATTAAAATGTTCGAAATTTTCTTCTACAAAGAAATATAAAAAATAAATGTGTCTCAATTTGTTATTCTAAACAGTTGCCGAAAAAATTGTGTACGCAACACGCCCGAAAACAGTTTTTTCCGGACTTGTTACGTAAATTACTATTATCCACGTCTATAGAGCGATTTGCGTGAATAGTTTTGAATAGACACGATGTGTATTTATCTTTGCAAAAGTTAAGAAACGATTGCTTTCAACAATCTAAACGCTTATAATAGATTCTATTTTTCATGTCTTAATATTAGCCGGTGTTTCAAATACTGTATGCTGAAAAGAATATATTATAAAAATATTAAATCAATTGGGAATAGGTAACTGTGGTAAACTCAATAAGTATGCCGAGAAACAAAATACGAAATTCACACCCGAAAAAGCAGGGTTGGAAACAGTTGAACTAATAATAATCTTGGTCCTTTCTATAAATGTTTCAATATTCCCGTGATTGTAAAAAAACATTTTATTTTATGCAATGGTTAGAAAAATTACTATTTCACTAACGCTGTTATGGTCATCCGTTCATGACTCTTATCCCAAATTTCTGGATGGCCTATCACCTTCAGACATTTCCTCGTTTCGTCGCGGTTTAGAATGGCATAATACTCATGCCTCAGGATGATCCTTTTACCATCCCTGTCAAATTTTACATTTTATTCTCTTGATACAATCCAAATAACCATACCGATTACTACTTTCAATTACCCTACTGAAACACGAATAGGATATTACTTAGAAAAAGTCTTTTGTGAATTAAAACGAATCTGTAATTGATTGCACTTACCCAGACTTTCCATAAGCTGCTGTATTTTTTCACAAAATCTCCCGAAAAAGCGAAAAAGCCTTATTCAGTTACAAATATTTGCCAACTGATCCCTGACCGGCTTGCTGAAATTCCGCGACAGGACTAAAGGGACTACCCTTGAAATAAGGGATAATTCCTTCACACTGTTGCGCAGCTCTTCTTGTTTTACCACCGCGAGGCGCCATCTATCTAGGATCCTCAGACTATTATTTCGCCAAAGGAGGTGCGGTGCGTAAAGCCAAATTCAACGAACGCTGGAGCTAGAGATCTGTTAGTGATTTTCGTAAATTAAACGGGAGAAAACGGGAGCGTGAAGTTAGAGAGGAAAGTTCATGGTAATATTTTTTTTCCGGGATTGCTCATTACCGGTCTTTTTGGTCTCTTACATAATTAATTCTATTACAAAAAGTACTTATCTGGATATGTTCAATACGTATGATTATATCTGTGAATATTTTAGTTATTATTTTGTTTATTCATTGCGGAGTATAAATCAGTAACCTTCTGGAAAACATTTTCGAGTTCAGTTTGGATACTCATGTTTTGAATGAAATCCGAGAGCTTCCTAATGAGGGTTGGTTTCATATCTTGAACATGAAAAATAATTGAAAAAAATATTTCAAATACAAGCTTTTATGCAAATACGCTAAAAATAACAAAAAACTTCTTTACATGTGTGATGTAACTCACTGAATAACCTGTATTACACATCTGAAAAATATAATTTTCACTTTTTGATGCGTTTCTATAAAAGCCTGTTTTTTATTATTATTTTTTGGGCTATGTAGCTCTAAAATGAAGAGGCCATCTGAATATTTAATCGTTCGCCATCCTGGAATCGCCATCTTCAATTTAATTAATATTTCAACAAAACATTCATGATCTTCGACCCCAAATACTACCAAGCTCCAGTTTTGAAGATAATCAGATCATAATTACAAAACTCGTTCGCCATCTTGGATTTATGAATTTCGTGGAAAAATGTATGCTCTCGTGGATGGTCTTCATCTCGAATATCCCAACATACCAAATTTTAATTGAATTGAACCATAATCACAAGAATCATCCGCCCTCCTGGAGCTACCATCTTGAATTTTTCAATTTTGACAAAACATTCATAATCTTCGACCCTGAAAACCTCCACATACCCATTTAGAATCGAATTGGATCATAAGCAATCGCCCGCATAATCTTCGATCCTCAAAAACCCCACATACTAATTTCGAATAGAATCGGTCCAAAATCGCAAATCTAGTTCGCCATCTTGAAGCAGCCATTTTGTTTTTTCTCTAACAAAAACTTCCATAATGCATTCTCACCGGTATTACGAACACCTGGCAAATTTTAAGTTACTCAGTCGCGACGGGTCAAAATTCAGCTACAAGATTTTACCCGAACATACATATACCGGGTGACCACGAGATGAGGTACGCCCCCCAATTTTTCTATAGTTTTGAAGATACCTATTTCAAATTTTGTATGTCGCTATAGTACTTGATCAGAGGAAGCTTCAAAGTATGATACAGTTGAAAACTGAGTTTCTCATGTAATTGCAGCTCCCATATATTCCAATAATTATCAAAAATTACCTAAAAACCGAATAGTACCCATAAAGAAATGCTCACAACTGCCATTGCTCAAATGGCAAAAATGTACACTTTGTCATGATGTAAAATTATAAATTATCAGTTAACTTATGTGAAAAGTTTTGGAGAATTCCTAAAGGAAACGAAGATACAATCAGGTTTCATAATGAGTGTTCCTAAAATTGAATGTTCTTCACGCTAGAGTCCTCCACTTTCAAAATGTATTGATATTAGACCTTTCAGTATTCTGCCTGCCTCTTGAAGAAAAAATCACAAAACACATCTGTGTTTCGGTTTTACAGGCACAGCAACATCCTTATTGAAAATTTTTTTGTCAAATCGTACCCAGAGTATTATTTTAGATGGTAAACAAGTTTTAAACCATTTGGTATCCCCCAAGGTTCTATCCTGGGACTTCTTTTTGGACTCTGTATTGATGAGTTCCGTGAACACATAAGATCAGGTAACAGCAATGATCTATATTGAGAAATAATATATATTATATATAGTATATAACAATAGAAATAAAAATAAATAATACATCTCACAAAAATAAATAAACGTGTGAATCAGATATTCTATGAGCAGAACTCATAAAAAAGAACATATGCCTCTTCACCCAAAAGTGTTTCTGGTGTAATTGGTGACACCCGAGAGTCATTATACTGGCGTAAGGGTATCTGCAGCAAGGCGTGTAGTGTCGTCTGGATGTGGTTCCACTGTGGTTTGAAAAAGCATACAGATTAATTATTGTAGCGACAAGGGACAGCGTTCTTTGTTGCATAGTTGCTAATCCTAAAAAAATAGTAACATTAACTTTGGGCGGGGCTTGGCGCAGTGGTAGCTCCGGGGCTTCGTGATCGAAAGGTCGCTGGATCGATACCCAGCCAGGGAAAGATTTTTGCAGTTTCAGATGTGAAAATCTGAGTGATTGATTCTTGTTGCTGGCTGACTGTTGCGTTAATAATTAACAGTGCTGCTCCTAAAGTGGCGTATGGAGTTAGTAACAAGGCCTATCCAGAACACGGGGTTAATGACCATAGTAGTCGATGCTAACACACCAAAAAATAAACTTTCTATACATCATTACGCCGATGACACATAACAATACAGTTCATTCAGTTGAAACTCAATTCGAAGAATTCACGAGTGCTTTTTGGTCTCACAAGTGAGAGTGTGGGTGCTTTCGATTTATAATCTTATATTTTTCAGTTTAATTTAACAATACTGGGCGTTCAAAAGCTCCAGAGAACTCTGTCAAGCACTCCAAGCTTTTTTTACATTGGAGTAATTGAATTGTTAATTATTCTTTACTTTTTGGTACATGTCGGATGTAAAGCGTGTTCTATAGTTTTTTAAACTATTATTTTTTTTATGACTGAAAATTCGAAATCTCCGACCTCGAAAACCATACCAATTTTGAATCGAATCTGACCATAATCACAAAACTCGTCCACCATCGTGGGCCACCATCTTGAATTCATAAATTTTGCCAAAAAATTCATAATCTCTGACCCCGAAAACCCTCACACACTAATATTGAATCGAATCAAACCATAATGACAAATATCGACCGTCATCTTGGAGACACCATCTTCAATTTATGAATCAAATCTGACCATAATCACAAATCTCGTCCGCAATCTGGGAGCCGCCATTTTAAATTTATGAATTTTGGTAAAAAAATTCATAATCTCTGACCCCGAAAACCCTAACATACCTATTTTGAATCGAATCTGACCATAATCACAAATCTCGTCCGCAATCTTGGAGCCGCCATTTTAAATTTATGAATTTTGGTAAAGAAAATTCATAATCTCTGACCCCGAAAACCCTTACATACCAATTTTGAATCGAATCTGACCATAATCACAAATCTCGTCCGCAATCTTGGAGCCGCCATTTTAAATTTATGAATTTTGGTAAAGAAAATTCATAATCTCTGACCCCGAAAACCCATACATACCAATTTTGAATCGAATCTGACCATAATCACAAATCTCGTCCGCAATCTTGGAGCCGCCATTTTAAATTTATGAATTTTGGTAAAGAAAATTCATAATCTCTGACCCCGAAAACCCTTACATACCAATTTTGAATCGAATCTGACCATAATCACAAATCTCGTCCGCAATCTTGGAGCCGCCATTTTTAATTTATGAATTTTGGTAAAGAAAATTCATAATCTCTACCCCGAAAACCCATACATACCAATTTTGAATCGAATCTGACCATAATCACAAATCTCGTCCGCAATCTTGGGACGCCATTTTAAATTTATGAATTTTGGTAAAAAAATTCATAATCTCTGACCCCGAAAACCATTACATACCAATTTGGAATCGAATCTGACCATAATCACAAATCTCGTCCGCAATCTTGGAGCCGCCATTTTAAATTTATGAATTTTGGTAAAGAAAATTCGTAATCTCTGACCCCGAAAACCCTTACATACCAATTTTGAATCGAATCTGACCATAATCACAAATCTCGTCCGCAATCTTGGAGCCGCCATTTTAAATTTATGAATTTTGGTAAAGAAAATTCATAATCTCTGACCCCGAAAACCCTTACATACCAATTTTGAATCGAATCTGACCATAATCACAAATCTCGTCCGCAATCTTGGAGACGCCATTTTGAATTTATGAATTTTTAATTTATGAATTTTGGCAAAAAAATTCATAATCTCTGACCCCGAAAACCCTTACATACCAATTTTGAATCAAATCGGGCCATTATCACAAATCTTGTCCACCACCGGAATTATGAACACATGCCAAATTTCTTTACATAGATGCATACAAGTGAAGCTGATATAAGCGTGTTGAAAAAAACCAACTTATATTGAAACTAAATTATCCAAAGTCTTTGAGATTACTTGTTTTTGTTGTGATTTCAATGTTATATTTGTTAGGAAATATTTATTGCCGAGCGCCACCCAGAAATGGAACCTCCTGTATAGGCCAGCCGTGTGTCATGCATTATCATAGATCGCGTTTTTAGGTATCTTCAAAAAAACGTCTCGCTGACGGAAGGCCAGAAAATAGTATGATTTCATGAATCGACGTGCGTTGATGAACGGCAAGTGAATAATTTAAATGTGTGTTCTACTTGGGAGTATTTGATTTATTTTCTAAAATGATTGTTGTTGAGTTCTTGTTTAAATATGTTAATTCGATTTGAAGTGATACCTACTGCTGGAATAAAAGGTAGGAGTTGTATTTGTTTTGAATTGATGATTCATTTCCAAAATAAAAGGATATATTTAACTATTTAAAGAAATATAAAGCTTGGAGTTTTCAAAACATATAAACAGGTTATTACTCCAAGTAAAAGTGTTTTCCTTTGTCTATATATCCTTTCAATGTATTTCCCTTTGTCTGTAGATTATTAAACAAAGGATGAGTTTGTGTCGAAACTTTTATTCGTGGTAAACGTTCATTTGGAAAAAGGTGTGCTTTGCTTTTACGACTATAATTCGGGGTTTTTCCTTGGTACTGAATATTTAATTCTTGTTGGGATCTATTTTAATTGAAACGCTAAGGTACTGATTTGATTAATCGCTTGTACATGAGTCTCGGCACATTGGAATTGAGTGAATAATATATGTTGAGTTCATCCATCGAAATCTTGAGACTTGTAACGTGCCTGTGTGAGAAGTTTACAAGTCTCTTGGTGATTTGCAACGTGCCTTAGTGAGAAGTTGCATATCACTTTTGGATCAATTTCAGTCTGATGATTTATAACGTGCCTGTGTGTGAAGTTCCCTGTGACCAGGCTGATTTGAGAGCAGAAAAGCTGGAAACGTGACTTAGTGAGAAGTTGCCTGCTTTTAGGATTTTCGAAGGATTTACGGAGTACTGTATCGTGCCTGTGGGAGAAGTTACATGTCAGTGAGCTGTATTGAGGATATAATAACGAGTAACGTGCCTATGTGAGAAGTTGCTTATTATTATTATTCTAATAAACTTTTTCACCATATGGAACCTACTTTTTGGAGGTCACTGTATATTTAACTTTTAAAATCCAATGTTATATTATTTTTCACCATGAAATTTCCTGTAACACCACACATGATTTTTCATGATATCGGCTAAAAAAAGGCATTGTGGCAATAGTAGGGATGTATATTTTTAGTATGTTAATTAGGACCGTAATACCTAGCGTTTGCAACAAAAATCATTTATTTTGCAATTTGTTCAAGCTAAAAGTGTTTTTCACTCATTTCTATTCCACTATTACTAGTCCCTTCAATTAAAACTTTCGAATTTAATTTTCCGAGTTTATTTATGGGAAGCCTTCAAAATTCAAGTCTTGAGTCAAATTCTGCCATCTATCAGTAACTGACAAAACGCGTCTTTCATCAATAGAGAAAACGCTGAAATTTTTTCGCGTAGTTGCTCGATATAGCTTGAGAGAGAGCGGTTTTGTTTCGAACAACTTTTCAGACAATGCTCAGGATAATGCCAATATAAACCATTGTTTATAGAGAAAGTTATAATAATTCACAAAATGAATATCAGAAGAAATATCAACATCGCTGCCTTACCCAAAAACTACGAATATTATCTGGTGATCAAAACAATCACGCCGTATCAGAATGATATAAAGAGAACGATGTTATAAAACTGTACAAAATTGCAAAACCACATATTATTTTATTTCATACATCTCTAGAGTGGATTAAAAATGGCGGTCGTGTTTCGTCTCAATAAGCCTTTCTTCAGCCTTCCCAGTTCACACCCGACGGTTATGCAACCAGGAGCGCGTTTACGGTGTGTTAAATTTGTAACAATCACATTTTTTGATTGTATGGGATGAAGTAAGCCACAGAAAAAAGATTGTTACAACACTCGTTATGATAAAAAAAAATGTTAATCTACTGGTATGTACAAGAATATACCTATAATAGTTATATTTTTAAAAATCTTGATGTAACTTTTTATAATTTTCCAGACTTCAGCAGTGGTTGTCGGTAAAATATAAATAATGGTATTTCTCATACAATTATTGATTTAATTGTTATCTGGTAATAAATAGTAAGGAAGATATTTACTAAAGAAAACAAGAAATAGTTATATTATAAAAATCTCAATCTCAAAAACTGTGAAAGAGTAATTTCGAGATAAAAAAAATATAGATACAATTCGAAATTACATATACAGGGTGAGTCAGAATAAGACCGATAAACTCCGAACAGATTCCTCGCCTCATTCCGAGGTGAAAAATTTCCAACACGATACCTATGTCCTGAAGTGCA
Organism: Chrysolina haemoptera; assembly: GCA_958298965.1. Taxonomy (NCBI): domain Eukaryota; kingdom Metazoa; phylum Arthropoda; class Insecta; order Coleoptera; family Chrysomelidae; genus Chrysolina; species Chrysolina haemoptera. The sequence goes on along the minus strand of OY282591.1, from coordinate 24,613,084 downwards.
TCAACACTGAAATACAGGGTATCAAAAAATATTGATTTAATTTTTTTTCTCCAAAACTCTTGAAGGAAAAAATTTCAAACTTGCTACACTAATCAAGGTTTATAAACGTGATGATATGAACTTATAATTTTCAATTTTCGTAAACCAGTGGCGTAGTACGATAATATGTGGTCATAATTTTCCTTCATATTTTTTTTTAGACAATTTAACTTTTGATATCAGTTAGGCTTATCGATACTCAATCTAAAAGTCATAATATTCCTTTGCCCAAAAGTGTAGGTTTCTGAAATAATTGACAAAAACTGACACTGACAAACAACCCCCCCCCCCTTCCCTCAAATTCATGATACTCTACCTAGATAAGAGTTGAGATCTGAAATAATTTTAGCGGCAAATTGAAGATTGAGTACCTTAATTTGTTGAATTTTGTGATGGAGTATAATTTTCAGAGCCTTTTCAGATTGATTCTTCTACGATAATATTATCCAATCCGCAAAAAATAAACAACATTTTTCTTTGTTGTTCTTCATCGAAAAAATGTTAGTAAATCAATCAGAAAAGGCTTCAAAAATAATACTCCAACATAAAATACTAAAAATTGAGAGTACTATCTTCGCAAATATTATTTCAGACCTCAACTCTTATCTGATAGGAGTCCTATAAATTTGAACTTGGGTTTGTTTGTCACTTGATCTGTCAAAACAATCATATGCAAGAAAGTATGGTAACATATCAGTGAATCCACGATCAAATAGTATATGATGAATGAAAAAGTGGAGTTGTCGGTTTCATTCTGACTCACTCGTAGTATGTTTCAGATTCTCCCAACATTAAAAAGTGTTTAGGAGGTTGACATACAGTGCCCGTGAGAAGTCCGTTTCTCCCCTAATGATTTTTGAACCACCTGGCATATCGCAACTAAATTTGGAAGCCTTAAGTGGAAAAAAAAACTAGTTTTTCATGAAAAAATAACAGCACAATTAAAGAAATCTGCATTGCATTGTTCACAATAAGCTTGTCAAGAGAGAAACAAGATGTCCTGCACTACCAGGACGACGCTTATTGCCATAATCCTATACAATAGGAATAATTGGGTCAAAAATCCATCAGAAAACAACTACTTTCCTGACTAATACCACGACGAACGTTGAATTACATCTAATGAATTTCCGTGCAGAGTCCTACAAGGAGCTGGAGGGGCTGGAGTTCAGATGGCGCCCGTGGTTTAGTAAACGCTAGGCTGCGGGCGGTGTCTCAGCTTCTGCTTTCACATGGAGATTTTGCTGAATCATTTGTTGCAGACATTAGTAATTGTCTGCAGAGACCTACCCTATACTGATGAGGGCAAGAACCCAGAAAGCGATCTATAGGGGGTCCAAATGTTTCAATGAACATTTCCATGCAATTAGCAATTGCGGAGACAATCTTGTAGGACTCTGCACGGAAATTCATTAGATGTAATTCAACGTTCTTCGTGGTATTAGCCAGGAAAGTAGTTGTTTTCTGATGGATTTTCGACCCAATTATTCCTATTGTATAGGATTATGGCAATAAGCGTCGTCCTGGTAGTACAGATCATCTTGTTTCTCTCTTAACATCTAAAAGTTTCGAAATGACAGCTGAGCGCCATCTTAAATATTTTTTAATAGAACAAGCGGTATATCATTGCTTGATTGATTAGGGATGATCATAACAAATACCAAGTTTCATGCTATTATCTCCAAATATACGGAGATGTCGCCTATTATTATATTCATTAGCCCATAGAGTGGGAGAGAGAAACTTTTTCCGGTGTGTCAATAAATTCTCCCTCACACTTATTGGGCTTATGAATAAAATAATAGGCCATATCTCCGTAGTCTTCGGAGATAATAGCATCAAACTTGGTATTGTTGGATTCCTTAGGATCATGCCAAACCTATCATACCGAGTGTTCTATTTAAATAAAAATATTGAAGATGGCGCTCAGCTGCCATTTCGAAACTTTCAGCTATGATTTTTCACGAAAAGTGGGTTTTTATCTCCTATTTGAGCCTTCAAAATTTTGTTGCGATATACCAGGTGGTTCAAAAATTAGTAGGGAGGGAACGGACTTTAGACGGGCACTGTATATTCCAATATGTTGTAATAAATTACCATTATGCGATTATTGCACATCGGAAATAACGTTGCTACTAGTATCGATGAGACTAACAGATGTTTACTACAATTACAAATTATAACTTCAAATTTTCACGTTGATGAACCTTGATAAGTGTACCAAAATTTTTTTTGAGAAACAAATCATAAATTTTTCTGTTCTTTTGACACTCTGTATCTCAGAGGACATGCATTTTAGGACATACCTTGATAAGAAGTTTTCACCTTGAAAAGGTGAGTAATCTGTATTCTGAGTTTGTCGGTCTTATTCTGACTCACCCTGTAAAATGAATTTCAAAACAGTGAAATAAAAACTTATTGCTCTAAAAACACCTTAAATGATCGAATATTGGTGCATACAAATAATAAAACAAAAAATATCAACTGATGGTGCGCCTAGGCCTCCTAGTGCACTGTTTGTATTTGTGACATCCGTTGGACGTTGATACGCGAAAAACGTTACCGCTAGGTGGCGTGAAACGGTATAATGGAGATCAGTTGCCAAATTCCATAAGAGAACATAGTGCTTGATTAATGTCAAATTCAAACTTGAATGAAGTACTCGAAATGTCGAAAGTTGAAATGAGTTTATTAGACATTTTTATCTACGACGAGATTGCCATATCTGGAATAACTCTTTGTTTTTTAATGGAAAATAATTTAAAGAAACTTTGGCTTTGGTACTATTGATAGTACATTCAGCATTGCGGCACTAAGCAAATGCGCTTAGTTATTGAACTTTTGACTTCTGCCGCCACTTCCAGTTGACTCGTTCTTAAAATAAAAACAATACAGAATATCACTGAGCTCAATTTATTTTCCAAAAATCGGTTAATGATGAACAATTGATACCCTAATACTTATGACAAGAAACAACTGATATACTTTTTATCAGTTCAACCAGATAAATATAGATGTCGCGCACTTTGCGCAGACTGCAAATTGTGTGGCGGCAGTTGCATTGATCCATGCGACGTCCATGCATACTTTGAAAATGTTTTCGAGAAAACTGAAAACGGTATAACGGTTAACGTTAACTCTCCTCACTCCTAGATGGCACCAGCCCCAAAACCCAACAACGCCATCCAATAGGGGTTTTGACTGTTAAGCTCTTAGTTGATCCCCTACGTGGCACGAGTAGTTGTGTGAAATTTTTTTTTCATAGGAAGTGCATACAAAACAAGATATAAATTTGATAACATGATTTTTTTCATGCCATTTCGTGTTTATTTATAAAAGTGGCCAAAAGTTTATTTTTTTCAAATGGAACCCCCTGTATATTACTCGATAAATTGAAATATAATGAAAATTGCTTAAAGATAACATCATTTCCCATCAAGTTTTCTGAATGAAGCAGAAAAAAAATTTTTAAAGATATTTATACGAGTTTCTTATGGAATTACTTATTATACACGGATAGTGTGATCCAATCATTGCCAGAACTAGTAGAAAATTCAACCAAATCCAAATGTATACTGAATTAACACCAATGAACGAGAGGAAGTTTGTGAGATTACAAAATAATTCCCTTAACTATGGCTCAAAGTTAGAAGTGCCTCCAACATTACCAAAACCTGTTACTTTTAATGAGGACAATATTGTTAAGGTTTTGGCATGTTTTTATGCATATCCAGAAACTTCCATTCGCAGTGCATAAAAACATTTGGGTGTATCACATGCTTCAGTACAACAAATTTTGGAAAATCACGAGATGCATCAGTATAAAGTTAAGTTCAATCTTTCAAACAGAGTACTTTGAACGTAATAGTTATTTACCTAACAAGTGCGGAAAAGACATTTTCCGTAAGAGTTAGGTACAATATTTTTCCTACGAGTGTTTTTGTCCATCGTATTTATGAAAAAACAAGGTTTTTAATAAACAAGTTTTTAATAATAATGCTACAAAATGACTAATAAGACAGAATAGTTACATAGATCATTTAGTTAGTCGTAAATATCCTCATTTTCAACAATACAAAAATCGTGCGGAAAAGTAAAAATCGTACGGAAAAGTAAAAATCGTACGGAAAAGTACAACTTTCAAAACGAAAAATCGTGCGGAAAAGTTACTTTTCCGTACGCTCGTCGGAAAAGTCCATTTTCGGGAATTTTTGTCAAAAATAATTTGGAGCATCGAATCAAAATTAACGAGTGATGAAATTTTCAATAGAAGGAATAAACCTTTTTGGAAAGATCATAACCCTCATATGATAAAAGAAATGGGTTTTCAAGAAAAAGTGACATAAATGTTTTCTATATTTTGAAGAGATTTTTTATTTATAAGGACACAGTAAATGCTGAGAGATACCTCCAAATATACAGAACGGCTGTTACCGATTTTCTCGAAAATTTGCCTTCAGAGGAGTATAGAAATTCGTGGTTTCAACTGGATGGAGCGCCAGCTCATTCCACACAAGATGTTTTTAGGAAACTTAACGAAATGTTTGACGATCCTTGATTTGTGCGGTTAAGGCCGTGGGATTGGCCACCGAGATCACCTGGTCTCACGCCACTTGACTTTTTTATGGGGTTTTTTAAAAGAAAGGAAAGAAAGGGTGCCTACCAAAGAAGAACTTCGACGGCGAATAGTGCGGTGTATTGAAATTGAAAAAGCAACCACGAGGCGCGTACAAAAGAATATTTTAAAATGTTTAGATTGTAATGGACAGCATTTCCAGCATTTATTGTAAAAATGTGATATTTTGTTAACAATTTTGTCATTTTTATTCCTCCTCATTCTGTACTTTCACATGTTATAGTCCAGAAAATCTAACTTTTCACCTAGAAATGTGAGATACAAAGCTGATTTTTGGTACAGTTGTTCCCTTGAAACTTTGAGCCACAGTTAATAAAATCATTTTATCTTACAAACTTCTCCTTCATTGGTGTTGATTCAGGATACATCTGATTGAATTTGATTTTAGTTCTGGCAATGATTTGATCACATTGTTCATGTGTAATAAATAATTTCATAAGACCTTCGTTTGAATAATCGATATTTGCATTCATTTTGGGAGATATTTTGTAACACCGTCAATAACTATTTGTAAATGACTTATAAAAGTCAAACCAAACTATTAAATGCTTGATATTTCCACGGCTAACTAAAATCAAATTCTTTTAAAATAATTGTTTCCACAAAAACGATTTTATTAAGAAAACTTGATAATTTAGGTATAGGGACATGATATCATATCGTCATCTTAAAGCATTTTTCATCGTCTCTTGATTTATCGAGTAATATACTATGGGTTTCATTTGAAAAAATGAACTTTTGACCATTTTTATGTATAACGGAATCAATAGTTAATTTTAGCACGCCCTGTATGATATGGAGTGGATTTCTTGATGTTAATTAAATGAGTTGAGTTTGTCCAAACTATCAAAAAAATATCAACTTTTCATGAATTGATAGTACTGATGCACTTGAGGTCAATTAGAGCTAAGTTTTGCCATATTTACCACACATTATTTTTTATCTCGATAACCGATAGAGATAGGTATAGGGTATTATCAACAAAAAAGGATTAAAATGAAAGAGCGATTTCAAAAATGTCTATATATGGTGTGTTCTATTTAAAAAAACAAAGTTGCTAGGATTTTTTGATAGAAGTGGCAACGTCGCAATTCTAAGAATATTTTAGATCGATAGAACAGGTAAGGAAATGTAGGATATGAAATTTTCAGAAAAATCCTTCGTTGTGTTTACCATAAACGGCATAAACGTCTAACCACCGACCGTGAGTCACGCTGTATAATTTGCTGTTAGGTATATTATAATCAATATTACATAAATAACTAACTCTCTCTACAGGATAACTAGATATGTAAATATGTGTGAATATTAACATCCGTTGAAAATTAACATACTGCTTACAGAATTATCACTACAATAGAATATAGATTTTAATTATTTCAGAAGAGTCGAATTGCCCTTTTTTGAATAAAATCTAAAACTTGTCGCTCTCCCTGATTAAACATATTTTCCCCAAACACCCTTGTTTTTAAGCTTGTCTTTTCGCAACTTTCCATATTTGTAAAAAATTCTATTGAATAAGTTACTCAAAACCTCTATCAACTATTTTCGATGACAAGTCAAGGCTAACGCTATTATTACTACAACACTGCAAGAATATTCATTCCTCAATAAGTGATGGAATGAAATGTTACCATTCTGTTATCAAATTTGATGTCAAAACTAGCATATTCTTCAAAGATCGTGGAGAAATTGAGATCTGCAGTTGAAAAAAAATATCCATATTCCTGAGCATTGGCGGAAAGTTATTTATTTTATCCAGGCTACAATAATTGTTCACCCCTCGTTCATCGTCATCAATTTTTTCTATGGATGAATACTTCCCAAGACTGAAGTATTTAATAATAACAGAAAATGAATGTATTTGAATTAATGCATTTCTTGTCAGAAGTGCAAAACTAATTTTTCGATAAACGTCGTTAGGAATGAACTTTCGTGAAGTTGATTCAAGACCAGTAACAGAGTTAGAAAAGTCAAACTTCAATATTTCAAATTAAAAAAGGAAAAACTCCCGAAGTAATGAAGGAAAGTTCGTCAAATATGGAAAAAAGAGGCAAGTAGAAATTTAGCATTTTACTTCATTAAATTTCTTAAATGTCCTTTAATATCTCTAGCTTCGCTTGGGACATGAAAGTTATAAGTCAGGAACTGCATCTCATTTTTCCATTTAAAAATGTTGAATTAAATATGAGAGGTACTACAGAGGTCTATTTCATTCAGAAGTTTCGCGTTTATTTATTTTATTTCACTTAACATCCGAACAACGGAAAAAGATGAATGTGACGACCTACTTGAAATACGTATCATTTCACACTGTGAGCTAGTATACAAAATTGGTCATTTCGCACTAGTGCGAACAGTCTCATTTTTCTGCGATTGGTGCGATTACCTAATTTAGTTAACTATACTTTAATTTTTACTCAGTTATAGATATTTGTGACAATTACATATCTACAAATAAATTCACAACATTATAGTGTTAGTGTTTTGATATTTGCTAAGTAGATACCGAATTGCTTAAAGTTTTCTTTGCTGTAATGTTATCTGACGATAAAAAAGTATTCTTCGATATATATATATATATATATATATATATATATATATATGGAACTAGTAAATAGTGGGGCTTTGCAGCAAAATAAATATATATATATATAAGCGCAGTTCTGAGACAAGCTGTATGCCTTCCAAGAAGTTATCTTGAACGATGGAAAATAGCGACTAAAGTTTGTCTTTCAGCCGCAGATGATTGTACAACAGATTTTATGAATTTTCTATTCATATTTTCGAACAAAAATCAAAATACAATGCCCATGACAGGTCTATGTCAAAAAATAACTTTTAAAGTGTTACCGCAGAAAAAATATTTTCATCATTTTCATCGTTGATGTGTATAATTGCTTCTGAAGTGCCTGCTTTCCAATTCTATCAATTTCCCTGATGAGCTTGGCAAAGCGAAATAGATTTTCGTCGACCAAAATGTATTGGGGATTAAATGCGAGAGAAGCGAACCTTGCTTCAATGAAATGAACGATTTCTGTGAGTAATATTTTTTAATAACATTCTCCCTATCTAATTCATTTAATTAATTTTCAATAAAAACTAGAGCAAATAAAAAAATCAACTATCTGAATGAAAATGCGAATTTTCACTTTCAGATTTTTTCTTTTCAGTTATAGTCTTTTCACAATATATATCAGATTTAGTTTAATGTCCAGCGTTTTCTGTTAGATATTACAAATAAATCACATTCTTCATTTTTTCAATTTTTATGGAGAATGTTCCCCTTTTGAAAAATATCCGATTTGAATGATGTAATAACTTTTGCTATAATTGCTCTGGTGCCGACATACCTATATGTTTTTAATGTAGTTCGATGGAAAAGTATACTGTACAACTCGTGCGGAAACTTGATGTTTTTCGCACCAGTTGCACAATATACTGTTGCGTCTTCGGGTTCAAAAATAAGTGTACACTGGTATGAACTCGCCTTTATTATTCCAACTTCACTTGACAACACTGTGATACAAGTCACTGTCAAAATACTTGTATCCAAGGTAACTAAGAGTAACTTCCTAACTAACTTCCCTCATCTAACAAATGCATCGCTTTTATATACAAATAAAGTTCTAGAAAACTTAAGAAATCAATAGAACACAAATAGAATGTTCGACGATTGATCCAGAACAAAAGTTAGTGCTTCTAGATTTTTCCATCTAATTCATCGAACGATCTCGAACAATTCGAGAAGTCTTTATCAAATTTCAGGTCTGTAACACTGCCTCCTCCTTTAGGTTATTCCGTCCCGGATAACACCATCACCATTTTGGCTGTCCCTCTGGAACCAATTTGGGGGATCGTGGCCTCGGTATTCTGCTAACCTCTCGATGTGAACAACTTTGGGTTTACTCCTTGGGTTGAGCTGGATGCGGTATACCAAGTCGTTGATCTTCTTTATGATGACATAGGGTCCTGTCCAATTTCTCTGTAGCTTGGGGCATTTTCCTTTCTTTCTCTGAGGTTGGTATAGCCAAACGGCATCACCTGGCTCGAACATAGTCCCTGGACTCTTCCTGTCGAACCTCTTTTTCATTTTATCACTGGAGATTTGAAGACGACGTCTGCAGAATTCATGAACTTGGTCCAGTCTTTCTCGCAACTCTTGGACATATTCTGGTAGGACTTTGTCCTCTGTACTTCTGGGTGGCATTCCAAACAACAGATCGCATGGTAGTTTCATTTCTCGCCCAGTGATCAACATTGAAGGAGTATATCCGGTGGACTCATGCTGGGAACTTCGATAGGATAGGAGAAATAGTGGTACCAACTCATCCCAATCCTTTTGATTTTTGGAGATGAACATCGACAGGTACTGACTGATGGTTTTATTATGTCGTTCAACCATACCATCTGATTGTGGATGTAGGGCTGTGGTACGAGACTTCTTCACACCTAGAATGTTCATCATTTCCTGCCATAATTCAGATTCGAAGTTTCGTCCTTGATCAGAATGTAATTCTAGTGGGACTCCATGTCTGGCTATTACATTTTCTAGGAAGGCCTTTGCAACGGTCTTTGCCTCCTGGTTTGGAATGGGCACAACTTCAGGCCACTTGGAGAAATAGTCCATGGCTACCATCAAGTATTTATTTCCTTGCTCGGTAACAGGAAACGGCCCAAGAATGTCAACTGCTACTCTTTCGAATGGTTCACCAGAAAGATACTGAGCCATTTTCCCTCGACTTCTAGTTTTGGGTCCCTTCTTTGAAGAGCATAGGTCACATCTTCTGCACCATTCTTCTACATCACGACGACAATTCACCCAATAGAATCGTTCTCGAATTCTAGCAAGGGTCCTCTTGATTCCGAAGTGTCCACCTGCACGACTACTATGAAGTTGCCCGAGCACATCTTTAGTAAGTGCTTTCGGCAGGACCAGTTGGTACACCACAGTTGCTCCATCTGGGCTCTCCCATTTGCGATGCAATAGGCCATCACGAAGACATAGGGAATCCCATTGAGCCCAGTATCCCTTGGCAACTGCACCAAACTTGCATACTTCCTGCCACTCAGGTCTAACTCCATTTTTCAGCCAGCTCAGGACTAACTTTAAATTGTTGTCTTTCTTCTGATTCTTCCTCATATCTGCTGTGGTCCATAAATCAGATTCTTCAGATTCGACTCTTACGGTGGTAACTTGCAGAATTTCCTTGCAATGTTCATCATTGTAAAAATTGACTTCTTTGTTTTCGAGTTTCTGGCAATATCGGCATTGCTGTTCCAAGCATGGACGTCTTGATAATGTGTCTGCATTTCTGTGTTTCCTGCCACTGCGATGAATAACTTTGAAGTCGTATTGTTGGAGTCTCTCTAGCCATCTCGCAATCTGACCCTCAGGTTTCTTGAAGTTCATTATCCACTGCAAAGCGCTGTGATCAGTTCTTACGAGAAAACGTCTGCCATAGAGGAAGGTATGGAAATGTTCAATGGCTTTGATTATCGATAGAAGCTCCTTTCTTGTAACGCAGTAATTCTTTTCGGCCTTGCCTAGAGTTTTACTAAAGTAGGCTATTACTTTCTCTTCGCCATCCTGTTCTTGGGATAAAACTGATCCAATGCCTTGCTGAGACGCATCACAGTCCAAAATGAAAGTGCCTTGTTCTCGTGGGTAAGCCAAAATAGGCGCAGTTGTCAATTTCTTCTTCAGTTCAGTGAACGACTGTTGGCAATCAGGGCTCCAATCAAACTGAACGTTGTTCTCAGTTAAGCGGTGGAGTGGCTTGGCAATTTTACCAAAGTCTTGAACAAACTTCCTGTAGTAGGTACATAGCCCCAGAAAACTTCTTACTTCATGTTTATCCCTAGGACGTGGCCAACTCCTAACAACCTCGATTTTATCAGGATCGGTCTTAATTCCTTCGGCCGAGATGACATGGCCTAAAAAATTGACTTCTTTTTGAAATAAATAACACTTCTTTGGATTCAGTTGCAGGTTAGCATTTTCTAACCTCAAAAATACTTCTTCCAAATTATTCAGGTGTTCGTCAAATGTCCTTCCCATTACTATGACGTCATCCAAGTAGACTAGACAAATTTTCCATGTCAAACCTCTCAATACTAGTTCCATAAGTCTCTCAAAGGTGGCGGGAGCATTGCATAATCCGAACGGAAGAACTTTGAATTGGTACAGCCCTTGTCCGGTAGAGAACGCTGTTTTTCCTCTATCATCAGGATGAACTTCCACTTGCCAATACCCGCTTTTCAGGTCCAACGTTGAAAACCATTTGGAACCGGATAATGTGTTTAGTGTATCATCAATTCTTGGTAATGGGTAGCTATCCTTCATCGTTACGTCATTCAATCGACGATAGTCCACGCAGAATCGGGTTGATCCATCCTTTTTAGTTACCAATACTACCGGTGAGGACCATGGGCTTGTGGTTTCTTCAATTATGTCATCCTCCATCATGTTGTTTATCATGTCTGCTACCTCTCTCTGTTTGGCAAACGGTAATCTCCTCGGAGCCTGTCGGATTGGTCGGGCATCGCCGGTGTTGATGCGATGTTGAACTAGACTGGTACGTCCCGTCGAAGTCTCTGTCGAGAAAATGTTACGATGGCTATCAAGAAACTCTTTGGCCTTCTGCTTTTCTTCCATAGTTAAATGTTCCGTGGATTCCATCATTTTGTCTATTGTTCTCTGATCGGTGTTAGTGGTTTTTCTTCGCAGTACCTGAGTGTGGTTTTCACAATTGATAACTCGAGTGACAGGTTTGCAGAATCCCAATTGGTCGTTTTTCTTCAGAAGGACTTTATTTTCCGAAGTATTGGCAACCCTGACAGGAATTAGTTGTTCTGTGTTCACAAGACATCGGGCAATTAAAATTCCATCTTGGCGGTATTCATCATTTTCAATTATTCCAGTGCTCAAATCTCCAGGTTCTTTATCCATTCTGGCCATGATGATGGTTTCGGAGTTTTTCGGAATGTGGATGTCTTCGTCAACATAAATCTTAATTGGTTGGATTTTCTCATTGTATCTGCTCAGGAAGATTTCTTCATTGCCAATCCGCAAAATTTTCTGTCTGATGTTAAGGATGAAGTCGTTTTTCTCCATGATGTCCAGACCCAAAACACATTCATCCCTTATTTCCGCAACCAACATAGAATGTTCCATGGTAATAGGTCCTATCTGGATGTGTACAAGTGTTTCCCCAATGACTGGTGCGGTTTGTCCCGTTGCCGTTTCCAAAACCATATTCCTTTTCATCGGCTTCACAGATTCTTGTATGAGGTCTGGGCGAACGACTGATCTCGAAGCTCCTGTATCAATAGTGAAGGTGCATTTCCGATCTTCTAAGTAGCCTTGTATTAGTAGACTTTGGCCATTTTTCTTCAATGACGATATATGGATCTTGGGGCTTTGAACACTGAAAGTCGCCACGCGCCCCCTAGTGCCGACTAATTCTCGTTTTTCCTGGATGGCAGCAAGTCCTCTTTCAGATGTTTGAGGTCTCCTTTCTGGCGTGGTCGATCTCCTGAAGGCTCCTCTGGTATATCGCCCACGTTGCTCTGTTCCTGGGCTCGGAGATCTCGATCTATCTTCGTTGCTCGCTGATGACGACCTCTTTCTTCTTGGACTTTTGGATCTCGATCTCTCCCAGCAACTCCACTGAAGATGGCCGCTTTTCCCACAGTAATAACAGCGCCTCTTCCTGTCTTGTGGGGAAGGCACTTGGTTGCTTAATGCTGTTATGGAGTCCAATATTTTCTTCAATAGCGCCTCGCTTGTAGGAGAATCCTCGTTGAATTTAACTTCACGTAACTTGGGCCTCGTATTTCTTGATGCGTTTTTCGCGGCCTCGAACTCCAAAGATGCTATTAGTGCTGCGCTTATGGTTTGAAGTCGTCCTAGTCGAAGGGCTTGCTGCATGTCAGTATCTCTCAAACCATCGATGAAAGTCTGCACCCCAATTTGTTCTATGAACTCCTTCGGTGCTTGTGGGTATGCCAAATTAATGAGTCGCTCTACGTCGGCTCCATACTCCTGTAGGGTTTCGTTGGATTTTTGGTATCGACTCTTTATTTGGCTCTGAAATACTTGTTTGAGATATTGCTGTCCATATCTGATTTCCAAAGCTTCAACGATTCTTGAATATTCCTTCTGATTACTCTCGGGGATGTTCTGAAGGATGTCCAATGCTTGTCCTCGTAGACACAGGACTAGAGAGGTGGCCATTTCCTCCTCGGACCAGCCGTTTGCGTTTGCTGCCGCTTCAAATTGACGTCTATACATGGGCCACGAGGATTGCCCATCGAATGTTGGAGGCTTCAAAATTTTCACTTGTGTAGGCCTTATCGGAGTTGTCAGTGAGGATGGCTTTTCGCTGGTGGGGGATATTTCCTCAGAGGGTGCAGGCTTGTGTGGAAGGTGTAGCGTTTCCAACCTCTCCTTGATCCTATCCACTTCTTCGTTGAATTTCTTGTTCACCTCTCGTGCCACCCGTTCATCTATTTTGGACAGTTCATTTTCGACGTCTTGGACCCTTCTGTTGACTCCCTGGACTCCGCCTCTGACTTCTTGAACTTCACCTTTGACCTCTTGAACTTCACCCTTGACCTCCTGGACTTCACCTTTGACCTCCTGGACTTTTCCTCTGACCTCTTGTACTTCTTCAGTGATTTCATTCTGGAAGCACTGTTGACTGTGACTAATACGTTGTAGAAGATCAACATGTTGTTGTAACTGCTGGACTAACCGTGCCTCCTGTTCCTCTCGTTCTTGTTTTCGTTTGACTTCTTGTTCCTCTTGTTCTTGTTTCCTTTTCAGGTCGAATTGTTGTAGAAGCTCTTCTTGTTCTTGTTTTCGTTTGGCTTCTTGTTCCTCTTGTTCTTGTTTTCGTTTGGCTTCTTGTTCCTCTTGTTCTTGTTTTCGTTTGGCTTCTTGTTCCTTTAAAAACTCAAGGATATCTGCTGATGTCGCCATCTCGTCGTAATTATTTGCACGAGTATTCACCATCAAATACTGGAAAACTGCCTTACTTTTCTTTCTTCAGTAACACTTATTCCGCCGCTGTCACCAATTACAAATACAATGCCCATGACAGGTCTATGTCAAAAAATAACTTTTAAAGTGTTACCGCAGAAAAAATATTTTCATCATTTTCATCGTTGATGTGTATAATTGCTTCTGAAGTGCCTGCTTTCCAATTCTATCAATTTCCCTGATGAGCTTGGCAAAGCGAAATAGATTTTCGTCGACCAAAATGTATTGGGGATTAAATGCGAGAGAAGCGAACCTTGCTTCAATGAAATGAACGATTTCTGTGAGTAATATTTTTTAATAACATTCTCCCTATCTAATTCATTTAATTAATTTTCAATAAAAACTAGAGCAAATAAAAAAATCAACTATCTGAATGAAAATGCGAATTTTCACTTTCAGATTTTTTCTTTTCAGTTATAGTCTTTTCACAATATATATCAGATTTAGTTTAATGTCCAGCGTTTTCTGTTAGATATTACAAATAAATCACATTCTTCATTTTTTCAATTTTTATGGAGAATGTTCCCCTTTTGAAAAATATCCGATTTGAATGATGTAATAACTTTTGCTATAATTGCTCTGGTGCCGACATACCTATATGTTTTTAATGTAGTTCGATGGAAAAGTATACTGTACAACTCGTGCGGAAACTTGATGTTTTTCGCACCAGTTGCACAATATACTGTTGCGTCTTCGGGTTCAAAAATAAGTGTACACTGGTATGAACTCGCCTTTATTATTCCAACTTCACTTGACAACACTGTGATACAAGTCACTGTCAAAATACTTGTATCCAAGGTAACTAAGAGTAACTTCCTAACTAACTTCCCTCATCTAACAAATGCATCGCTTTTATATACAAATAAAGTTCTAGAAAACTTAAGAAATCAATAGAACACAAATAGAATGTTCGACGATTGATCCAGAACAAAAGTTAGTGCTTCTAGATTTTTCCATCTAATTCATCGAACGATCTCGAACAATTCGAGAAGTCTTTATCAAATTTCAGGTCTGTAACAATACTATTTTATTTGTTCTTTGTTCTATCCGTCACACGACTGCACCCTTACCAGCAATCCTCAGAAGTCTTCGATAGACTTGTGGAAGATGGAAAGACAATAATATATAGTAAAAAAATTCTGATGATGATTAATTGTATTCATCAACGGTATTTCTTTCCTGAATATTTTGATGACATCAATTACAGACGATGGTGATAGAAAGAAATAACAATACTCCTCTACCCCGCCATCCTTTCTGAAAAAATTATCAAAACCCGTGAAAATAAAATTGAAGAAATCTGTAAAAGTAGTGACAAAGATTGGAGAATCTGGGAAAAAACGGATGAAAAACCACAAAAAAACGGAAAAAAACAACCGAGAAAAACGGCTAGGAAGAAGGAGAATTAATTTCCTGTTTTTTTTCTCCTGGGTTTTTTCCTGCTTTTTTTCCAGGTTTTTTCGCGGTTTTTTTCCGTTTTTTTTCCGGTTTTTTTACGGAGTTATTTTGACCGTTTACCATATTGGACCATCGAATAATTTGATTTAAAATAATTATCACCCCTACCCCAGCATTGGAAAAAATTGCGTAAAGTCTAAAATTGAATCAGAAAATACCATAAAGAAGTGAAAAACATGGGATCACTGAACAAAGTAATAAAAAAATTACCCTGCTGTCCCCCTAAAATTCAGAAAAAAACAGAAAAAATCCTTTAAAAAATCGAAAAACATGGGATCATCGAAATTTGAAAAGATGTAATTTTTTATAATTGTCAAAAAGTAGCTTATGAACTACAATTCAACAAAAAAAAATTCAAAGAAAAATTCCACTCCGTTCAAAAGTTAACAGGGGGGTTACTTTATGGACAGACTGTATATAACGTTACAATTGACTGCAGCCTAAAAAAATTAAAAATATTATTTTTTTTGTAGGCCCCTCCGTGAGCCGACCGTGAACCGATCATGAAAACAACTCAATAACTGTACCAAATTTCGGATCATTCGAAAAATGATGAGGTTAGAATCCCCGAGACTGGGTGGCATAATTCAAACTCGAAAAGAAACAATGAAATGATCCGTATTCTCGTTGACGCTAAATCATGAAAAGATCGCGTAAAACTCAACTTTATGTCTCAATTCTAATGGTTATCGTCTGTTCTATAAAGTGAAATAAAGTGCGGGCCATGAGAAAACTTTCATATCAGCAGAACTAAAATCTGAAATATTGATAGTTAAAGTGTATTTTATCAAATATAGTGTTTTATTCGTTTCAGTTCTGACCGAAGAGTAGTATCGTTTATTACAGGAAGGAAGAACTCTTTTCGATCACGGAGTAACTTTTCACAGACTTATTTATAATGGCTTGGATATACTACTGCCAACAATTCAGTTGTTCGACGTACCGACATTAAGTAACTTTCAATACCAGATTTATGTCGGCTTTCAAAAGTTCGGCTGTAAATTATCTAGTTTACGTATTTGGCAAATAATTCGGATAACCTCATTCTGTATGTGAAATTATTCTCACTCACTATTCACAGTGACAAAGATACATAGTTATTGATTCATCAAAATATTGTAATTAATAGGAAATCAATTAACGGTTATTTAACGAACAAGTGTATTAATACGGGCGATTAACAATCGAGATAACTTAAGGCGTGAGCGGAACGAGCTCGTTATATTTCGAGATAGTTAATCGCCATTTTAATCCACGAGTTTGTTACAAAACTCTTCCGTCGACCGTAGTTTTCAAAAATAGAGATATCTTACTTTCAATGTTTATTTATTCACGATGAAAGAAAATCTCTATTTCCTATTTATATTAACTATAATCAGAGACAGTTTAATTTTCCTTAGTGGGAGTTTTCTATTATTTTTTTAAAATCAAATAAAAAAAAATGCTGTCATGCAGGTTTGAACTGTCGACCTCACTGTCACATCTCTCGGCTGTCAGGCCACCGTTACCATTACGCCACGTGACTTTCTATAATTGTAAGTGACAACTGGTGTATTGGAGATTTTCTGAAATTTTATTTCAGAATTGACAAATAAATAATGACAAATAGTACTAACCAATATAAAAAGTATTAGAAGCAATGAAAGTTGGGTTGCATATAATGTAATCGTTGATTAATAGAAAATCATTCATTAACAGGGGTCATTATTCAACTGAGTGCGTTAAAATACATCATAAATGAACGGACGACGGAAAAATGTATATTATTCAATAATACCCCATTAAAATGAAATATATGCGTAGATATAGTTCTCGGAGAAGATCTAGCTTGTATACAGCAATGATTATATTTTGAAAACCTTACATATGCAAATAAAGCCAACTTTAACAACAAGATTTGACATTTGAACTTTTACGGGTGGTTCCAAATGTTCTATTTTGTGAACAAAATGATGAAAAAGAGTTTTAAAATAATACAAAAATTTTTTTTTTGAAAAGAAGCTTTTATTCAAATACACTAAACAGTAAAATAATAGTTTAAGACAACTAAAGAACCCACTTTACTTCCAACATGGACTGAAAAGTAAAGAAATAATTGACAATGGAATTACTCAAATGTAAAAAAGCGGGGGTGCTTTCGATCTATATTCTCAATTTTTTTATTTGTTTAATAATACTGATCGTTCTAGAGAACTTTGTCAAGCACCCCACGCTTTTTTTACATTTGAGTAATTACATTGTCCTTTATTTTTTACTTCTTAGTCCATGTTGGACGTAAAGCGTGTTCTTTAGTTTTTTAAACTATTACTTTTAATGACTAAAAAATCGAAATCTCCGATCCCGAAAACCCCACATACCAATTTTGGATCGAATTTGATCACAATCACAAAACTCGTCCACCATCTGGGGCCGCTATCTTGAATTCATGAATTTTGACAAAATAACCATAATCTCTGACCCCTAAAACCCTCACACACCAATTTTGAATTGAATCGGACTATATTGACAAATCTCCATTTTGAGCCGCCGTCTTCAACTATTGAATTTTACCGAAAAATTCGAAATCTACCACCTAAAAAACCCCCAGATACCAATTTTCAATCGAATCCTACCATGATCACAAATCTCATCCGCCATCTTGGAGCCGCCATTTTGAATTTATGAATTTGGACACAAAATCGTAATCTGGCCTAATCTTGCTAATGAAACGGAAAATGGAACAACCGGAAGTGCCACATTCTTGAAAATATAGCATGATAGCGGCGTCCCTATCAATAAGCGTAATTTTCACCTTCGGCTCATTCCTAGTTTTCCCTGTAATCATCGACGCATTTACCAAAGGGCCCCCTGTATATATTCCACTCATTATTGGGCCCACACGCATAAACCCTGAATTGTGACGGTAGATCTTTCAAAAACTAAAACTCGTAGAATCGTATTTAATTGGCGGAAAATTCCTCCACAGAACCCCACGAGAATTCCCCACGAGAATAACTCCATGAGTTTCTATGACCTCGTGATTATATGGAAATCGTGCTGAAATATTTCTTGATTAAATATGTCGAGCTTCAATCCTTCTTTTTTCTCTGGCTCATATCCGAGCAAGACGGAATAGTTTGTTATATTTTACGTTTTGATAACTTTCTGATTCCGATTTCAAACTCCTCTGTTCAAAAGTGAATTGTGGCAAGAAAGATGTTCACCAAAATTAGTTTTCTTGTCAATATACGAGGAAACTTGATATGTCCTTCAAAAATGAGCACATTTTTTTTTCTTTTTGGTGAACATTGTCAGAAAACATAAAGAGTAAATTTGAACTATACTGGATAACTATAAAAAAATAAACTCAATGTGGTGGCTCATTTATTCATGTTTACTGTTTGAATGTTTTGAATATATCAAGGTTATGATGAATTATTCAAAATGAGTAAGAATCAAATAAACATATGAAAACTTCCGTATTCTACCTACTTTAATTATCCAAAAATTATTAAAACCAATCCCTTATATAAATTTTAATATTCATTCAAAAGTATTCTACGACTGTTACCATCTACCAATGGAAAGCTCAACTCATCATCAAAATATTAGAAATCCTACCCAAAATATTGTCTTTGTGCAAATTCCTTTCATTTTAATAATGTGGAGAGATAAGTTTTAGTCAAGTTTTATTCTTCGCAGTAGAGTCTATGTTATGAGGCGCCGCGCCGTTCGGGTAAAAAGTGTTTTTGCAAATATAAATAATTTCTGTCAAATATTTATCAATTGTAGCAATATCAAGTCAGTTCCCCCCCTACTAATTTTTGAACCACCTGGTATATCGCAACGAAATTTGGAAGGCTCGAATAGGAGATAAATACCTACTTTTTCATGAGAAAGTTTCAGCTAAAAGTTTCAAAATCTTCAATTTAAATAGAACACCCGGTATATCATTGCATGATCGGTTAGAGACGATCATAAAGAATCCAACAACACCAAGTTTGATGCTATTATCTCCAAAGACTGTGGAGATATCGCCTATTATTTTCTCCATAAGCCGAATGAGTGTGAGAGAGAATTTATTGACCCACCGGAAAAAGTTTCTCTCTCCCACTCATTCGGCTTATGGAGAAAGTAGGAGGGGAACGGACTTTAGACTAGCACTGTATATTATTTTGCGTGCCGATACATTTATTTTTGATCAAACATAATATATTTACATTTCAAGTGTTACTTATATACAAAAACGTGAAGTCTCATATATTTATAAATTTGATCTATTTTATGTCGTCAAGAGATGGCGCAATCGACGAGATTTGTGACACGTTCGAGCATATGGCAACATGGGAACGAAGCAAAGTCATTAGTACAGAAATTGCCCAATAGATGGCGGCAGTATAATATTTCAGATTGGGTCATTTAATCCTAGAAGGCCTTCGTTTGACCCACACATAGGGTCACTGCACTTTGTAAAGTAGAAAACTACACAATAACAAAACTACCTGTGCTACTGCTATCTGTTAGACACTTACTGTACTAATGACTGTCTGGTTGCCATGTTACCACATGCTCCAGCTTGGACAAATCGCGTCGGTTGCGCCATCTCTTGACGATATAAAATAGATCAAATTTATAAATATATGGGAATTAACGTTTTTATATATTTGTAATGCTTGGAAAGTATATATATCGAAAATAAATATATCGCCTCATACTATGTCGTCTTTTAATAAAAATGAAATTTACAGATTTGTGTTCGAACTTGATTGATTTGGGAAAAAAATCTTATTTTGTGAAGTAATTTTGATGCCTGAAGTGACGTGATTCCAAGGGCGGATCTATAGAGGGGTGATTGGGGTAATTACCCCCCCCACCAGGCGGACTCGAGTCATAACAAAAAATGCTATAATAATTCATAAATTATGTTTGTTTTCGATTTAATATGTTTTACGCCCAGAAATGTTTTACCCCCCCCCTCAGAAATGTTTTACCCCCCCAGGAATGTTTACCCCCTAGAAAAGTTGCCTAGATCCGCCCTTGTGTGATTGTTCCTACTGCGGCTTATTATTCTCAGCAATGTGAAATGTGAATAAATTTTACCTTTTTTATGTTTTTCCCTCGTAGAGAAAGTGTAGCTGAAAACGATACTGTTTCGTCAGGTACGTTTGAAATTTATCGAATTTTTTTATATCCTCTTCTTTTGTTCATAACTTTGTTTTTTTTTTATATTCAGTTTGTTTCAATTTTGTTGAAATTTATACTCTTTGTGACTGAAAATACTCGAATATATTGACATTCATGTCTTCCTTGCAGTCAGCAGATGATTATTTCGAATATTTGGGGTAGAAAAGCAACGTATTGGCGTTTATTATTTATTTTATGTCTGAAGACAATGATATATGGAAATTTATCTAGAATTTCTAGGTAAATTTATATACTTAATTGTGTTGAAAAAATCAATCAATTTCTCCTGGATCATCCTTCGAACTATTATCGTTTGACAAGCATTCTTTTTTTTGAAATTCCTCCAGAAAGCCGCACTGATAAAATCCTACGAAATAATTCAGTGCACGGCACTGACAATACGGAAATGTCGAATTGAGAAACCCACAAAAACGATCCCGGTAAACTCGTTTGGTAGGTGTTCATCACCAACTTTTAGTCGTGAACTGATTGAGAGTCAGGGTTACTGTGACTAGAACCATCTACATGTTTGGTTTAAATCAATATTAGAAACGTTAAAAAAGTTGAAAGCATGGTAAGTATGTGCATTTTACAATGAGAGTGTTCTGCAGTCAAGTGACCCTTGTAGATGCCATATTTTTCATGCTGTGCCATCTGGGGATAGATAAAATAGACCAAATTAGCTAGTGTTATTTTTTGTCTCTGGTTCCTACAAAAGTAAAATCCTAAATGTTCAGAGAACATTGTGAGGTCGAGGACAAGTAGGTAGGAATTGGTATTCTTGAATATCTGAAAGCTGTTTGTATCATAGAACACCTCCGGAGGCAGTGAGTTCTGAATGTTTGGAATTAGCTCAGCGGAGACGACGGGTCAGTATCGATGGGACCGCTTAGGTGGATAATTGATGATATTTAAGGAGAGCTCGTCCATGAAAATATTCCTAAAACAGACAGATTGCTAAACTTTCTGCGGTGTTTTAGAGAAATGTGAATATTGGTCATTTCCAATTTTAAGTATACAATAAATAAACAAGAGCTTGGAAATGAAATATCAACAATGTATAAGTAAATACAATTGTACCTCTGAACCTTCTCAGTATCCGACTTCACAAATTATAAATAAAAAATTGCTTTCGGAAATTATAAAAAATATATGGCAGCGGTGGGATTCGAACCCACGCCTCCGAAGAGACTGGTGCCTTAAACCAGCGCCTTAGACCGCTCGGCCACGCTACCTTGGTAAATCAGTAAGATTTAACTGGTATTGAGTGTATAATTATTATTTACTACGAGAAAGCACATAACATGAACAGAAATAAACAAATAGTTATTTGTTTTACTAGGCATGAAAGCACAAGATTTAATGCCGCGGCTGGTGTTTCATAGCCGAGCGTAGCGAGGTTATGAAACCAGCCAAGGCATTAAATCTGCTTTTCTGCCGTGTGAAACATATAATTTTCTCTTCAAATTTGTTCCAATTCCACGCAAAATCGACTTTTTCATATCTAAATTGCGTTTCATTATCAATATCCAAATAACTAAATTATTTCATCAAAGGTAACTGGGCCCTGCGTTACTATGTTTACCGCTGATGACGTTTGTTGAATTTGTTTCTTTATTGTTTACTTTGTCATTGACAATTTTGAAAAGTTGTCATGTTAGAAATGGATTTAATTTACTGCAAAGTGAGGATGAATTGATGCAATTAACACCACCTGAGATAAGAGACCAGGCGCGAGATGTGGAATTTAACCTTTTACCGGAAAAACTGTATATGAACTCACATACAGCAGATTCATGGAATATAGACAGAAGAAAAATATAGGATCTTTCTCTGAAAATGTGCTGATTGTCTATTTTTCCGATCTTTCAAAGAAAATGAAGCCTTCAACGTTATGGTCTACCTATTCGATGTTGAAAGCTACCCTGAACATAAAAAATAACATTGATTTGGCAAAATACCTGAAGTTACGGGCTTTTTTGAAACGCCAGTCAGACGGTTTCCATGCAAAAAAATCCCGAGTTTTTCAAAGAGAAGAAATCGAGAAATTTTTATCAGATGCCCCAGATGAACTGTATTTGTGTACCAAGGTAGGAATATATTGAAAATGATCGATTATGGATTAAAGAACTAATTTTCAATTTATATTTTAGGTTGTACTTATTGTTGCCAGTCGCTGGGGCTTGTAGATGTGATGAGCTTTTGCAAATGAAAACAGATGATATAAATGATATGGGCGACAAATTGCTAATTATGCTACCAAATACTAAGACCAAAAGGTCAAGATCTTTTGTAGTAACGGAATATTTAAGCGTTTACAGAAAATATGCCGCCTACAGACCCTTCGAATTTAAATAATCGGTGTGTCTTCTATAAGTATGCGAACAGTAAAGCACATCATCAATCCATTGGCATTCAGAAATTCGGTAAAATGCCAGAAGAAATTGCTACTTTTCTGGGACTATCCCATGCGAAAGAGTATACCGGGCACTGCTTTCGCAGAACTTCGGCCACGTTGCTGGTGCATTCTGGTGGGGACATAACAATGTTGAAGCAACATGGAGGATGGAAGTCTTCCGCTGTCGCGGAGGGCTATATTGAGGACTCGCTAGCCAATAAGTCGAACATCGGCAATACAATATTTTCTGGCGTTTCCGGAGTATCAAGTGTTGATACTAAAGTTGTTAATTTTACTGGAAAGGAGGGAAGTGGACAGAGTTCAATTGTATTAAATAATTGTTCACAATTCACCATAAATATATCTAATAAATAAAAATTTCGTGTTGTAGTTTGTAGTTTTAATGCAATAAAACCAGTTTATTATCATCAGCATCATTTTGAGTTTTCTTAATGTCATTGTCAATTTTAATAACCAGTTTGATTTAAATTATTACTTGGAAGGTTGCCTAGCAACGAACTTTTTCTGCCTAAGCAGTAAAAGTGGACTTTTTCTGCCTAGGCATTAAAAGTACAACTTCTAAGCCTGCCAAGTGTCATTAAAATGCCGCTTTTAATGTCATTTGGAGAAAAAATCTTTTTATTTCATCGTTAAAAGTATAAAATTACTTAGTGCATGGCAAATAATATTTCATTATCGTCACTTGAGTCTCCCGAGTTGTCCCAAGGCTACGGGAATCAGAAAAATGTCTTGCAGTTTGAAGTAGACTCCCTGCGCCATCTTTCTGGTGCCAGGAAGCCAAGCCAAGATTCTATCAGTAAGGGTTCCTCAGATCCGTATAAATGGAACATCCAGATAGGTTCGATTGAAAATTATTATTATGGAACCATTCTAGGTATGTTGGATGCGGAAATAATGGATGAATGTGTTTTAAGTGTGGATATTATGGAAATGAACGGCTCCATCCTTAATATTAGCAAGACAGTTTTTGTGGATTGGAAATGAAAGAATATTCCTGAGTAGAAAACCCAGGATATAAAGATCTACCTATATATTGAGGAAGCAAAAACCAAAAGCAACTTCTTGATCGCCGACACAGACATATTGATGTATTTATTGATGTCCAAAAAATAACTC
Source organism: Chrysolina haemoptera (assembly GCA_958298965.1). Lineage (NCBI taxonomy): Eukaryota > Metazoa > Arthropoda > Insecta > Coleoptera > Chrysomelidae > Chrysolina > Chrysolina haemoptera. Next base: position 24,589,207 of record OY282591.1, on the reverse strand, counting down.
AAAAGTTGAGCAACATCAAAAATAGTATTGCAAGAAGAGAGTAACAGATAACTTGAACAGCATCTGTGCCGTGAAAGTCGAGGAAAATTATGTTGCATGGAAAATCGTATTAATCTGAAAACTCATCGTTAACCGTATGACTAATCCAATTGGACAAGCAATTCGGCACGCTGCAGTGATTATAATCTGCAAACTGCCGCGAAATAACATGTGCTCATTACTCCACCGCCAATTTTTCCACGAGTTTGAAAAGACCAATGGTGATGATTCTGACACGTCCGATGCCGGGTATCTTGAACTATGGCGATTGGAGTATATTTTTCTTGGTCTTTGAAATTGATTCGATTGATGAGTGCGTGATTTTTCAATGTCTGAAAATGTTTGAGGAAGTTTAAATTATTTGCACAGTATGAATCACTAGCTGAGGGGTTGTTCTGAAGGCTATTTCGTTGTAGAAACGGTTTGCTGCGTGAAACTGTATTATAGAGGATGTCTTCTGAGGGTAAGGGTCTCTCTGGTGAAAACGACTCAGTCGTAGGTAGCTGATATGTTTCCTCTTGATTATTTACATTTTATACGTCTATATGGGTAAAATAATTCTACTTCTTTCAATTTTTCACAACGTTTCAATTGCTTGAATATTGACGATTGCGGATATAAGCAATTGAAATGTGAAAAAAGAAGAAGAAATATTTCAACCATTAAGACGAAGGACGTCCGAAATGTATTTAATCAAGTTACTACATAGTCTACAACTTTCAAACAAATGGTTTATCTGTTTCCTCCTGCTTATCACATACAGGGTGTAATTTAACCTCTTGTACTCCCGTGTAGGAGGGGTGTATGAAGTCATGTTAGAACGAATGACAGGTGTGAAAAATAGGCAAATAATTTTTGGAGAGTTTTAAAATTTTCTGAAATATGCATCGACATTTTGGAAACCTCTGTTCGCCATCCTTCCATACCGCAAAAGGCTCAGAGTAATAAAGGACCAAAACTGATGCTGAACATCCACTAACAAAACATAATATACATACTGTAAAAAGTATTGTTTTGAAAGAAGACAGTGAACTTTTTTAAAAATAATATCTCTGATGAAGAGTTTACTTCTTCAGATCAATTATCTCATGTACAACTGAAGTTACATCAAGAAATGCCATTTCTTGGTCATTTATTAAAATGGAACACTCGAACAACTTGTCTGAAATGAAGAAACTTTGGTACAAGATTAGTAATTCTTATTTTGAAACTGGCTACATCTTTGAAGTGAGAAACGAAATATTTTTCATTGAGAATAATAATATGGTGAAATTGAACTAATTGAATATATTTTGTTTCAATTTAATGCTTTATATCACTTGAAAGATCTTAACTCATTTGTAACCAGAAATAATAAGGTCTTGGAATGAGTGTATTTCGCTCTACCCGAAAAAATGTCATTCTCATACTAACACTGATGTCTTGAAACTGGCTCATTATTCGTATCATTTTGAGACAAAATGTCTCATTTCAGTATATCCCACGCGATTTTTAGGAAATCTCAATTTCATTACTACAAGAAATTGAGAATATATCTGTTATGTTTCCTTGTCACTTGTCACTTGAGAATTTATAAATCTTTTTAGCGTGACTTATTTTCAACTTAACACACTAGTCATAAACTAGTTTGCAAGCAGGTGTTATATTGATAATAAGTCAAGCGGAAAAATTTATAAACAGTTATGGCTGTCATTATTAATGTCATTGGTAATTATTAATGTCATTTCAGACAAGTAAACTATCAAATAAAATAATACACTAATGACAGTCATTATTCAAAAAGTCTCATATCCTAAAAATTGATATAAATGAAGCTGAAGGTATTTTACTTGTCGAAGTCAAAGTCATTATTACCCTAGGCATGCAAATGACACTATTTACATTCCGTTGTCAAGATGAATTAGTAAATCATTGATTGATATCTACAGAAATGCTATCGACAACATAATTAACAAAACCACAAGAAAAATGTATCACACAGATTCCCAAATTATTTTTCCTATCCTAGTAAACGACTATACACCGCAAACTGAATTAAAAATTATAATTTATCAAATTAATCATCGATTTGTAGTTGCATCAGTGCGCTCAAAAATCGCAAGCAGGTCCGTAGTCAAAGAAATTTAACGCCTATGGCTGCACTGCTCCTACTATTCTTTTCAACGGATATCATCCCGCGCTCTTTATCGTCACTATTCAAACACATTTACGTTTGAGAAAGCTCATTTGGAAAATCTATATATTTAAATGTAACATAAAAATAACTGGATACTTCATCGCAGTTGTCATATTCATATATGCTCAACCAATTTTCCTCCCTCAAAATGACCACAGAGATTTCTATGTTTCTATTATTAAACTCTTTTCAATCTTGTGTTGTTGACTTCAACTGTGTAGAGATATTCAATTCTAGTATTGTACGATCGACGGTCAGATATGAGATTAACAAAAATGTAACATGTTTTTGTTGGATTATTTTGAAAAAATGATGATGCAACTTCTCTTTGTGATTCCTGTGGTCCAGCCCATCGATGGCAGAAAATTAAGACAAAATATCAACGTAGAGATCGAAATCAAAATCACCACATACAAAATAAGTTGTTTCAGGCTTATATAAAGAGTCGAGTATTTCGAGAATATTGTTAAAGTATCTCTCAACGTCTCTATTTGAAGATCTGTAATAATGGAGTATGATGTGCTTACGTTTATTTATTTTAAAGTAACAGCGTATACTTCAATGTGTTGCTCATCACAATAGCAGCTGAGATCAGTGGTATTCGTTTTGATATTTTATCGGGTCCATTTATAATCCAGTAACGACAGACAAACTCGAGCAAAAAGTTAAGAATGAACTGTAGCACTCTGAAACTTGGCACATGACATCTCGACATGATGTATTATTAGAAAAAAAATTGTTTACCAAAAAATCAGTGATGGAACCTAAAAAAATTTTCATTTAAAAAAATGTAATTTTTTTATTGTTATTTCAGAAAATATAAGATTTATCAAAAAAAGATTTCGATAGGTTGAGATATAATTCAATTCTCCACAACAATGATTTTCAGGGATACCTTATGAAATACCCTCGTTTTCTCAGAAAATGTGGTTTAACACCTACGTCACATTTCATGCTTACGCTAACCCGCCACTGCAAGTTCAGGCGGGGAAGAATATTAGATTTGTCATAACTTTGCTAAAAATTATAGTTGAAGAAAAAGAAAAAGTGCATATTGTTCCTGAAGACTTCTACTTCCTCATGCAAATATAACATGTGAGTATTTGAGTACCTAAAATGTGTGTTGTCCCACTTCACATAACCCTTCTACGATATCTAGAAAGTCATGGATATTTTAGTTGATATGAAATAATTATACTGGAGCAGGAATCAGTACCCTCTTTGGACCATATGCAACGATTCAAGACTAGTGAGACAAGTCTAACTTATACATGCCAAAGAAAAAACTGGGTTTTACTCCTGCCTCAATTTTCAACTCACCCATAATCCCGTCAATTTCTTCAGTGTTGAAAATAATCGCTCATACACATCCTACATAATAAATGATGTATGTGATTTCAAGCTTGAGGTTTGCACTTCACAATAGTGTTATTAAATATATATATGCAGGATGAATGAGCGATTATTTTCAACATTTATCGAAGAGAATGCCGATTTTAGGGGTAAGTTGAAAATGAGGCAGGAGTGAAACAATTTTTTTTTGAAGGAATAAGTGGGACCTGTCACACCACTTCAAAATTGTTGCATACAGTCCAAAGAAGGAGTGGGTTGCTGCTTCAGTATAATAATTCCATATTTACTAAATTATTCACGATTTTCGGATCATCCGCAAACATCTCAGTGAAGTGCTACAAAACACATTTTAGGTACTAAAATACTCTCATATTACATTTGCATGAGAAGGTAGGAGTCTTCAGAAACGATATGAATTTTTTCTTCTCCTTCTTCGATCATTCTTAGCAACGTTATGACCAATCAAATATTCGGCTCCGCCAGAACTTTCAGCGGCGGGTAAGGGTGAACTTGAAATTTGATGTCGGCGTTCAATCACGTTTTCTGGGAAAATGAGCGCATTTCATAAGAAATTACTGGGAATAATTTTTGTGGAAAATTGAATTGTTTTTCACACTGTCGAATTGTTTTTTTGATAAATCATACACTTTCCAAGATTACAGCAAAAAACTATTTATATATTTTTTAACGAAAAAAAAAAAAAGTTTCACCCCGGGAATTTTTGTAAACAATTTTTTTTCGTGTTCATCATGATTCCAACTACTAGCATACCAAGTTTTGTGGTGCTACAATCGATTCTTGTCTCAAAACCCAATCGTACTGGATTAATAGCTTTTCTGCCCACTCCTCCACACTTTTTATTCAGTCATGCATGAAAACTCCCCAGGATAAAACCTGGAAAAATAATATTTTCCGATAACAAGGTTTCTTCTTTATTTTTTGGAACATACTGTTTCCAAATTTTTCTGCTGATTGTCACTCTCATTTTTGATATTTATATACAGTGACCGCCAAAAATTATGTACCATATGGTAAAAAAGTTTATTATTAGAGTAATGAAAAAAAGATTCTTGGGAAAAGTTTGTGCATGTCCGATAACCTAAAAATCGATTTTGACACATGTCACGTGATCGCTGGTATGGCGGCAAATTGAAAAAAATTACCATGAATAGTCAAAAAGTCGGATAAAATGGCAAGATATCGAAAAAAGTTATTTGAAAAAGTTGCTAAGAATTCAATTTTATACACATATACAAAGTTCGAGAAAGTTATGTGGAAATATTGAAAACAGCAATTTTTTTTAAATAGTTTTCTAGCTGTAGAAAAATATCAAATTATTTCCTTATGAATTGCTTGCCCATACTGAAATATTTGTATTCCTATGATAATAACAAAACTTTCTCATTTTCTCCACACCAGAGAGCCCTAAATTGAAAAAATTGAATTTTGTCGGAACCCTTGCTGTTACATTGGTTCGTATCTAATAGATATATCACAATTCCACTATTATTGCGATGATAGGGAAATCCAAAAATATCGTGTTTTTCAGATTATAATCAATTTTTGATGATAATCGTGCACGAACGTTTCACTTCGCACATAATCTTAAAAATAGTGCGTCAAATTAAAGAGGCTTGAGTTTTCAACATTGCATGCGAAGTGAAACGATCTGGCACGATTATCATCGAAACTTTATTATAATCTGGAAAACATCATGTTTCTGGAGTGTCATGTCATCACAATGGTCGTGGAATTCTGATATAACTGTTAGATAGGAACCAATGTAACAGCCAGGGTTTTAACAAAATACAATTTTTTTTAATTTAGTGCTTACTGGTGTAGAGAAAATGAAAAGGTTTTGTCATTATCATTGAAATACACATGTTTCAGTATGGTCAAGCTATTCATATGATAATAATTTGATATTATTATACAGCTAGGAAAATATTTAAAAAAAAATTCTATTTCCAATTTTCTCTCATCATCTTTTCAAACTTCGTATATGTGTATAAAATTTAATTCTAAGCAACTTTTTCAAATCACTTTTTTTGATATCTTGCCATTTTACCCCACTTTTTCGTTCTCATAGTAATTTTTTTCAATTTGCCGCCATACCAGCGATCACGTGACATGTGTCAAAATCGATTTTTAGGTTATCGTACATGCACAAACTTTTCCCAAGAATCTTTCTTCTAATACTCTAATAATAAACTTTTTTCCCATATGGTACATACTTTTTGGCGGTCACTGTATAACGATCGAGAGTAACGCAGCATTAACATCCTTTTTGTATAACAAGGGTGGGTAGCAGACTCAGGCTAGTTCCAATATTCATTGTTGTTCCGTAATTTTATTTTTCAACTATTGGTAGCACAGGTTGTTACGTCTTATCTAGGTTTCATGATGTCAATTTTTTTGATTATTTAGCAAATATTCAAAAGTATTGAAAAGGGGAACATTCTCAATGAAAATTGAAAAATGAAAAATGTGATTTATTTGTAATATCTAACAGAAAACAACTACTTCCCTGTAATAAACTTGATTTGTTTCTATTTGGACTCCTCTCAATTGATCCCCCACAACACCCCAACACCCCCAGAACGGTCCTGCTCTATGGCATATTAATCACTCCTCACTGTGAACGAACGAAAAAAAAATTCCGTAAGTTTTCAATTAGTCGATTAATTCAAGGAGTATTCGGCTAATGTCCGTACTGATTCTTTTCACTTGCTCGGCATCCGTTAGCGAACAAAGCGTCGGTGCCGCCATTGTACCGGAAGTGACGCTGACGGATGATTCCAGGCAAGCGTTTGAAAAGAATTACGCCCAAAGAATAAGCAGATGGATGGATCTCCGATGGATGCAATAGTGCTCTTGCATTGGCCTTTTTGCGAGCACGGTTCAAAGACGATGAAATATTGTACTTTTGTATCTGCTCTAATGGCGCAGTTGCTGCTGCTCTGATTTATACGTCTTTTGGATTCAAAATCCATTAGGACTTCCGCGGAGTTAGGAGTATTGAAAACTATAAATCGACAGGGTACGCTGATTCTCGGAGAATCTATAAAAGTTGTGGAATTGGTTGATATAATAACTTACCCCCTTCTAGATATTGTTACGTTACTGGAGTTCGTGACAGTCAGAACCATAAAATGCAATAATTGAATTATAAAACTCTAATACCCCGCTACAATAATTTGTGGGTACTCCACGGAAACTAACTAATTTATAATTCTTTCAACTCGTCAACTCAACTTTCTGCGAACGTGTAGTTGCCCCTCTGCCACTATCAGACACCATCGTAGGCTGAGGCAGGAAGAGCACTCCAGTATACCAGCATCCTAACATCTCATCCACCACCCCCGCTTTTAGAGCGGATTCTCATCCTGTTGATTGGCGATCAACACAATACCATCTGACCGTGTGACATGTGGAGTGCTCAGTCTTTACGCGCCTAAAGCTCCCTTAAATCTGACATGAGTTGATCAGTTTTTTTGCTGTTGTTTCGGAAAGTATAAGATTTATCAAGGAACAATTTTAACAAGGTGAAAAATAATTCAATTCTCCACAACAAATATACCTAGCGATTTCTCACAAAATGCGTTCGTTTTCTCAGAAAACCTGATTGAATTCCGATATCAAATTTCACGCTCGCGATAACCCGCCACTGCCATTTCCGGCAGGGCCGAAAATCAGATTTGTCATAACTTTGGTACAAATTCTTGTAGAAGGAAAACAAAATGTGTGTATCGTTCCTGAAGAATTCTACTTCCTCATGCAAATATAATATGTGACTATCTGAGTACCCAAAATGTGTTTTATCCCACTTCACATAACCCTTCTACGATAATTACGGAGGATCCGAAAGTAATGGGTATTTTAGTTGATATGAAATAATTAAACTGAAGCAGGAATCAGCACCCTCTTTCGGCCGTATGCAACGATTTTAGACTAGTGAGACAAGTCTCACTTAGACATGCCAAAGAAAAAACTGAGTTTTACTCCTGACTCAGTTTTAAACTCACCCATAATCCTGGTAATTTCTTCAGTACATGTTGAAAATAATCGCTCATACACATCCTACATAAAAAATGACGTATGTGATTTCAAGCTTGAGGTTTGCACTTCACAGTAGTATTATTAACCAAAGATGGTATGGGTTGCTGCTTCAGTATAATAATTCCATATTTACTAAATTATTCATGATTTTCGGATCATCCGCAAACATATCCGTGAAGTGCGACAAAACACATTTTAGGTACTCAAATACTTGCATATTATATTTGCATGAGAAGGTAGGAGTCTTCAGAAACAATAAGAACTTTTCCTTTTCCGATCATTTTTAGCAGAGTTATGACCAATCAAATATTCGGCTCCGCCAGAACTTCCAGCGCCGGGTCAGCGTGAACCTGAAAGTTGATGTCGGCGTTCAATCACGTTTTCCGAGAAAATGAGCGCATTTCATAAAAAATTACTGGGAATAATTTTTGTGGAGAATTGAATTATTTTTCACCTGGTTTGGGACATAAATGTTTATATGAACTTTTCGTCCTGAAAACATTCAAATAATCACCTTTCGAGTTTGTGAGAATATTTGCTTCTCAAATTTCTTTATGTTATGCGATACTAGAAAATGTTCGCATTAATATTTTCATTGTAGCTCCTGAACCGTACAAGTAAATGAAAAACTACAAGAAAACAAAAAGATGTTAAATAAAACAACATTGATTATTCCTGTCTTTTAATATGTCAGTGATGGCGAAAAAAAAAATTCTGAAGGGTTGAATATGGCTTGACTCTGAAAAAAGGAAGACCCTGTGAATTATTTAAGAAATAATTATTTTGTATCGTGCGTACTATTGAATGAATTGTACTTGCCCAATTTGAAATTATTATTGTCGAAAATGTTGAAGTTTTCTCTAAAAAATTTTGAAAATAATTTATTTTTATCACCGTGTATCTCGAAAACCAAGCCGTTTGCGGGTCATATGTTTATATGAACTTTTCGTCCTGAAACGTTTCAAAGAATCACCTTCTAAGTTTATCAACGTACTTAATCAACACCCTGTATATTATAAAACAAAAACTTTCAGATGGGCTCAAACTCCAACAAAAATTTTTAAAATGTGTACAAACTCTTGCGTGTCGTTGCAAGAAGGCTTTGATCCCATTGTAATTAGGATGGCATATTTTTAAATTTTTCCAACATTGCACTCGAGGTTTTGCGTCGTAGTTCAAAGTTTCATGTCGATGGTATTTATATAACCATTGTTCCGGCGGTAGTCTCTATAAAAAATTAAATGAGATCCTACTGGTTTTACCAAATTCTGTTAATATGCTATAAATAAACTGGGATATAACATGTCAGCTGTCAAATGTCGAAGATTCTTTGCCCACAAGTGACGTGCACAACTTTCACCTGCACATGTGATTGTGGAAAGGTCTATTACGAAATTGAAGGGAATCTGAACTAAACTTTTGAACTACTACTGTAAACTGTCACTTATCACTAACTTGGTACTTGTTAATATATTAATTCAAATATTTTTTCGCTGCCTGCCATTTTACAAATGGAAAAATATGATTCTAAGGGGCTGGTAGAGGTGAAGTCACGAATCGTTGTTCTACAACATACATAACTAGGAAATATAGCAATGCCATCTAACAATGCTGTCGGAACTGAAAGCAAGTATTCGGAAGGTCTAAGCAAGCTTTTTACTACCGTTTATTACAATTTTACCCGCTCAGTGTGCTTCTTGTACTCGAATTGTCTAATTACACTTCTCGTGTATATACCAAATCAGACAGATTTATTCACACTGGTCAGTCTGGTGGTTATCCGTGCAAATTTTAGTACCACCACGTATAAAGCCTAGGAATAATTCAATATTTGTTTAGAATTGTTTGTCTATACCAACAATTATTTAATTTTAATAGAACTTGCTGAAACGAATCTTGTATTATTCATCTTCAAATATTCCCAATCTACTAGATATACCTGAATTATGAACAGAATCTGCCTATTCAAGAATTTCCAATTCGTTCTAATGTTTCCATGTATATTTGTAATTCGTTATTATATGAATAAATAATAGAACTTAATTATTCGTTAATGAATTATTCCTTCGGACAAATTCAATAGAGTAAAGATCTTGTCAAGATTATTGATGCAACTGAATAGGATATCGAAATGATTTAGGATTATTTATAGGGTTGTTTTAGTTAACTCGTTCTAAATGATGAATGTTTTCAGTAAATATATTAACCGATGGGAGATATCTTGCAGAAATTTACTTTGTCAACATGAAATATTTGTTCTAAAACCATATTGTATTTAGTTGAGTTGAAGTTTTCCACAGAAATTCACTCGAGAATGAATGTGCATGCATCCAGTTTTATAATTTGATTTTTAACGTCTCAATACTTGAATCGAGAGTTTGGTGGTCAAACTACTCACCGAATAGAGTATGTGTATTTGTCATTTCGAAATAGACACGACAAAAAAATCACCCTGAAGTTTTGTAGTGTATCCAAAATGTAGTTATTCAGGAATATTGATGAACAATAATATTAATGAGGCCCTCATGAATTGCGACTCCTCTTACTTGAACAACGAATGTAAATTGTTGATTGTCATAATTCCAAAGTCATTGAAGTACTTCCTGCATGAGTCATATTTCCTCAAATTTCATGAAGATCCATAATTGCTCTTTTTTGCAGCATGAATCCAAAGCTGCATTACGATGTACCGAGAAAACGAAATGTTGGAATAGTCCATAGGTTTATAGGACGCTTTTTCGTAGACTACCATCAACTGAACAACCTGACGAAGAAGAACTGCGTAGACTATCATCAACTGAACAGCCTGACGAAGAACAGCACTTACATTCTTCCGAGAATAGACGACACACTAGACGCCTTGTTGGTTCTACGATCTTCTCGATTCTAGATTAAAATAGGGAATTTTGACAGTTGGAACTGACTAGAAGATCGAGAAAAACAGCTTTCATCATCGGTTGGGGAATGTGACAGTTCGCCATTGTGCCATTCAAACTCTGCAATGCTCCAGTCACATTTAATAAATTCATTGAGACAGTTTTGAAGGTACTCTCCTGGAAGACGTGTCTAGTATATCTTGATGACATGATTGTGGTTGACAGATCGTTCAAGGATGACATGAAAATCCTAGAGAAGTTCTCTCGGAGTTTGAGAAACAGATTCCCAAGAAATGCTCTCTGTTACAGAAGACAGAAGGGAGTACGATATCTCTGCCAAGTTGTCTCTCAGGAAGGAGTTGCAGTGAAGGGTAGGCTCTTTTAAAAACACATAGACCAGCTTCGGAGCTCACTAGGTTTTGGCACTTACTAGGTTTCGGCACTTACTATCGCCGATATCGGCTGGGGTTTGCTAACATCGCTAAACCACTTACTAGACTTGCGGAAGACCAAACACGGCTTCAGTGGTCTTATGAATGCCAAGATCGTTTCAGCAAGCTAAAAGAAGCTTTGATCAATATACCAATTTTAAGCTATCTTCCGCCGGACTGAAAATTAATTTTTGACACAGATGCCGCCAATGTGAGGCTTGGAGCTGTCCTATATCAGATCCAGGATCAGTTACTTCAGCCAAACCCTTAGGCAATTACTGTTTCAACAAACGAGAGTTTGCTGTTGTTAAAGGATTGAGAACTTCTAAAAATACTTTAACAGGGGGCGATAATTGTTGAGGACCGACGCCGCTTTTAAATGGCTTGTACAGCTACAGTTCAAAAACCCCGGTGCCAAGAAGCACTATGGAACGAGAGACAACTACTCACATTGCCGGTGACCAGAAGAGAATAAACCAACAAATTGTAGAACCACGGCAGTAGATTACAGCTGGAATAACATCAACATTCAGAAAGATTAAAAATATATATCCAGATCTAGATTCAGTCATCGGCTGGAAGAAGACTATTCAGAGAACATCTTGAAGAAAATCTCAGGTTAAATTCTACTGGACCCAATGGAATGCTCTCACTGTGGAAATTGGTGTACTGAAGCGTGTGTTGTAGCGTGAGGATAGTGGGGATGAGAAATGGCAGGCAGTAGTAACCAGGAACAGACGGTGAGAAGTGCTCCAACTGATCTGTATTAGTGACCGTAGGACATCTGAGAGTGACAAAGACCCCCAGAAAGTGAGACAACAGTTTTACTGGGACAATTGCCAAGCTGACGTCAAGGAATGGTAGCTGCATGCGCTGCCAGTATTGAAACTTGAAAACGACCCAGGTTCCCGATTAGTCAGTACAACCTAGGCTGCCCATCTGAGATTATCACCATTTATATCACTGGTCCGTTTCCAGAATCTGATCCCGGGAATAAATACATTTTGGTGGCAATAGTAAGTGTATTCCAGATTTTACGTTAATCATTTCTGATTCGATTTTTTTTTGTTTCTTCTCCACTAATATCATATATTTCAATGACCATTTTTTTTTTCAACACAGTTACCTTCGATTTTAACATATTCTTCAATCTCGATAGTCCAACTTACAGTTCTGCGATGTTCTATTTTGGCAACGAAGAAATATTCATGTAATGTGCCTTTGATTTCTCTTACACGTCACTGTAGTACGTTGAATGTCACTCATTGTGAATTATTTTTTATCATTTGTTTGTAATATACCTGTGAGACACAGACGGTAAAGGAACGTTATATTTTGGTGAACATTCTAATCTGATGTAGCCAAAATGTATTTTTGTGAAGTTTGGGCAAGAGATACAAGATATGTTCGATTAATGATGCATTTTTGTATGTATGATACACAATTATATTGTACAAGACAGGTTCAAGAGAACCGAGTTCAGTTACTAGGGATTAGCCAATGAAATTTCTATATTCTTAGCAACTGAACTCGGTTCACTTGAACCTTTGTTAAACTTGTCTCGTATAACACGCCCACACTAAGGAAGCTAAGCTGAGATCAAAGATGATACCTACGTTTGATACGCCATTCAAGTTGGTTGAATATTTCTGAGGATGTTCAATAGATTTTTTCAAATTTCCATAAATATAAACCGCCCTCAGACGACCACCAAAAGAATAATATTTGGTATAGCATTCTCAAGTCATTTGGAAGTATCTGTAACCAAAAATCATGTTGGCTAAATATTGTAGATGATGTTTGATGGATTTTTCCAAATTTCGGTGAATATAAACTCATAAACTACCCCATAGACGTCCCCCAAATGATTTATCTCTTGGTATATCATGCTTACGTCATCCTGGAAACCGAGTTTCAGAGGGTGTGGAACGAATTTTTCGAAATATAAACTACCACTTTGGGCCGTCTGAAATTCTCTATATGAAAAATCAAGTTGGCTGAATATTTCAGAGGGTGTTTAACGAATTTTTTCCTATTTCGATGAATATTAACTACCCGTTAGGCGACCCCTAAATGAATTATCTCTTGGTATGTTATTTTTGAGTCATTTGGGAGTGTCTTTATCAAACATAAAGTTGGGTTAATATTTTAGAGGGTTAGATTTTTCATTCAAAATTTAAAAATGTAAGGGACTTTTCACAATATCTATCAGATGTAGTTCAATGTCCAGCGTGGCTTTAGTCCGGGAATTATCTGTTTTCTGTTAGATATTACAAAAAGTTCCTTTTTTCAATTTTTCATTAATAATGTTTTCATTCTCAACATGAATACCTGCCTAAAGGTTATCTTGAACGATGAAAAATAGCGACTAAAATGTGTTTAGCAGCCGCAGATGATTCCACAACTGATCTTCATATTTTGAAATAAAATAATAAAAATCGAAATTACCCAATACAGAGTTATGACAAAAAAGCAATTTTCAAATTGTCACAGCAAAAGAAATATTTTCATCATTTCCGTGATGTTCTTGGAAGAGTGAAATAGATTATTGGAGGTTAGCGCAAGAGGTGTACTTTCTTGCATTAATGAATTAAACGATTTCTGCGAGTGATATTTTTAAAAAAATCAAAATATCAGAGGGTGTTCAAATGTTGGTGATTATGAACTACATCTAAGAAGGCCCACAGAAGAATGTGGTATGTCATTCCACCCCACTGATCGTTTGGCTGATAGATAAAATCGGCTGATCCAAGATGGCCACTAACTTCTTAAGTGTACAAGGAAGAATGAGAATTTGAATTTATTCTTCAATTGGACCAGAATCAGCTGGATTCTAAGTTCCAAGTCATCATCTAGGAGATGCTTCTTTCTCTATTCCTGCATCTAAGGTTATTTGAAATGGTGGAATAAAACACATCGGCTAAATTTTTCTATTTATTTTTGTGAAACAGCAAATATGTGAATTTATATTATATTCATATATTTTCTTATAATTAGTATTTATAATATATTAACGGATTTAAAGAAAATTGAGGCACCTGAATAGCGGCTATCACTGTAAAGTACACTCGTTGCTTTGAGGTGCATATGCATACGTAAGTACAGTGTTTCTGTGGAAAAATAAAACAATAGATATGCATAACAGGTTTGCTAACTCTCGTTTCAAACAAACTTCGAATGCACTTACTCTCATCCAGTTTTTACATAGGATTCGTTATTCTCAAAATTGACATGTAGCATTTATTTTCTCAAATAATAATTGACTATGTTTCAACGCGTTATATTCACCTAAAAATGATATTCTAGAATAAATTAGAAATTAAAATGTGTGAACATATACCGAACAAGGTTGTTTTCAAAAGTCGAGATGGTTGATCAAGGTTTCCCAGAACGAAAATTAAAAGCAACGCCATTTCGCAACAAATAAAATGAATAAAACTTGTTCAAATATGTTGATACCGCTTATTTGTTCAATTTGATTACGTCAATTGATGGATTATTCATGATCAAACAATTAGCTGAAAAAATTAAAAACAATTCATGACAATCTGGGAAAGTTAATCAACTCAGAGATGCATACGAATGATAATTCAACTATATATGAACGAATCTGACAAAAAAGTGTCCGTATGTCGATTCACATATTTTTCTTAGACAACATTTGAAGTGTCTTATTCTGAACAGTTGTCATCCTTCATTACACAAGAATCCTTCTCAAATTTAATCAGTTGAAGTATCATCTTGTCAACGTAAACATATCCTTGTAACGACAGAATCATCTCCTACTCTGCCTCTTTGTGTATGTACTGATACACATCAATACGTATCCAATAGTCGAAACTAACTTATACGATAAAACCAATACCTACCGCCATCTTGTTTTTTAAATTAATTTAATTAAACTAAAACAGAAAAGGTGGCGGTAAACATTTCACATCTAACAGTACATCAAACACTTTACAAATATTACAGTAAAAAAATATTCTAAATGATGATGATAAGATGCCTAATCTATATAGGCAACAAAACGTTGTATATGACCAGTACCGCATGACGAGAATAAAATGAAAAGATATTTATAAAAACTTAAAATAATTCAACAAAAGGTACGCGAAGCACCCTAACACTAATCCTATATTATTTACAAAAATGTGGAGTTCTGGTTATATTCCCAGGAAAAAACTATTGGTTTCAACAATACATTCAGGTGCAAATTGAATTCAACCAGAAGTAACATTTCAAACTAAAAATGTTCAGAAATGATTCGCGAAAGGTACCCAATAGTCCAAAAAAGATTGATGAACTTTCCTGAGAATACAATTGATGCATAATGAGTTGATCTCGGAAAAAATAGGCAATGGAAACTTGGATTACCCAAGTATAAAAACAGGTGAACAGTGATTTGAAGAAGTACTCAAGAGATCAACTTCCAGTACATTTCAAACTCCACAAAGTTCGACGGTATTTTTGACATAACGATGCTGCTTCATAATTCATTATATTTACTCTTATTTTACATTATGTATAATAAATCTGGCCTTAAATATAAATTACAAATTTAAAAAAATTTCCTATAAATCGAAAAACATGTTTTTCAGGGAATTTGAGCTGCCAACCTACCGCCTCAGATTGTACCCTAACCTCATCAATTGGCATCTATGAACTTAAAGTATAGAAAATGGCACCAGTAACATAAAATAATGATTACATATGCACACAGGACGACTCAAAAAGTTTACCTAAAGTGAACTACAAGAACAATTTCCATATGAGAGCAGTTTGGCTATATTCAAAAGTAAGGTTGCATGAAAGACTGAAAAATAGTCAGTTTGAAAACTGTATCTTGATTTGAATTTTTGAAAATTAGGTTTTTCAATATTTGATACAAGTTCTCATAGCGGTTTTCGAATAACTGCTGCTCTTAATGAAATATTTCCCTCTGTACAATGGTAATATTTTCTTCAAGTCCTCAGTAAGGGGTGTTTGGCTGATCAAAACTTCTAGAAATGTTTAAAAAGGAACAGGAGTACGTTCACTGGTAAATATCTCGGCCTATTCGGAGAAATACATGACATTTTAAGTCATCCAGTGAACTGCAGTGATAATATTTTTGTAATATTATGGACATAAAAAGCATATTTATTTCTGTACAAACAAGTATTAATGAGCATAACACGAGATCATTATAACAAGATTACACTGTCAACGGTTGCACAACATATAAAACAGCGGCGCAGAATCTACATCAATTGATTCCATGGTTGCAGAAGTTTCTTCCTGAAACAAAAAAAAATCATATAGAAAATGTTGTTGGCTTTTGGGATGGAAATAAATTTCAAACGACTATCCGAAGGGACATGCAAATACAGACAAGCTAGAAAAAAATTAATGATATCGGAAATTGTTGAAGAATGGATGATTGGGATACAGGGCAGCGTTTTCATTTCATATATTTCTTTTACAGAAACAGTAAGTTATGCAACTAGTTTTCTTTTTTTGGAGAATATAGGTGGGCAATGCTTACAGAAGGGCTTGTATTTCCTAACCCCAATTTTGGGGAGGATATTCCGGGGCAATATTCAGGGTGACCCTCGTGGTTAATCCGCCAAACGTTTAAGTAACATGTGTCCCAACATGATTCGTTTTCAAGATACAGAGAGTGTCAAAGCAAAAAAAATATATATTTTTATTTATCATAAGCCTTTTATTACCGCAAATACGCATGCCGAGTTTAATCAAATTCAGTTAAAAGTGTGAGTATTGAATAAAAAACTGAATTTTTATAAAAACTTTGACACCCCTGTATCTCGAAACTGAAGCAAGTTGGGGCACATGCTTGAATGAAGAAAAAATCTTATTTTCACGTGAAAAAACCGATACTTTGTTCTCATTGTAGGATATCTCTCACACAAAAAAAATTATAGGTTTTTACGGATATCTGCCATACACTGCCCCTGTTACTTTTGAATGTTTCGAATTTCTGTAGACACGAGAATGTTTCAATATATTCATTATTCGATTTTTTGGTCGAGTATTTCTTGCCTTAAAAACATATTGTCCCCATATTTTTCCGATCAACTGGGGTGGGTGCTATAGATATTCGAGGTGATCTTACAAATGAAAAGGGAAATTTGGCAACAAAAATCAGTTAGGACGGCAAATAATAATAGCCGTCCGGTATCCGCATAGGCTATGCGGCTAGCTGATATCATACATAATATGAGCGACTATGAACATTAATATTAAAATTTTGACTTTAAAGTTTAGCAGGTAGTTATGTCTTCGAAAAATATCTGGGAATGAATTTAAAATATTGCCACTTGATTTTTACTAGTCATTCAAGTATACAGTATGTCAGTTCATTCAATGAACGTCATCAAGAAACATTTTCTTAATGGCTGACTATGACGAATCAATAAACATTATTTTCAGTATAGTATAGTATAGATTTTTTCTACGAGAAAGAGATCAAAATAATAAATTGATTAGACAAGATATTCCGGATATTTATTTTCCAGTAAACAAGGAATTAGTCATTGAAGAACATATAAGCAGACGTCACAGACCATTCCTTGTTCAGTATATGATTTACTGAAATATTATGATAATGAATATGTCATATTAAGAAGAATATCATTTGTTCAATGGAAGTTTGAGGAAAGCTTTCAAAATTGAAGTAGATTAAAGTCAGCGTGGTTTTGTCTTAATCTCAGGTTTATCATAAATTCTGCACCAGAAATATAGGTACTGAATTTTATTCGTAAATTAGTTGAAGTTATATATAATAGGTTTGAGGTGAAAGATAATTCGAAACTTTAATGGATTTCAACATGTGAATGGCTGTATGAGCGTAAGCCGTTAATATGGTCAACTCGGCACTACCAAAGTTTATATAATTAGATTATATTTGATGTTATAATATTGTACGTATACCACAAAGAATAGGATACCCATCTACCGGTCTCTTTTATACTATCTGAATATAATAAATAACGTTAATTTTTAAAATGTTAACACAGTAGAGAGAAGTGAATAAATAGGTAAATATATGAACAAAATAAGTCACGAAAGCATCGCTTGTGTGTGACAGTTTTAATATACAATCTAAATTTAAAGAATTTTGTTATTGTAACAAATGACAAATAATCCTGAAACTAACAAAATGTATATATATATATATATATATATATATATATATATATATATATATATAGATATGTAAACGGTCATTAGTCAGCCCGTAAAATATATGAAGCGTGCTCTGGTCAGCCCTTGGATACGTCGGTCATCCCGGTTTTGGGCTCACCAACGTTTCCTACTGTATATAGGGTTATAAGGACATAAAGTCATGTGAAATGACGTTTGGCAAATTTTAGGTTGGGCCGACAATTACACCATATACTCATAGCTAATACACCACCTACTTTCACAAAACATCGTCAGGGGGCGCGGCTGTGTAATCCTATACACCTGATATGAATAGTGTATTTGTGAGCCCAGGCTTATACGAACCCTTTCAGTGGATAGCATGTTGGTTAGCCCACAATCGGGCAACGCTGGACTTGCATTTCGTGATGAATATTAGCATTCCTAGATTCTCGAGGTACAGATATCCGATATTAGAGATGGACAACTTTCTGAGAAAGTTCCCGTTTTTTAAGGAATTATATTTTGTACCAGGCAATTTAGATCAGGAAGTGTCCCGCATATACAAGTTTTTTGAAGAGCGCTAGGAGCATAACATTTTTACTTTTAGAAAAATTCTTGATCCTAACTCATACTTTCCGCACTCGACTATTTACCCGTCGCGTGCAGGAAAGTTGCTCTTTCCGTACTAGTTAGGATAAAAATATAATTAATATTATTCTGTTCAGCTTGTCGAAGCATTTACTATTTCTGCGTTATCTTTGATGTAACATATTCAATTATAAGTTGAAACTATCAATACACTTGTTGAAAAGAAATATTCTCGATGAGAAATTGAAAAAACATGATTCCCATGGAGTTGAAAACAATCCTTAGATATAAATGAAGTTATTCTGGTAATATCTTACAGAAAACAACTACTCCCCCGGCTAATACCACGCTGAACATTGAACTACATCTGATAGATATTGTGAAACGACCCTAATAGACTACAAGCTCACATAACAATTTCGGGGGGTCATTTGACCCAGGATGAAACCTATACAGAACGATGGTGCTATATGATAAAATAACTTTAGGCACTATGCCGTCAATTCTTGGTGGTGCAAATAACTGTAATAATAATAATAGTAATTTTTCATCTGAAAATGTGCCCTTCCGACAAGATATTCTTGTACGGCATTCCTCACGTTGGTAGATTATGACATAATAATCTCCTAGAACCTACTGCCGTAAAAAAATAATGGGACCGGAAGCCAAAAAAAAATTTTCAATTTTCAAAAATTTAAAAAAAATCCTGGATTAAGGACTCATTATTTTTGAACGGCTGTGGGTTCTAGGAGTTTATCATCTCATAATCTACCAACGTGAGGAATGCCGTACAAGAATATTTTGTCGGAAGGGCACATCTTCAGATGAAAAATCACTATTATTATTATTACAGTCATTTGCACCACCAAGAATTGACGGCATAGTGACTAAAGTTATTTTCTCATATAGCAGCATCGTTCTGAATATGTTTCATCCTGGGTCAAATGACCCCCCGAAATTGTTATGTGGGCTTGTAGTCTATAACTTTAAAAAAAAAATCCGAAAGTGAAAATTTGCATTTTCATTCAGATAGTTAATTTTTTAATTATTCAGTTTCCATTGGGGAATCAAGTTGAATGAGATAAGGGAGAATGTTATTCATAAGTTTCACTCACAGAAAAACGGGCATTCATTTATGCGAGATTGCATATCTTTCGCTAGGCCTCCAATAAATTTTTGTCGACGAAAATCCAATTCACTCTTCCAAGATCATTAGAGACGTCGGAAGAATTGGAAAACAGACTCTTCAGAAGCAATCTCACTCAGATGGAAATGATGAAAATATTTCTTCTGCGGTGACACTATAGAATTTTTTGACCTAAGCCTGTCATGGGTATAGTGTTTTGATTTTTATAAGAAAATATGAACAGGATGTACAGTACATGATTTCAGTTGTGCAATCGTCTGCTGCTGAAAGGAAAAACTTCAGCAATTTTTTCATTATTCAAGATTGCCACTTGGTTGGTATTTATGTTGAAAAGAGATACATTCTCAATTAGAAATTGAAAAAACATGATTCTCCTGGAAACGAAAACAACCCTAAAATAAAAATGAAGTTATTTTTGTAATAGCTAACAGAAAACAACTACTTCCACGGCGAATGCCACGATGGACATTGAACTACATCTGATATAGTTTCAAATGGTAGATTTTCAAATTCAAATGATTTCTGCTATATATCCTAGTTCAAAAATTAGATAAGAATCACAATAAGGAAATTTTTTAAAGACATGTCATTCATGAAATTCTCAGTGACCAACATAAGGTATGATATAATTTGTGAAACAGATAACAGTTATAAGTTTGAATTCCCTTTTTCTTGAATATAGTTTTTTCGAAAACTCCATTTCAGTTTTTGGAGGTATGATGTTGCATATGGAATGAGCACTAAATTTCATCAAGACATTTTCAGAACCATCATAATGAAGTGATTAAAACTTATTGACGGTGAGGATTTTGCAAATTTCTCCAATGTTTTTTTTTATGGTGACTGTTCATGAGGATAAACAAGTTATATCATCATCGATTTTAACTTGCAGCAGATATTTGAACCTAAGTTAGAAATGTTTTAGAATATTCCAATACAGAAAATACTTGATCAGGATAACTGAACATTGAATATATTGAAGTTTATTCAATGTGTGAACTGCTGACAATAATAATTGTCCAATAAACCTCTCAGTAATTCTACAGAACTACTAATGTTCGTTGAATACTTTTCAGAAACTCGACAGTTTTTGGAAGTACTAAATTATGGAATTTTCAATAAAAAAATTGATTGTGTCAAAACCAAACCAAAATACTATTTTATTGAAAAAGTATTTCACTCCCAATAAATTGAGAAATACACATTGTATGAGAAAGTAACATAATTTTCAATGAAATGAACAACAACACAGGATAAAAAATATCAAAAAATATTGAAATGATTACTTTTTTCTATAACAATTGTAAACGTATGCTTTGATTATAACCCAGTTTCTATCTTTGAATAGTGAAGAATATTTCTTTTTCAATAATTCCACTTCTTTTTTTTTCGGAGCAATTTTTTCTTTAATGTGTTTTGCGAAAAACTTCCTGACGATGCTGCTTTGTTCCTTAGACCAAGTTTGTCTTTGAGAAGATTTTCGTTTTTTTGAAACTGTGCCTGTTTGATGATCTGAAATGAGATATGTTTCAAATATTTGTCAATATATAATAAATAGTCTAATTCACGAGTGCTTTTTTCCCAACTTTTTTCAGCAGTCTCGGAAAAATATGAATGAGGTATCATTCGATTTGGAATAGCGTCTAGATGATTTAAAAAAAAAAATTAAGTTCCACTCGAAAAAACTGCAAATGTTACAAATAATTTGGTAATAATAAATAAAGGTTTTGGTTGCAAATATCTCAAAAATAAATAAAGATTTTTGAATTCTGATCAAAGATTCAACAAGAAGAGGAAATTTAATGTAAAATTGGCTCTACTGCCGGAAATGTATGACCAATATTTATAATTTACCCAGAGGGTTGAAAATACGACCGAAAACGGTTATTCTCGCTTGTGCAAGCCAAGGCCACTTCGGGCACTTCAACAATAAAATTTATTTAAGCATTTTAAATAAGAAAATTGAGGAATGAAAAAATTCAAGGGTTTACTGGATAGATGAATAAACAATAACTTGCCGGAAAAAAACCTTTTACCACAATTTTTTAATTAGTTATGCAATAGTTAATTATTAATTTTATGTTGCTTGAACATGAACAGTACAAGTGTGATAATTGTTAAACTATAAATTTGGGTTTTTTTCCCTTCTTGGAGCTATTCTTAAAAGGCCTCAGAATGGATCCCCGTTGGGAAAATAAAAAAAAAACTTTTTCAGTTTTTTATCAACAATTTTCGTAGTTGCAAAATTAATAACTTAAATTATTCATAAAAAAATACACGAATTATAATAATTTTGAGGATGAAAAATCAGGTAAGAATGACGGGAATGCAGAGAACGGATATTTGAAAATGAAAAAAAAAATATGAAATTTTGCAACTACGAAAATTGTTAATTAAAATCTGAAAAATATTTTTTTCCAATTTTTCCAACGAGAATTGATTCTGAGGCCTTTCAAGAATACCTCCAAGGAAGGAAAAAAATTTCAAATTTATAGTTTAACAATTATCCCACTTGCAATGTTCATGTTCAAGCTGCAAGAAATCGTTAATTACCTATTGCATAACTAATTGAAAAATTGTGAAATTTTTTTTTTCGCCAGATTATTGTTCATTTATCTATCGAGTAGGCCCCTGAATTTTCAGATTTTTTTATTTTCGTATATAATATGTTTGAATCGTAAAAGTGCCCGAAGTGGGCTTGGCTTGCGGAAGCGAGAATTGCCGTTTTCGGTCGTGTTTTCTACCCTATGGGAAAATTATAAATATTGGTCGTACATTTCCGACAGTAGGGCGTTTTTTTATAACAAATTTCCTCCCCTCATTGAATTTTTAATCAGAATTCAAGAATCATTATTTTTTTTTTGAGATATTTGTGAGCAACCAAAAACATATTTTTTTTTACTAAATTGTTTATCACTTCTGCAATTTTTCCTACTGGAACTCATTTTTTTTTTCAAAAATCATCTAGACGCTATTACGAATCGAATGACACCTCATTCATATTTCTCCGAGACTGCTGAAAAAAGTTGGAGAAAAAAACACTTGTGAACTAGACTAATAAAGGTTGAAAGTGAAAACAACTTTCGCCTGGTTCAGTAATTATTATTTTCAAACTAATTGAAATGAAACTTGACGTGTGTTATCAAATCTCGGATTTTCGTTTACCTCCTGGAAAAATATTGTATAATTTACACATATTTGGGAATTTACCTTTCTCGGCATTTTCATTATAAAAACCTTGAAAACTTTTCCGGAAGATACAGAAAATTTGATTTCAATATTTTGAAAATTAAACGGATATTACTGGAAAGTAATTTCATTCATTTCTAGTTTATAGTCAGAAAAACGAATGATTCCAAAAAGAGCCCAAAATGTAAATAATTGATTGCAACATTTGAATATTTCCTAATACAGGGTAATTTTTTCATTGGACCCAAGTTTAATATCTCCAAAAATGAGACAGTATTGAAAATTTCCCGAAACTCGTTAATATTAATGAAATATTCTGAGGTATTGTTGAGATGCTCATTGGATAGCTAATTTTAACAGGTATTCAACAATGATTTTTCAGGGATAGTTTCTGATTTTCTTGGAAATTAGGATCCTGAAGTTTAAGTGACGACCCTTTATATTCATTAATATTATCTCTTACAAAAACGTATACAATAGGTATTTCCGTTGGCAAGTCTCTAACAGAAAACGACTACTGTCATATACGTCCGTTGAATTATATCTTTTGGATTTTTGGAAAAGTTTTCTACAAGAAACAGTAGCAACACTGTGAAATGTTTTCTAAAATTCACAGTCAAATTGATGTTTCGATACAAATGGGAGAACACCGACGTATCGGTTTCATGATAACTGGCAATGTTCAGCGAAAGCTAGACCTGTTTATGTGGCAGAAACTTCGAAGAAGAAGCCAACTTTGGTACCCACGAAAGTCCTAATAAGGGTAACAACACTTCACAGTTAGACTTAATTGAAAAGCAAATGGTTAAATATTAAAGAAGACTCTGTTCCTTCAATTCGCCTTTGAATAATTATATTAAATTGTATTGACATTTATCGGAATGGTTGTTACGCAAAAATGTTTCTATCCAACATACCTCTCGGACATTTAGCAATATTCAAATTCAGAAGGGAACACCTTTATGAGATTCAAAAGCAAAATCGTCGACGTGGAAATAACTATTGTGTTCACTTCTGTTATTACTTCTCCCCCACTTCACGTTGGGCATTAAAAAACACTGGTCGGAAATGGTTAATTTTCCACCCTTCATAAACAAATACCTACTTGAGCCATAACCATCTTACTTTTGGAGATATTCCGGGTGGATCATTAAAAAATAACACTTTGTATTAAAAATAATAAATAAATATATATGAATGAAAAACTCCATTCAAATACCTTCATCAGAGCTGGAAGAACCTGGAAAAAATTCTTCTTCGCTGTCGTTTTGTGTGTGATATTCTCTAATCGCATTGCAAGAATCTGATTCACTTTCTTGTTCATTAATAATTTTAGTGGAGGTATGTTTTCTGATTACCGACTCCGTCCCTTTACTGGAACTTCCATATTTAACTTTTGATTTATCCTTCATCAGCGGATGATCAGTTTTCGGAATATTCGTTAACTCATGGTCTGAATCATCTGATGAGTCTATATCGCTGAGGTTTATCTCATCCAGAGATTTTCCTTTGTATCGGCTCCCTTTTCCTTTGTTAATAGCAATGAGTATTTTTGATACCTTAGCGGTTTGGAATATGTCCTGTGGTAACCTGAATAATATTATTAATGAATATGGTCCTAGTATTATAACAATAATATGTATCATTCCTACTTCTGCTTTCAAAAAGAAAAATCCAAAGTTTACTTTAATTTTGAAACTAATCGTTTCGAGTCAAATATCAGAACGAATTTCCAACTTGAGTGCCGACCGGAAGTTAGTGAAGAATATTGAAAAATAGTATGTCCCTTTTACGCATCCGTGAATCAGAAACAATTCAACATGCGTTTTTATTGCAAATATTAGAACGATAACGTTATTTGTTCAAATCATATCTTACTGCACAGAAGTATCTAGAGAAAAAAAGTTGAACGAATACTTATTATATATTCCTTAAATTACGGTGTCTCTAATCGATTTTCTACAATAACTATGTTGCTTTCGCTGAATGGAAAGAAACTGTTTGATAAAACACCCACTCAGAAATGTTCTTATCAATGAAAAAATATGTTGTACAGAATGTTCCATGTAGCATTCAGCAAAAGTAGTAGATGCCATCCCCAATTCCTCAAAAGACTATTTGTTGCAAGTGTAGAAAAAATGGTGATCCGAATACGTCGGAAAATTTTTGTATCGAACTGAAATAACTTCAGCTTTCGTTTGTTTTCGTTACTCAAAATGGCACTTCCAACAGTTTTCATACAAATATCCATATTGATTTCCAAAATGAATTTACTGGTACTTCCCATATTTCAAAAATTTCAGAGAACCATCAATTTTATCAGTTACATCCATTTATTAATTTTTAAATGCAATCCAACAATCAATCATTTATTGGTACCATCAAACAGAACGTGCAAGTGAATACAAAAAAAGAAGATTTACCCATTAAACAAATAAATGAAATAGTGGTGGACGAATTCCAAATTTCTTTATTCCATAACCTTTAACACTGAAGCTGTCAATGGAATAAATGATTAGTGAATATGGATATAAAACCAAAACAGCTCCCACCCTTAGCAAATGTGAAAATAACAGTTAGCTTTTGTTATCATTTTAATGTAACTATGTTAATATAAATGATTTTATTGGAACTATTCTCGGAACAACAACTGTTGAGCCTTCATTGAAACGTCGGATAGAATATGATATTCAGCTTGTATACATTTTAGATAGTAAATTAATTCATGCAAACAAGTAGAGAATCTCTGACTTTTGTCACAACAATAAACAAACAGTGATTGTCGAGAAAACGATTTCGTAGACAGTAAGATGGCAATCAAAAATTATTATGCATTTATAAAAAAATCCTCAATTTATTATAATGCTGATTGCGATTCCAGAAAAAATAGTAGTAAAAGCACTTTCCCAGACTTCAATGATTACATTGTCGCCCGAGAATGTATTGTTTTTACTACTAGATCTACAATGTACTATTTTCCGACACTGATTAGTTAATTTATTTCATGCTGTGCACTGTTATGAATACAAGATTAGAACTGAAAAGTACTTCGAAGATGAAGCATTCAGAGAAATTTTAGAGAAATAAAAAAACACAAGCATTTTTATGTCCCGTTGTTTGCTCGCAATTAGCTGATGTGAAATCGAAGCATAACAGAAATCATGATATTGAAATTGATGTACATATTCACCTGATTTCTTGAAAATAAACCTAAATAATTTGAAATCTACCTGTAATATTCGTCGTGGGTTTTTTTCGTGTGGCCCATGAAATTAGCAAATTGCTCCATTTCAGTCTCACTAACGTTCATGACCTGAAGAACAGTTGCGATTTGTTTCCGGAGTCTTGTTGAAGTAAACAAGTCCTTATTTTCAACACCTGAAAGATCAGCTAACTTCTTCAAGATATGATAACCACTGAGCCATCTGTTAGTGGTTTTAGGATTAGCGAATAAATATTCATTTGATTCAGGCACGCATCTTGATCTAACAGACAACATAACATCAATAAGCAGTTGAATTTTTTTAGGAAACAAAATAGCTACTGGCTTACTACCTTTACCTCCAGTTACAACCCTTTTAAAATGTTTTGTTAATATGTTTTCATTTTTCGTTAGAGATTCTAAAAATTCTTCAGGGTGATTAGATTCTACCTTACTTGTGTAGGTCTCAAGTTTCAAAAACTGAACCTCTCCAATTCGTTTTCTGTTTATCAATAAAGTTAAAGCCATAACACACTCTGTTAATTTTCGGAAATGAACATCTATCTGTTGATTTGCTTTGATATGTTTGGACGCTTTATTTGCTTCGTCCATGACGTATATCTGAAATTGTTGAAGTTCTGAGGTAAGAGGAAACGTTTTAGGCTTCTCCCATTGCTTCTCGTTCAGGTCTTTCAGGGCAAGACTAGAAACTTCTGAATTAAAATGAGAGCCTACCAACATTTTGAAGCGCTTGATATTTTTGAGTGAATCTTCCGAATTTTCATAGTGTATAAATCTACATTTTTTGATGATAAGTTTGGTTGCAATATCACACACTTGAGTTAATCTTGTACTCATGTGCAGTGCCAGACTGGGAGATTTAAAATTTCTCTTTTCCTCATCATATCCACTAATGATTTTTGTAGCAGTAACAATATTATCAAAAAACTCTGGCTTGAGGGCATCAATTAAGTTTCGAATACCAATTGTTCGCTTTAAAACAATGAGTAGCCTTCCCAGCTCTCTCATTTTGTTAGACACCATTGTAGCCAATTGTACTCGTTTGTGTCTTTTCAACTGGCTCTCCCCATAGCTACAAATCAATACGTCTTCCATAACCGTTTTCGATATCTCGTCTACACGCATCTTATTCAAAACTTCGGTTTTTAACCTGAGGGAATCATAAAACTCTTTATTTTGGCCTGCACATATATAAAAAGCTTGAGATTCTGATAAGTGGTTATTTCTCATATTTGTAGGGGTTTTATTCATTTTACAATTATTTTTGTGTCTTCCTAAGAACTGTTTTTTGAAGAATCCTAGGCAGAAATTACATGGAAAATAATTTGCCCTTGATTCTTCTGATCTTGGTCTTCTAACAGGGCGTGTTTTTTCCGTTTGGCTGTTGAGTACATAATTTCCCTGTCTACGGAGACTATCTAATAGGATTTTCCTTTGGGGATCATTTTTTGATAAGCCTGATATTTCTCTCACAGCCCCTTCACTTCCATGTCTTCGTTGCAAATGCCGAGGAAAGTGTGTAACTTCAATATAGCAATATGGGCAACACGTTTTTTTTGTCCAGCGTCTATGGTTATAGATTCTCTCTAAATTTGAATTAGATTCTTCCTGAAACATAATGCTTTAATGGATCAACTGATTGATGAAATACTTCAATACATTACTTCAACAATGTTTCCAAAATTATGGAGTACTTTATCAGTGTTCATATGGATACTTTTTTTATTGGCTACCGATTCCGGCACAGTACGTAAATTTTCAACCAACTGGGAACCCTATAAAGACAGAATATGCAATCTCCAGTCAGATAGATTATGAATATGTTGAAATACCTCTGAAATATCTGAGCAATTAATGATTTCTTGGCGTTCTAGAAATTGTTTTGTGAAACTTAATTCATTGGGCGATGTTTCAAACTGAAAAAAATAGTATCAATGACTTGTAAAAGAAAAGTATAATATATCTTTACCACATCAGCATTTTCAACGACATGCGAAAAAGAAAGAAGTTGTACTGTTTCTCGTTCATCAGAAACTGTACTGCCTGGTTGTCGCGGCTAAAATTCATATAAAAGTAGTTCTTAAAAAATATTGAATGGCTACCGAATTGCAAGAAATAAGAGCCCTAAATACATAATAGAAGCAGTTGAAGTTAATGCAGTTAAGTCACTCCTCAAAATTTAATAATCAACTCTTGGAACAATATAAATATAACCTTTTTTAAGGTTAAGTATACTCAATCAATAAATACTTTCTTTTTGCGACTCAGTGATATTTAGTAATGAACTCAATGAAGATTCATAAACTAACTATCTTACCTCGACAAGGTTTTCCAAATACGCGTATGTTTTCATGTTATCTTCCACGAACAACATTTTTTTAGCTGACAGTATCTTTTCAGCTTCACTACCTAAAATTATATTTTCATTTGCTCTGTCTTCTTTAGATATCTGAGGTTGTTCTGAAAGATAGTTTTCGTTTGGAACAAACATTTTTGGAATGGGTAAAATTTCTGCACTTTCACAACCGGAAACATTCCCAGGAATATTAGGGGAGGGAGTCTAAAAATAAACAGAAGAAAAAATAACAGGTATGATGTCGATTATCTGATACTGTTTCGTTTTCGTATAATACTGTTACTTTGCTTTGCAATTATACCATTTGCAGAGCTGGTAGGCCTTCAGATACGCTGCCGCAGTCCGTTGTATTTGAACAAATAGATGAGCTTTTATTTGAATCAGAATCACCAGATAAATTTGATTTTTCCTGGAAAAATTCTAGTGGAACTTCTATGTAACCGGGGTTAACTTCAGGACTGGATGAAATATTTCTTCTCAGTGGTCTGCTTTTTTTATCACCACCCTGGAATTTTTTGTTGTTTGTACTGTCAGGATATAATAATAATTATTATTATTCAAAACAATACATTGATTTTGCTGTTTACGCGCCAATGAATACTTAATCTAAAGGCTTTAACTTGAGAGTACTAGTTCTTTTTGGCCAACAAAGTTACCTTAGTGTATTAGGATCACAAAAACCATGAGTGCCCTCTCACAAAGGTAGATAATAAAAATGACAGCCAATTCAAGATGACGAATATTGATTTCTTCGAAACAAAAAGTAATAGTCCGAACTCAAATTTCTCTTTCCCTCTTTTTTATATTTGCAGCCGTTTTGGTTCAATCCCCACAGCAACCACTTTTTTATTTGATATTTTTTTTATTTCATCTTTCAAGTTCTATCAATCATGGGGATTATTGGTGATTCTAGAAGAGATGAATTTTATGTAAT
Organism: Chrysolina haemoptera; assembly: GCA_958298965.1. Taxonomy (NCBI): domain Eukaryota; kingdom Metazoa; phylum Arthropoda; class Insecta; order Coleoptera; family Chrysomelidae; genus Chrysolina; species Chrysolina haemoptera. Next base: position 24,559,687 of record OY282591.1, on the reverse strand, counting down.
GAAAACAACAGATTATAGAGACTGGGATTCTACAGCAGTTCTTATACAGGGTATGTCACGATGAGCTGAGTCGACATGTATATTGGAAATTACTAGAAGTATTTTTCTGAAAATGTGTACAGTGGAGTTTTCCGAGGAGCATGTTTCAGCATTTCTTATGTCCATTCTTTCAAAAAAGGCTTCTGATCATTCAGATATCTCTAATAACCACACTGATATTATTTTCTTAGTTACTTTTGTCTTTCCAAGCTCCTGCAAAACCGTTCAATTAAGGGATTGGGTTGTAAGCGTGAACTCCCCCTATTTTTTAGCATAGATTCTACTGGCGTTAAGAAAAATGTGGTTTCTCTCTGAACAAAAAATGAATTCAGCGCCAATTTCGGAGCACCGCTTAAACATTTTTTGAAAAGATTACTAAGATTTGGGAAGCTTCAGATCTTATTCAGGCAAATTCTGGCAATTTTTGACCTGACTGTCTTTGTTCCCAATTTTTTTGTGAAGGGCTGCATATGTCAAATACTATAACTGAAAACTGGAGCCCCTTAGACATATGATGTTTCGAATGAAGTTATATTGAATTTTATTGTAGATTCTAAAAATGCAATGAAAAGCATGGAGTTACATTAAAAACAAAAACAAATTTGGGGTCCACTTTCGGTCGTAGGCAACTGAAAATATTTCAACTGAAACGAGCTCCTCGAAAAACTTCCGTATAAGGATTTTCAAAAAAAATAATTGTAATTGTTGATAATATACATGTCGACTCAGTTCATTGTGATATACCACATACGAATACCCAAAATAGAAAAGCGACTAGAAAATTCACAATCAATGTGATAGGTAGTTATTAAAAATACAAAGACCTTCATTCCAAACACGTTGCACATAACTATTTTTCCTGCCATCTACTTCAAGATACTTCATTTTGTGGCACAAAGAAAATACAAACATTATTGCCGTGCCCAGATGCTTCAAAGATAACATTTAATCACTATAACAATATAACTGTGACTATTGTTGATGATTAAATGGTAATTTGTGATTTTTGATATAGGTACCTACTTAAATTTAAAGGTAAAAGTTCTGTTGTAAAATCATTTCGCTATTATATGTTTTAGCCGTACAAGAAGTATAGTGTTTAACTTGCACGGAATGTTCATTTTCAACTCGAAGGATTTGCAGGATTCGCCTACGGCTCATGCTGCAAACTGCACACTCGTGAAAACTTACTATCATATTCATAATGTCGTGAATGTAAAATTCAGCAAGTGTCAGATCAAATATGACAATCTCTGTTTGACTAAAAGGGTATTACATTTTTTTAGTTTAAATGTAAGGTTACACATTTTTTTCATTACGAATCGATATAATATCACCTATCCCACCATATATCATAGTCATACTTCAAATCCACACACTAATTTTGCATTTCCCTCGTAATGAAACATCTTGATGGAAGTGGGCTCTCGAATAATGAATAATAGCATGCAAGCAACCATAATTCGATGACAAAGTTTTCACACAATAATTTGCATGCTGCATTATTTTAAAATTTGGGTTTCTTTATTTTTAATCTTCAAAAAACTCATAGAATATTTTAAATGCTGCTAAAATCTGATAACACCATCTCGTAGAACAGAAAATGTAGCAATGAAGATGTGTAATTTGTTTTGTTACAACTATTCAAATAGAGTCGTAAAAAAATTAAAAAATAATTCGCAATTATTTGGCTTCTTCCAAAAATTTTCGGAAGTATTCGGAGTTTTTCAAATTTCAAAGAGCAATAAGCACCAAATTGCGCAACTTTGTATCCTTTTAACCGACCTCGTATCTCTTCTACTTTCCGAGATCCCAATGATGAGGCTCGAACTTGTGACACCCTGCACACCTGCCAAATTCCAAGTCATTCGTACGTCTGAGAGTGGATGAAAATCAATTTCGAAGATTCTGCTACATAGATACATACCAAGCGAATAAAAGCGTGTTAAAAATTCGAGGAGTAACAAAAACAAAGCTGATGATGGCAGCTCAAAGACGAAACATCGGTTTAAAAATCTGATAATACCATCTTATAGAACAGAAAAAGTAGCAATGTGAATGTGTAATTTGTTTTCTTACATGTATTCAAACAGTCATAAAATTAAAAATAAATCGCGATTATTCGGTTTTTTCCAAAAATCTTCGAAAGTATTCAGAATTTTTGAAATTTCGAAGAGGCGTTTCAATTAGCACCAAATTGCGCAACTTTGCCTCCCTTTGACCGACCTCGTATCTCTTCAAGTTCGATATCCCAATGATGAGGCTCGAATTTGGGACACCCTGTACACCTGCCAAATTTCAAGTCATTCGGACGTCTGGAAGTAGGTGAAAATTGATTTCAAAAATTCCGTTACATAGGAACATACCAACCATTTTAACTTTCTTTTGCTAAGAGTTGCTTTGACAACATCCCCCATTACCATTTGTGGTTAAATAGATTTTGTTGAGACGACTTCGAGTTTTACTTGCTTTCCTTATACTGCAACTCCACTTTGAGTATGGATTACTTCCTTCATATCGATATACCAAATTTGAAACATCCATACAAAGTAGTAACAAAAACACAAAGAAGCTCCGGTATAAGCTGCCATTTGAGATTAAGTTTGAAAGCGGTCAATTACTTCAGATAAAGCGGATTCCAACAAAGTTCGAAAATTAACCGGAGAGTACAAATAAATGATGATATGATAACATCGACGAAGTCGAAGTACACTTCTCTCCAAATAATTCCACACAATAAAAAATATGAGACAAACATCTAACAGAAAACAACTACTTCCCTGGCTAATTCCACGACCGACATTGAATTACATCTGACAGATATTTGTGCAACGTTCTTCCAAGATGTAGTTCAATGTCCGCAGTGGTATTAGCCCGGGAAAGAGTTGTTTTCTGTCACATGCTTTAATCATATTTTCCACTTTGTGAAAATATTTGGAGGGGAGGGTACTTCAACTTTGTCAATGTTATCATATCATTTTATTCTTCAACTTAAGTCAATATTCGTGAACTTTTCATTTCCATGTTTTTTTTTGTGATCCTCCTACACCCATATATGAGAAAAATATGTGCCCTCCAAACTATACCAAAATATTGGCAAGCCAATAAACTAACTAGCATTAAGACCATTACAACGATTGTAACGGTTCTCACAGAGCTCCGCGCCAAAATAAATAAAGCGTGTTCAAGCGATTATTGAATCTGTAGGAATATTGATATTATATGAAAAATAAATAATCAATACTTACCTCATCTCGCTCCTCTTCTATTGCATTTTTTTTCGCTAAACTAACACATAATTTACCCCTGAACGACATGATTATCCAGGATTTTGAAAACACTTGATATCTTCACGATGAAATCCACTGAGACACTGATAAAATGAATCGCGATCTTGGTGAGCCCGTCGATATGGCAGCGTTGGCGGGCTGACCAAGACACTCTTACTAGAGGTATTTGTATAATTGTGGGCTGACCAACAGCATGGGCTGACAAAGAAGTTACGGATATGTAAAATTTTTATTTTCAAAAAGTCTCTACCCCTCTAAGGGGCCTATTAATAAAATCATATCGCTGAAGAGTATTCCGAGAAGTATACACCAAAATATTGTCGAGAAGTGCTGGGTGGACCAACGCCCCGTCCATATACCGGGCTGACCAACATACCATAAACAATATATATATATATATATATATATATATATTCATTTAATTTAGTTATAAAAAGAAATAAATAACACACTGATAAGTGACTTCTTACGTAGAAACTTGGCATTCTTATTTGTGGTAATAATAACCAAAGGAACTTAATAAAAAACTGTTTTAATTTAATTTGACACCCTGTATCTCGAAAAGGAAGCAAGTTGGAACAAATGCTTGTATGAAAAAGAATACATATTTTTTCGCCTAGAAAACCGATTTTAGTGTCGTACTGTATATTTATGTGACGGAAAATATAGTGTTTTCATGGTTTTTTCTACATTTCTACTTCCTTCATTATCTGTTCAAAAAATTGAAATCGGAAGGGGACCATCCATAACACATACAGGCACACTGCAAGAAAGTGCACAAGAAAATTCAAATTGTGCTTGAACTAATGTTCGACTGTGCCTGTTTTGTGCACACATACAGTACATATTATTATTATTAACTACTTTAATGGAAACGATCTGCCCTACAACTGAATGTTCAGTTTTTTTCCGTTTTTCTCCGTTACTAATGATCCGATCGGATCATACTGACTTTTTATAAATTCGTATTCTCAAAGTAATGAGACTTCTGAATTAGTTTTCATTTTATAAGCAAAAGAAGAATGAATTTTTTTTTTATTTGATGGCAAGTTACGAGGCCCATACTTCCTTCTATGTGACAGCATAGTCGGTTGTCTCTCAGCATTATTGCCATGAAAAAGTCCTCTATTGATTGGCTTATAAATAAAAATACTCAGATTGCAGGCGGCTTTGATATCGGCGACTCCGCCAAATATGCAACTACCACGGCGACCTTTCGAGCTCTCCACTCTCACCGATTCTGGCGAAGTGCCCGATTCGAGCGCGAAACGCTTTCACTTCTACTGGGCTGGCGTCCCCGTAGCGACGACAGGCGCCGCTCGTCCCTTGGCGCCGTCGACACACGCCGAAAATCGTCCTTACTTTTTACAACTCTCCTTCTACCCGACAAAAGAACAAGAAAAACTACCCATTATTGCCTACGGTTATCTTAAGGGGCCCCAATAAAAATGTCGTTTAAAAAGTAAGGCAGCCGTTAATAACAATTGCTTCCTATCAATTTATGTGCCTTGCTCGAAATTATCTAGATGGCGACGATAAAATCTTTTCGATGTATAAAATGCGAGAGGAAGTTTTGTACATTAAGTGGGGTCGGGTTTCGGAAGACGTACATGTGACTCTTTGTACTATTGTAGACTATCCATTTTTGTACATTAGAGTCGGTGTAAATTGATACAGAATCTCAAATTCATCTTCACAAACTTTTATTTAAGATTTCGGAAACCAGAAGACGAACAAAATATTTAAAATATTTAAAAAAATAAGGTCTAAGGTCCTGAAAGTGCGAATGGAACATCTGATAACACTGAGTTTAATTTGACTATTTCACACATCTTAAAATTGTCACCTTATCTGATCAATCGGAAGCCAAAGACAACTCGTGTTATCGGGGGTAATACCACGAGTGGTCGCAATACTATCGATAATTCTGTCAGAAATCTTAAACTCGATCAAATTGCTTTGAGGTAACACCACTCGTCCCTACGGGGCTCGTTGTTACCAAGCAATTCGATTTCGTTGATTTCTAACAGAATTATCGATAGTATTGTGAGCACGAGTCGTATTTATTGAGATAATTTCACGAACCAACCAAGTTATTATTTGAAATTTGATCGAGTAAACATAGTGAATTCTTCAATAGTTGCAACTAATGAATAATAAACATGAAGTCTGTCAACCTGACGTTTATGTCATATTAGATTACAAGATGTATCATTGCTGTTTATATATGTGGTTGACTTGACGACGTGGTCTTTCCGGATCGGAAAGAAAGGAAGCGAAAGGAAGCGTGTACTTTCGCTAAATCCCATTCTGATTGGTCCTCATATCGCAGGAGACGCGACTTTCATATAGTGAGTGAAATTGTCGCTATAACACCAGCTGTCTTTCAATTCTGATTGGAGGATCAGCTTCGGTATTTTCAGCGACGTAACCATGACGAAATGAATACGTTTGACAGTTCGATCAATAATAAATATAGCTGGATATGTCAGAATGAGTCGCTTCACTGCAAATTCAAATGAAATTATGAAACGAGGCATTATAATATTGACGATTTTAATAATTTGTTTATGGCTGTCATACATTGTTCGTATTTATATTAATGAAGAAACTTTATTCGTGAAATAGTCTAATAAAATTCAACTCGTGATTGAATTCATCTCATAAGTCTGTCGTTTATTTCTGAATTCAACTGAATTGTCTGCGAACTCGTGGTGTTTTCACGAAGCAATTCAATAGGAAATTGAAAAAACTTACAGTCTAACTCCACCAAAAATATTCTTTATTGTAGCTGTCATGCAGTCAGAAGACTGACATCACGTTGAAATCATGTAGTCAGAAGACTAATATTAAGAGGGAGGACATGTTTCGAAGGATTAATCCTTCATCTTCAGCAAATTATGAGTTAGTTACAAGTCAATCTAAGGAAAAACAAAACGGTTACCAAAGAGTTTTGAATAACAATGAAATGAGTGAACCTACCATATTATGGTGAAAAAACCACAATCAATGGGAAATTTTTTAAAAAAATTCTTAAACTAAAAATTTTGGTCATAACCAAAGACCATGTGGTCTGCATCTGGAGCGGAGGCCACACCACTAATGTCAGGGACCATGGATGGTGTATCCTACAATAAATATTAACATATTAAAAACAATTTTGATAATTAAACTGTGACCATGCAGCAATGTTTACAAAGTTACAAGTAGGAAGAGAAAGTGACAATAAATTTGACATGAATGACATCTGTCATGTGGACAGTCCTGAATCAAGGTGACAGAGAAGAGAGTGAGATGTCTCATGCTTGATGGAACTAGAAAATTGAGAAAATGACATCTACAGACAGAACCATAGAACGAACGAATTAATGTTTTCATTTGTAAAGATTATTGGGTATTCAATTAAAACTTTAACCAAAAGAATGTAAGTAAATCATTGAAAATTAAGTGGAATGAAACAGGTATCAAAATAGTAAAGAGTTAAAAAGTTTTAAACTGTCAAACTGGGTCTGTTCGTTCAAACATTGTAAATCTGAATTTTTAATCGCTTTATTAATTTCAAGAGTCTCAAGTAAGTTGAGTCCGTTTTTTCCAATCACATCATAAATGAGAAACACAATTTGCAGAAGCACCTTATACCACTGCGAAGGTCCAACAAGATCAAAACGTAATTATTCTTTTTTTATGTCAATGCATTTTTTGTAGGTAATTTTTATTTTTTCTTCATCGTATTATTGTGGTATTATCTGTGAATGTAATGTTAATAGTTGTTGAATCATTTAAATATAAAATAGAAAGTATCGATTCAAGCACCGATCCCTGTGGAACTCTGCAGTTCATGTAGGCTAGAGATGAAGAAGTTGTTGTTTCAACAGTTTGTTTTTTTTTCAATCAAGTGAGATTGCAGCCATTTGAGTGGAGTTTCAGTTATACCAGTGTTTCAGTTTCCGCAACAGTATTCTATGGTTGAACCAGTGGAAGGCTTTCGATAAATTACATGATACTGCTGCGATCACATCACGTTACTAGTATTCGTCTCTACGACGTCAACTCAAAAATGTATAAAAAATGAATATACGAATATGTTAATTTATTTGTCAAAAGATCTTATAGGTAACCTCAAAAAGTGTTAATGAACTGGACAGGTAAAGAAGCGTCGACCTTTTGTAATACATACATGAAAATAAACAATTAACACTTGTTTCTGGTAAAATTTTACAAATTTGTTTTAGAGAAATTGAAGAATTAGGGCTGACTGGGCAGAGAATTTGATAAAAGAAGCCTTGTAACTATTAGGTCTAGGCCTACTCGAAGAAGTACGGAGACGAACGGGAAGTAGAATCCTTCGTCAGACAATGAAACCAGAAATTTCAACCAAAAAAGACCAAGGCAAAACCCGGAAAAAATCCTTATGGACTGAACAAGAAAATGTATTGGAATGGCTATTTGTGTATTCAGAGCGCAAAGTGATGGATTGCCGCTCGACAAAGAGAGTTACGGAGCGAAAAAGTTCACCAATAAAAAAAATAGCTTGACGTATTAGTCGATGTCTTTGAAAGACCTTCATTTACTCATACTTGAATATAAAATTATGAATGAGACTTCTGAGAATCGAAAGCATTGCAACATAATGTACCCAAGCTACCAAAAAAAAAAGATTCTCAAACTTTATTCGCCTCGAGAGATACCCCTAGAGAACGTAATTCATTGGAAATCGTCGATAGGTGATCCAGATCCTCTCACCATGAAAACAATTCCGTCCATTAGTAATCCAATCATATTTTCATAACTCTCCAAAAAAACCCACAAACCTTGAAGGTCGTAAAATTTTCAACTCGTATCCGGGTGAATATATTCGACAAAATTTACATAACGTCGCTGTATTGGAACGATCGGCGATATTCGCGAAAAGTTTATAAAGCGCGAGGACGTTTCGAAGAGAGCACTCACAGAGATTAATGTGGAAGCATAAAACCCCCTCACAGAAAGACAGACAAATTGATATATAGAGACGTTTCCATAGATTGAGATATATAGCGCGAGCGACGTCCTGTTGTGTGATCGACACGGTCATCACTCATAAGGCTTGGCGTGTCCAATGGAAACTTTCAAGAGAGGCCTTTCAATAATAAATTGGCTATGACCTGAAGAAACGTCGAACGGAATGGGGTAATAACGAGAAACATAATTCAGTTTTTGGTTTGTCAATTTTCAATGCCGGACTAACTCATTTCTAGCCCTTAGGCTTGAGGTATCTCAGAATGTTCGCGCTACAGAAAAAGAAAGAAACGAATTTTAATGTGGCTGAAGATAGCTTCAGATTTGAATCGGCGCCTCCGCCAATTCGTAGTGGAATATAAGGGATCGGACAAAGACTGTTCGAGCATAATATACGGATGCCAGTAAGTTGAATATTTGAACATATCATCAAACATTCATGATATTTTGACAAGATCACATACACTATTTCGAAAGAATGATAAATTTGAAAAATTTAAAGGAAACCGCACACTTTTATAGGAAAATTGGCCCCCTGTCGAATCGGCTGAATTTTTGATATGTTGTAGTCCAAGTCGTTCCAAACAAAAAGTCCAATTGGCAAAACTTTTTCTATATGCTAGTTTTGACGGTAGAGGGCGTTGAAAATTCTCATTTTCTCTCTGTTTTTAAACAACAAAAAACGTTGCCCTGAATAATTTTCACTATTCTGAGTAATCAAGATATAAACATTCATCAATATAATATAAGTATTGTTCATTGGTGACATTACACATGGTCAATTATACAGTGTGTTCCATCTTGTATGGTCAAACTAATACCTCAAGTTGATGATAAAACTCTTGTTATTAACACGCTTATATTAGCTTCACTTGTATGTATGTATGTGTCTATGTAATTAATTCCGGTGACAATGCAATATGACATTTTTGTAATAGAAAAAAAGAAAATGGCGGCTCCATGATGGCGGACGAGATTTGTGATTATGGTCCGATTCAATTCAAAATTGGTATGATCAAAGGATTTTCGGGGTCAGGGATTATGATGTTTTTTTCAATATTCATAAATTCAAAATGGCGGCTCCAAGATGCTGGATGAGATTTGTGATTGTGGTCAGATTCGATTCAAAATTGGTATAAGGGGGTTTTTTAGGTCATATGTTTCAAATTTTTTGTAAAAAATTTATAAATTAAAGATGGCGGCTCCAAGATGGAGGACGATTTTTGTCATTATGATCTGATTCGATTCAAAATTAGTGTGTGAGGATTTTCGGGGTCAGAGATTATGACTATGATTATGATGACTTTTTGTTTGGAATGACTTGGACTACAACATATCAAAAATTCAGCCGATTCGACAGGGGGCCAATTTCCCTATAAAAGTGTGCGGTGTCCTTTAAAGTTTCAGTTCCATAGCAATCATTCATACCAGTTAACATCTTTGGATATGAAATACGTTGCTGATGAAAGGAGCCATTATAAGAGAATCATCGTAGTAAGGAACTAAATACCGTTCGGAATTCGCAACTAGATGAGGTTGCAAACTCTATTCTAAAGTAATCCATAAATTTATTTTATTAGCCATTTTCAAGAAAAACCCTGAAGCACGTCGAGACACCCTGAGAAATAAAAGAATCGCCCCTCTTCAACCACCCCAATTTTTTTTAAATGCAATAGGGGTCAAGTGATACCTCATTTCAGATGGTATCCAATTTTCTACATAGTGATGTCTATTTTTTTGAAATTCGTACATGCGTGATAAAAAAATAATTTTCAAAATGTTAAAATGGAGTATATAACGTATACTATTAAATTCCCTGTATATTCAATGCAGCTTAATTTTTTCACTCGCAATATTTAACTCTACTGTCACGTATGATAAACAACAGTTGGCAAATGAACCAAAAATAGTAATTTATGTATCAAGTGAGTAATGTGATACTTTTTTTACGAGTAGGAGGGCTTTCCTACGAGTCCTGCGGACTCGTTGTATTTTCAGCAATCCACCAATAAGTGGATTTCAAATTTTGAAATTCAGCCAATAGAATCGGAACTACAGTGAAAATATAGCTTGTCGCTGTATTTTCACGGTGATAAACCTGCTCAGTTTTTGTTTTACAATCTGTCAAGTGAAAATAATGATTTAAATTATAAACGTCAAATTTATGTGTTTTGACTAGTTATCTTTATTTATCAATATGAGCGATCGTTGGGGGCAACGTGGAAAAGAGTATTCCGTTGAATACGGCTAGAAGTAAAGCATCAATTACCAGGTGACACGATTTTTCTTTATTTCAAATCGATATATTGTCGTCCTAAATATAATTCGTGGTATGATTAAAAACCTATAAATTTTTGGAATATCAATTCATTGGTAATCCCAATGCAAGAAAATACAACTCGTCCTGCGGACTCGTTGTATTTTCAGCTTTGGGATTGCAATTCATTAATATTCCAAAAAATTATCGGTAATAATCATACCACTTATTATATTACCCCTGAATATATTCGCCGTGATTGTTTGGAATTTTGATAGTACTTATTGAATAGTAAGAATGCTAAGAATATTATTCGTGAAACATTTGTGTATCAGATATTTATAGGTAATTATAGTTGCCAAAGAAAATGATAACTGGCTTTATGACAGGATTTCGTTATTATTCGGATATGTCATTGTTGTTGCATCAAACTGTCGGTCGCCTAGGAACAGCCGTTAAAAAAAGTGCACTTTTTAAAAAAATTGGTGGGGTGGCTGTCGCTTTGACAGGGAACAATGGGGGGATTTCTGTATGTCTCAGAGTGATCAGTAACATGAAAATATGATAAAATTTCTGAAATAGCAGTGATGGATTTTTATCCCTTTATAACATTTTATTTGATCGAAAAATGTCGTTAATCCAGTGGTGTAGTATTCTTCTAAAGCGCTAGGTAACAATTTTTGAATTTTCACAGTGAATAGTTGTCTCCCGTTCGAGACGATTGAAACGTTTAAAACTCCCTATCGTGTGGTTCATGTTGAATCCCAAGAAAAGTTCAAAAATTATAGACGACAGATTTATTTGTAACCGTTATATAATATGTTTCGCAGTGAAGGATTGTCACCCCGTTCGAGATGGTTGAAACATCTAAATCTCCGTGACGACGGATTCGACCGATTCATATTGCTTCCCCTGAAACCTTAAAAATGCCTGAAAACGTATGGGCATCATCGAGCGATTAATTTTCAGTCCCCAATCAACTTCACAAAAGACCGACAACGTCAAAATTCATTTTCAACCGATAGAATAGAGTTTGCCACAACATCTCATTGCGGTTTCCGAACTGTATTAAGTTCCTTACTATGATGATTCTGTTATAATGGCTCAATTTTAAAAATTTATATTTTTTCGCAATAATGTACGTGAAGAGGTCAAAATATCACAAATGTTTGATGTATGTGTCGAAACATTCAACTTGTATATGCCGTATATTATGCCTGAACATTATTTATTTCTCTGGTTCACTACGAAGTGGCGGAGGCGCAGATTCAACTTTAGAGCTAACTTCAGCCACATCATTGTTTATCTTAAAATAAAAGCAATAAATTCCCGGACAACGTAAATTGGACAAGCATTGTAGTCTGGGAATGTGCTTTTACTACTACGAGTTAAACATACTATTTTTTCTGAAATCGCAATTAACATTCTTTTATAAATGAATAACAATTTTTGATTGCCATCTTAAATTGCCTATGAAATGGTTTCCTTGATAATCACCGTTTGTTTATTGTTGTAAAAAAAAATTGTTTCGGTTTAGTACCTATTTATCGCTAAAAAATATTTGAAAATATTTGAAATGAACAGTGATGATGATGCCCAGGTGTGCAGGACACCACCGGAGTTGGTAAATGTTGCTGAAAATGTCATCCTGAAACTACGCTAACACCCCAAAATGACGTCAACCAGTCAGTTTCACTATGAATTTAACGACATAACAATTACAAGTTGACGAAAGTCGAAAATTCCCTTTTCATTTATTCCACTCAAGTGTATTCAGATTCCCATATTTATTCTGGTAATATGATTGGCCGAAGTTTGAGGTAGCGCGGATATGGCCGAAAGTGACCAATCATAATCGCGCACTGACGTTACTCGGCTTACCAACTCTTCTTCTGCGTTTGATTGTTTGAATTCTGTAATATAGTTTGACTTTTCAATAGTTTTCAACTCGATAAATTGATGAAATAAAAAATCGAACTAAATACGAGTTATGTAAAAACTTGAAATTTCGAAATATATAAAAATCGAACTAAATACGAGTTATGTAAAAACTTGAAATTTCGAAATATATTTTTTCTGAAAGCAACTTTAAAGGTTCATTCATTTATTCGCCATGCTACACTTGTTTGGATTTCTTTCAATTTACTTTTTTTACTATGGAAATTTAAAACACCCAATACAATACAAGTCTTTGAAAACACCCAAAACAATAGGTGTATAATTGTAATGAATTTAAACTAATGAAACTAAGTTTGATTGTGTTTTTATGACACTCGGTATCGAGTAAATAGAAACATACTCTGGAACAGGGATATCACACAATGAGATTATTGTTATCAGTCTCCCCATTTTCTTCGGAAGATGATTTGCAAATATGGGCATAAGTTGCTTTCCCATCGAAATGAAAGGCTCTTGACTAAGCATATTATTTTAATCGATTTCCATCAAGATGCGCGCAGATACCTTTGTTATCGAAATGCAGATATCCATTCCAAAAACACTCCATAAAATTCGGAAAAGCACAATTTTATAAATTGACTAACAAGCATTAGGTAGTCATTTGAACGAACATACAATTTAAAAAAACGGTCTTTTTATGAAAATCTAGCATAAATATTCCCCGATATTGCAACAAAGTTTCTGCTGTCCAGAATTTTAACAATATTTGAGGCTTTAGTTTGTTGACATAACGTTAGATAAAAAGTAAAAACAGGCTATTCATTTTCCATGAAAATAATCGTTCCTCCTCTAAGCTCTATCCCAAAGTATGGCCGACTAGACTGATATTGAATATTGCACTCTCAACTATTTCAGCGTGTTGCTATCGTCCCTAATTTATTTTATCAAAATTATTATCGATGAAAATTTTGAGTCTAGTCTCAATAATCAAGTTTCTGAAAATGTGTTTCCATAAGGTTCCATTCCATTCCAGTGTTCAATGCTAAAAATATCACCGAACTAAATACTTTATTTCACTCAATAGAAAAGGTAACTTTTCTGATTCTGCAACATTCTGTAAATATACAGGGTGTTTCTGAATTCAATACAAATATTTCAAGGGCGTATTCCTGGGGTCTAAATAAGACTTTTTTTCTATATAAACATGTGTCCTCAACAGCTTTATTTCTGAGATACAGCATGTTGAAATTTAACAAAAATATCAGTTCTTCCTCAATGTCTCCAAAACCGTTTTGTTTTTTTTAAATTTTGGTACATGCAAAATACACATAAAAATACATTCATTTCACAATGGAGAATTTCTTAAAGTTCATCAGTGGCGTCCCTCTAAACATGCCCTGTCATATTTTTTATCAAAATAATGATTCGCTACTGTTTTTTTTTGTCAAATAAGTATTATTTTTATAACTGTCTTCTATCTTCCCATGAACATGGTCTCTTGACTTTTTTTCGTCCGACGGACGATTTTCGAGTTAAAAAATAAAAGGTCAACATTTGCTTGTACCTATGATATTTTTTGATAGTCTCAATGACATTTTGTTTTTGAAATCGAAAACTATCAGTCGTACAATTTTTATGAGTGGATAAATAAATATTTTTTTTTTATTTTTGAGCACATGGACACCATCTAACAGACTATTAGAAATTGCACCATATTATCATAAGACCACAGAGAAGCACCATATACAAAACGAAATCCAAGAATATCGACAAAAGATATTAATACATTTGTCGATTCTATCAGAATTGAAAAATTGCCATTCGATAAACCTTTTTATGGAAACATGATCTCACTGTTTAGGGACTATTCTGTTGGGATTCTGAAAGGTTTTTCATTCTTCGCTCTCACACACAAAACGTAATCCCAATACCGACATAGTGAGAAATATATCCGACTCTCGAAATCTAAGGTAGAACTGAAAATGTATCCCGACAGAAGAGAAGTATCAAGTAACATTGACACAGCTATTTGTGGTCTCGGCAAATATTAGCAGAAGCCACTTACAAATTTTAATCTTGCCATATTTTGCTCTGAATGGCTGAATGTGATTGAGAGACACCACAGAAAACTAGCAAATTCCAGAGGGATAATCAATTCAGGCATTCAATTTGTTCGATGATAAATCGACTACTGTAGAAATAAACCCATTTAAATATTACGTTTGGAACATTTTGACAGTAATAAAAAAGGTCTGTTCTTCAAAATCAGACTTTTACTAGAATTCTACCCGTAGTAGGGTTGCCCGACTCCACGCTTGGCTAGCTGACCCGCCTGCTGGTTCTAGTTACGTTCAGAGCTCTGATAGCGGCCTGACTGTCAGAGCAGACATATACAGTGACTGCCAAAAGTATGTACCATATGGGAAAAAAGTTTATTATTAGAGTATTAGAAAAAATATTCTTGGGAGAAGTTTGTGCATGTCCGACAACCTAAAAATAGATTTTGACACATGTCACGTGATCGCTGGTATGGTGGCAAATTGAAAAAAATTACTATGAAAAGGCAAAAAGTGGGGTGAAATGGCAAGATATCAAAAAAAGTTATTTGAAAAAGTTGCTTAGAATTAAATTTTATACACATATCCAGAGATAATGAGTGAAAATTGATAATAGCAATTTTTTTTTAATATTTTCCTAGCTGTATAAAAATATTAAATTATTATACTATGAATAGCTTGACCATACTGAAATATTTGTATTTCAATGATAATGACAAAACTTTCTCATTTTCTCTACACCAGTAAGCACTAAATTAAAAAAATTGGATTTTGTAAAACCCTGGCTGTTACATTGGTTTGTATCTAACAGTTATATCAGAATTCCAGGACCATTGTGATGACATGACACTCCAGAAAGTGTTTTCCAGATTATAATCAAGTTTCTATGATAATCGTGAAAGAGCGTTTCACTTCGCATGCAATGTTGAAAACTCTAGCCTCTTTAATTTGACGCACTATTTTTTAAGATTATGTGCGAAGTGAAACGTTTGTGCACGATTATCATCAAAAATTGATTATAATCGGGTAAACACGATATTTTTGGATTTCCCTATCATCGCAATAATAGTGGAATTGTGATATAACTGTTAGATACGAACCAAATGTAACAGCAAGGGTTTTGACAAAATTAAATATTTTTAATTTAGTTTGATATTTTTCTACAGCTAGAAAAATATTTTATTTAGTTCTAAGCAACTTTTTGAAATAACTTTTTTCGATATCTTGCCATTTTACACTTTTTGCCTATTCATAGTAATTCTTTTCACTTTTTTTTTACTAGCAATCACGTGACATGTGTCAAAATCTATTTTTAGGTCATCGGATATGCACAAACGTTTCCCAAGAATATTTTTTCCAATACTCTAATAATAAACTTTTTTCCCATATGGTACATACTTTTTGGCGGTCACTTTACATATCTCTCTTCCATTCTTACTCCCAGGATGGCATACACCTCTGCTTGGAAAATTGTTGTCATAGAACCTAGCGCAGTGACAATTGACAATTGACAGCAATGACTGTCAATATGAATCGTTTTGGGAAAGTTTCATCTGAATAAATTACAAAACGTGTTAATAAATTTCTTTGAACACAAAATTGATCCATCAGTAATTTCACTAGAAAAACTGACATTACACCAACCTGCTCGATCTATACGGTCTCGCAATTTTTCCGTGTCTGTTTTCTCGTGAAACTACTTGCCACTTGAAAAACGAAATTTATCCGATAAATATTATTATAAGATTCGTTTCACCCACGAAATGTACAGCCGACATGTTTGAAAGTGAGTGTATATGCTTGGCTGAAAAAGATGAAAGAGATATAATTCATCAAACAAACAAAAAACTGAATTGCTCCTGGCAATACATCGGTCAAAAAAATGTTATGAGGACATGTCTGATCCGACTTTCAGCTGCATCAAGCTCAGCAGCGTGCTCACTTTCCATTAACATGTCTAGACCGAAGGGACCGCACGATTCAATCACATTTATGTCGGTGAAGTCCTTTTCCTTCAGTTTCAAGGAGACATACGTATGAAGAAATATTTCTCGGAAGTTGTATAAGAATATTGTCCGCCCGTACATCCAGGAATGGAGAAGAAAGTTTCAACAGTAGGTAATTATTAATTATTAATTATTTCCATACCTCAATAATTGGTATTTAATGATTGATTACTTGAAAAAATGGCAAACTTGAGGAGGGCACTAAAAAGTAAATTATAATGTTGATATAGTAAAATTACTGACGGAAGGACTAGTTGATTGTGGAAAACTTCATTGACATCGGAATTTTTCAACAACTAATATTGATTTTCATACTTTAACATTGAAACTGAATGGACCAGAAATCGAAATAGATTTTGTACGGAAGTTTTTTTCTCTCATCTGGTTGCACTCTTAAGAGCAACCATCGAAGTCTTTCGAAAGATAATTAGTTATTTTATTGAGGTGATCGATGAACGCCGGCTGCACGCACTAAAGCTGAGCGTGCAAGCGAGAGCGCGGAACAAGCGATAGAGAGGCACGATCGGCATAAGCTTTCGGCTTGTGATGCATCTATTTCTCGTCCGAGTGGAAGAGAGACAGCGACAGTGTCAATTGTTTATGAAGTGAAGTGAAAAGTTATTGTGGTTTCCGTTGTTTGTTACAACAACAATTGAGGCAAAAAAGGTAATTCATTCTTGCATTTTAAGAATTTGATTAGTGATATAATCTCATATATTTGTTCTTTGATTATTAAAAAAAGTAGCATCGGTCGGTGAGAGCAGTAATAATGAGTTATGTTACAATTTTGACAAAAAAAATATCATGACTCATATAAACGATCGTATGAAAAGCCATATGCTTTTATTTAGTTCAATGAAAAAAAAAATCATTAGTAGCTATAGTTTTGAGACTGAAGCGTTCAAAACCATTGACTGCTGATCGGCTAGGTTCGAATCCTTAGCGACTTCAGATTTTTATCTGATGGCCCGAGAAAGTGCTAGGAATCACACGTTAAAAGGTAAGACCTCGTTAATCCTTGGCTCGCACAAGTTTCGACTTTTTGAGGGTGCCGTTCGTAAGGGGACGACAACTGGTTAACGGAAAAAACAATTTTAACAATTTTATTAATGTAATATTAAAAATGAATGTTTAACCTCACACATAAGAATATTTATGTTTTAATGAAAAGTTAACTGAGAAATGCGAAGACCATTCCAGTCAGCTGAACTGTAGTGCCATATGAGACGAGAGCAGCAAAGAGTGGAGACCTCATCTCCACTCTTTGCTGCTTGTGGTCGGTATTCCCAAGTGGAAGCACAAACTTATATACTGTGATGATGAGTCCAATTTTTTTTTTAGTGGAATCGAAAACACTGTTTCACTGAAAGTTTCAAATAAACCGAAATTTCAGAAATACTCATTACGAAAAAAAAAATGTATTGACTGAACATACGTAGTTGAAAAGTTTTCATCAGTGCTAGAAAGGAACGCTTTTTGTAACTTCATAGGTGCCAGAGCCAACTTAATGGATAATAAAGTCGAATGTAGTTGTTTGAGATGAAAATCAGGTCTTCTGTTGCTGTGACATCACATGGTCTTCTGACTGAGGCCACAAATGTCAAGCCAAGACTTAGATATCAAAAAAATTACTAGTTTGTATGCAGTATGTGAGGTTCAAATGTATCTACGTGAATGTAAAACAAATAAATACCCTGGATGATATAGAATACTATGGGTTCAACTTAATCCTTGTCCAAAACTTCTTTTGGCCAAGAGTGCTTTAAAAATTCAGTTCTGAGAGTACACAGTGCAAAATTAGAGATACTGATCATATTTACTTACTCTTTCAAGAAAGTTTGAGTAATGAATACTTTGTGAATGTTGAAATCCAATTTTTTGAATTTTTGCACCAAGGCTTGTGATCAGCTACACTTGGAACTTGTCTTGGTAAATTGACTTCTGTGTATTTGAGAGTTGAATTCAAATCAGATTCAACAAATTTCGTTACAGAAGAGTCGCGTATCTGAAACTATAGTCACTATAATCGCCCAATTCGCCTGAGATTTTTATTTTAGGAAATGGTTCAAGTTCAGTTTCATTACGTAATTTGGTAGTCTTTTAGACGTGGAAACTTCAAAAATTGGTGATTCCGTCCGTATTCAAAACAACGTTATCGTTACAATTCGATATTTTGGGAATTCAAATGATAATAAAAACAATCTCGCCCATCTCAGAAAACCTTTATCGTGATGTTGCCAATTTCCAATACGATCTGCATTCAAATTGTGGTTATCGGACATTCTGAATGTTTTTCCTATTGCGATTTACAAAGTAAATCCACAAAACTTGTACTTTACGAATTAAAACTTCCTGTTCGCTTCATAGATAACGAATTTGAAGGGTTTACTAGACATTCAACAAAGCTCTAGGTTTGATATTATGAGAAAATTCATTTAATAAATGGTAAGAAAGGTAGTGCGATTGCTACTATTATTCCATAGTGGATAGTGTGAAAAAAACGGGATAAATTGTTCGTTTCATTTATTTGAAACTCTCTAGTACACTTTTCGAACTTTGTTCGAATAATGCCTTAACTTCCTCTTGCTGTTAAGTTTTGGGTGTTATCATTTCAGTGAGTCAGGAAGAGTAGATGAAAGATTTATAGCGGTTTAGGCTGTCGAACATAGTTTCTTTCATCTTAAAGTGATTTATTTAATTAAATATAAAAAAGTAATAACATACTATTGCTCAAAGTTGATTCGTTACTATATTTAGATTTAAAAGATCATGTCATCAAAAAATCCAACTGTATTTGCGGCAGAGACAATCTCTTCCAAAAGAAAATCCTTTTTGGAAGATTTGAATGAAATCTTCTGTATGCAATGTGGGAACAGTTGCTAACTGTTCATAGTCCATTCAAAATTCAAAATACATTTGTGATGGAAAGTTCTTCAAGAGAGAAAAACAAGTATGCATTATGTACAACAATTTCAAAGTTTGGTTACCAGTGGCTTGCTCGACGAACATATGTTTGTTAACCTTGACCCTCATAGTCGAATATTTGGTTGGCCTATCGGGTCCTTGACTTATATCTAGTATATTTGTTTTTCGTAACAAAACAAATGTTTGTTTTTGTTGCAATACCTTACAAAGTATCCATATAAGGTACGTGGTATTATTCAGTTCATCAAAAACACCATGAGTAAGCGATGCCTTTGACCTTTATTGATTTTCATACATGGTGAAGTGAAGTATGTATTGACATTTTTGAACAGATAATATTTGAAAGACAAAAACAACGTCTAGAAAATCGCAGTTGCTAGCCAGATTTCGGCAAATTGTCTGTAACTCTGCATGTCATCAGTAGGTGAGTTCGGATTGGTTATAAGGAGTTGGAGCGGAGTGAGAGTGATGCTAAAGTGGATAAAGACAGGTGGCAAATTTTTAAGCACCGCGGTTTTCTGTGTCCGAAGTTCCCGAACGACTTTTTTGATAATAAAGAGAAC
Organism: Chrysolina haemoptera; assembly: GCA_958298965.1. Taxonomy (NCBI): domain Eukaryota; kingdom Metazoa; phylum Arthropoda; class Insecta; order Coleoptera; family Chrysomelidae; genus Chrysolina; species Chrysolina haemoptera. Next base: position 24,539,653 of record OY282591.1, on the reverse strand, counting down.
CTGTATTATCAAAGTGTATATCTACTAACACAATTGATCACCTATTTTCAAATAATGATTTATCGGTGCTTCGACTTGACCCTGCTCGAACTGCATAACATTTTTAGGTTAAAACCAGAGACCCAGAGAGAAAAAGAGCTGCTCTAGCTTGTGCCCTCATAGGTCGAGGTGGTACTTTTGGAGTCACTTCTATCCACTCCCGTCACAAAACCCGAACGCTGAAATTCGCACTCCTTGGACGTTTTTCATTATACCCGAACGCATATGGTGCTTACCGAGTGAATAGTCAAAAGAGTGAGTAAGCCGAACTCAGCTAGTATAGTATGTTTGTGGAGTGAAGGTAGGACGATGTATAAATCATAAAGAGAAGAGGTCTCGTATTGAAAGCTTGTAGAACACCATCTAACGTAGAGACAATTCGACATTTTTGATCAAGAATTACGTTTCAAGGGACCTATTCGTCAATTTATTCGTCAGTACTATGGAAAGTGCACATTCGAGCAATTGCTGATATTATATATTATATATTTGACCTATAATTTGTTCATGGAGCGTAGGTCAATGGAATTTTGTAGGTTGGTTATCTTTGCAAGGGTGATATAATATGATTATCTTCTCCAGATTAGGTATAGAATTAATTTTGTTATCGTTTTGTGTACATCAGATCAAGAATCCTAAAAAAGGGTGTTCCTGCATTTACGTCAACATGCATATCAAGCGGGAAAATCTACAGTAATCGCATTGGAGTAACTGGCAGATGAAATCACGGATGCACTGGAGAGTAAAGAAGCGTGTCTAGACGTAGAAAGGGCTTTCAACGACACACTTCACGAATCTGTCAGAAGACAGATGAGTAGACAAAACGACTATGTGCAAGTTCCAATTACTGTCTAACAGAATGGCGGAAACAAAAATAGGACATGAAACTATTTCCTACTGCACGACCAGTGGATGCTCACAAGAAGGGCCTCTCTACTTATGTTGATCGACTCCTCTGCTGATTGTTTAACCAAACCGGTATATCTCGTCAGGGCTACATAGATGACAATTATAATCGCAATAGATAAGTTCCAGAGTACTCTCGAGGTCTTGACTTCACAAAGAATGAGGTCAATCAATGGGACTTGGCGTCAACAAGACCACCCTAGATGCCTTCACAAATAAAAGAAACATCAATTTCGAAGCCATCGAATTAGATGGAAAGGTTATCGAATAGAAGCCAGAGATCAAATATCTGTGACTTATACTAGATAATGAACTCATCTGTTGCAAGCAAAAAAAAAGAAGCAACCAACAAAGCCACAACAAAAATCTGAATGGTGTGCAGGTGCGGTAAAAACAAGGGGTGCAATCCAAATAATGAGACCGATCATCTCATCCAGCGCTGTGGTTTGGGGCAGCAGGCTGGTACAAGGACAAATCTAACGAAAATCCAAATACTAGCCTGTGTATACAGAACAAGTGCAATGCGAACTAGCTCAGCAGCCTCTTTGGAGATTTTTTTTTGACATGCCCCAAGACGAGATGATGAAAAATTCTGGCTCGTGAAGGAATTAAACACAAAGCCTAGTGAACCGAGATTGGGAGTTGGGACAATTGGAGGAACAACAAATAGAAAAGTAAGATTTACCCAACCTGAAGCCATCCAATAAACAGAATTTTCTGAAAGCTATAGGACTGGAGGAGCTGTCTTAGCCATTGCGACATATCGAACTACTGGGCATCAGAATGGGTCAAAATAGATTTTTTGTGTCCCAGTGATTCCCGGTATGAATTCTTACTGTTGTAAAGTGTGTTCGTAGTAGAACAAGGAGTGAGCAGCAATGTGGCATCATTGTGATACTCAATCTATCAGGATCAGTTTTAGAGTTGACGCAAAGAATAATTTCTGATATTTCGCTTTCAGTGGTTTCTTGAGAACGGAATTTCAGATTGGAATTGGATGAGTTACTTGAGAGAAACGACAAAAGATCGGTATGAAGTAATGCAATATTGTTGGAATTATTGCAGAACTACTAGTTTACGACTTAGGGTGCTTACCATGTAAATGTAGATTTATTGACTTTGAAACTTGTTGAGTTCAAACTCCAAGTAGGCCCACTTGGATTGGTAACAGTTTCCAGCACTTTATAATACTACCACTGATGACCTTAGGTACTCATATTCACAATTCGATAAATTCGTAGTTTTATATAGTAAAAGATAGAGGGTGTACTAAGTAGATTTGGTACTAGTAATAATGTTATTTTCAGTAGTAATGACCCAAGGACATTGATAATTATAACGGATTTCGAAAGGAACAATTTGAGGAAATTCTTTGGACATTACTACTGAAAACAACGTTGTTGGAAGTTGTATTTATCAATGTTCGAAGGTTATTCGATAGACAATTTTTTGCTAATTGATAATTTTCAATATTGTAAAAGTCCATAAATGCTTTTCATACAAATTTGTAATTGTACACAGAATATTTTGGTATATATTTGATACGAATATTTCATCAATCTTTTCGTCAGTATTACAACCAAATTGTGACATTTTGCCAGTATTAAATATTTGAAACTTCAAAATCACGTAGCAACGTATAAGAGAGTGAAAACAGCCCATGGAAACTTTTTTCAGGGTTGTTTTAAGTATAATGTTATTCTGATTGGTTGTATTCAATCACATGACTTCAGTTTAACTAATTTCATTGGATTTCCGCTCGAGCAAAACATTTTCAGAAAAACAAACATTAATCTTAAGCCATCAAATTTGATGGCTAGTTTATTGAATGAAAGCCAGATATCAAATATCTGGGACTTATACTAGATAATAACCTTAATTAGCACAAGCAAGAAAAATGAATAACCAACAAAGCCACAAAAACCTTAATAAATTCATAGTTTTGTAAAGTAAAAGATAGAGGTTATATACTAAGTAGAGTTGGCTACTAGTATTAATTTTGTTTTCACGCACGACAAAAGAAGACCTTAAAGCGGCGCCTGGTAATTATACTTAGCCTCCAAGTTATTTACGAATATTGGCACATTGAAGTTATTTTGTACGAAATAATAGTACACTACACATGCAGAATGCAATTCAACTAATAGTTTTATCGCCGACTATTATTAGATTGTGAAGGCCCTTCGTAAGTAATCACAATACGTAGATTGGATTTTTGTTTGTTCCGCAATTGTTTCAAATAACTGAAAAAATGTTGTATCGGCATACTTTTCAATACTGTTACTTTCGACACTGGTCGTTAAGATAATTTAAAATTGCATCTGAACAATGAGGTGAAAAAGTTTCGGTGTCAATGAAATCTTATTATTCTAGTGCTGGAACAGTACTATACAAATTATGTATAAGGAAAATGTATGACGTCAATGTGCGACAGAATTAAAATTAGGAATTCTATTTTAGTATATGTCAGACATATATGTTTTTCCAAACTAATATTTTAGTTTCGCATTTTTGAATACCTGTATAAAGTATATCCCATCTTATTCGATATCAGTTATTGAATAATGTTGAATTCATCTATCGACTATCCCCATTAATCTGAAATCATCACTAAACAGCTATTTGATATCAGCACCACTACAGATTTTCAATTTTATACAAGGTGTTCCAAATTAAGTCGGCACCATTGCCAACTCCGTTTTTATTGATGATACGAATTCGGTTAAATGGGCAAACTAGTAGCATTTTTAATGGCCTTCTCGACGCCGAAAACAAACAAAAAATTGACAGTGGCGTTTTCGAAATATTTCATAAAATGATATTTTTTTAAATGGAACACGCTATATTTCATCATACATTTCGACTCGTAACTACATTCTCAATAACAAAGCTCCTATGACTTTTTTCCTAAAGTTGAAAATGAGCGACTTATGTGGAAATATTTTTTTTTTTCACTAGTACAAAAAATTTCTTTATTTTGGCGAATAAAACCTCATGATTGTCCAAACACCCAATTTTGGTATTTATACGAATGACAATATTTTTTACTAACGGCAAAATAAGACAGTAAAAAGAAAAAATTGCGCTGAGATTTGAACTCGTGAAACCCGTCAATTGACACAACTGAGCTATTTGGTATTAATTTACAAAACGATAATTTCCATCTCAAAACCATTCCATTAGCCGTATTTAGTTTGTGAATCAAAATATTTCTGCCATAATGATAACTTTGAAGCCGTTTTTGTACAGAACAGAAAATGCTGGAGCGTCATATTAATGCGGTTGGAAATAGCTATTTGTGTATTTAGAGCGCAAAGTGATGGATTGCCGCTCGAACAAAGAGAGTTACCGAGCTCTGCTTCGCGTCGCGCGGTAATCTTTGGAGAGCGGCAATTACACTTTGTGCTCGAAATACACACAATATAGTTTCGACAAACGCAGATCTCAGATACAGACAATACACTCGATACTTTATTGATCATTGATTATCTTATAATAATATTCATTTCTTTTATTATTTACTAGATTAAAATTGAATGTACAATTCTGACCATTTTTAATAGATATAGCCAAAGTCTGTATCCAAATTACTGGCAATACAATCCATATCTCTAACACATATGGCTCGACCACGATTTGAACACGGGTCGCCGGTGTGAGGTGAAGGAGCCTTAGCCTCTAGACCAAACAGAAGGCGGTGTTTTTAAACATTTACTCGATATTTCATAGCGCTTTATCAAATCCGATTTTTATAAATGTTTCCTATTGACAAAACTGACTTATTTTCAACTTTAGGAAAAAATGTCATTGGAGCTTTGTTATAGAGAATGTAGTTACGAGTCGAAATGCATGATAAAATTTAGAGTGTTCCATTCAAAAAAAATATCATTTTATGAAATATTTCGAAATAGCGACAGTCAATTTTTTTTTGGTTTCGGCGTCGAGAAGGCCATTAAAAATGCTACTAGTTTGCCCATTCAACCGAATTCGTAGCATCAATAATAACAGAGTTGGCAATGGTGCCGACTTAATTTGGAACACCCTGTATATAAAAAAATCCCACGTCCCGCTGATTGTCCGCGCTAAACTTCAAAGCTACTCAATTGAACTTAATGAAATTTTACACACTGTGAATTTTTTTTATAGAACAAAAGATAGTAATTATTTATAAGTTTCACAAGTTTCTAACAGATGGCGGTGTGAGAAATAGCACTTTTTATTTATAGAAATCATTTTATTTCAATGCAGAAAGGCTTTATTGGACTATAAGAAGGTTGTAGGTGTTATCGGCAACAATTAAGCATAATAATAGTTATTTATGTATCAAGGGCGTAAAGTTGGCAATGGCCCTCGGCTGACGCCATCGGGCCATCATCCACGCCGTAGGCCATAAACTCATTTTACGCACGTCCTACATACAACATTTTATGCACTAGCGGTTTTATAGCGGCGAATCACAAATACTGACTTGAATTACAATGGTCTACACGTTTCATACGTTATGCATACAATAATTAAGAGTAAAATAGTATGGGGAATGTGAAACTATAGTAGTTGAGAGCTATATTGAAGAATCTATTTCAAATAAATTGATCATCACTGAAAAAATTGGCAATGATTGTCCCGGAATGATACCAAATATTTATTTGAACCAACCATCCACACTAAAATGAATACTTGTTTTCGTATCGATGCAGATTGAATTTTCAATATTCAGACTTATGACTCAATTACATGTTGAAAAAATGTCGATTGTGAAGAGATGTTAGGACGAGTTTATCTCTATTGAACTGAAATAATTCTAATTCGTGTTAGGTCTTGCATGAAATGATGTGTGAATATAAACAATTTGAGAATTTTGTCTACTTTACGGCCTGTGGGCCATAAGGCGCCCGCGGGTGGGTGAGTGCCACTTTACGCTCGGTGAGACGGGCGGTAAAGTACTTTATCCACAATCACCTTATAATTGAAGTTTTATCCACACTTATGAACCGTATAAAGTACCACTTTATCCACTAGTGGAATAATGAAAAATACAATCTTGAATATAAATTACATTTTACTTATTTATTATTAATATTAAAATTAACATTTATATTAATAGACAAATGGAGTCGATAAACAATCATACATACATACATAGCAACCATTCAACACCTCCCGATATTTTTGTATGTTATTTCAATGATTTTTGAGGAGGTGACAGCCGCTGTTAGAGCAAAACTTCAAATCATTTTGTGATGAAAAATTTCCGCGATTCTGATTCTAAATGAATGTGATTGTGAATAAAACGTTGTATTGCATGCGTGTTTTAGGTACATTTTATTTGCTTAAGAAATTTAAACGCTCGAGCTTCGCTCTCGCGTTTAAACATTCTTGCGCAAATAAAATGATATCTAAAACACTTATACAATAAATAACTATTTCCGCCCGCTAGTGCATTAAAGTTTTTATGGTCATAGTATTTGAGCACTACTATATTATGAAATCGAACAAAGTCCGTGAAGTGTACCGGATAAATGAAACAAAAAATTTCGAAAAAGTCGAATTCCCTCTCTCTCCAAACTATCCCATAATATGGAAGATTTGAGGCAAATATCTGTCAGAAAACAACTACTTTCCACTACGAACATTGAAATTTGCAAATTGCAATTGCAATTAGCACTCGCAATTGTCTCCTCTTGGAGGAACATTGCACAAATGAATGTCAGATATAATTCAAAGTTCGTAGGGAGAAGTAGTTGTTTTCTGATAGAAATTTGACTGAAATTTTCCACATTGTGGGATAGTGTGAGGAAAAGGGAATTTCGATTTTGTCGAAATTTTTCGTTTCATTTATTTGAAACTTTCTGGCACACTTCTAGGACTGTTCGAATACATGCATTAACTCTTCCGAGGAGTGCTTCTTGTTTTTGAGTTTTGGGTGTTATCGTTCATTGGGTGGGCCAGGATAACTTTAATGTTGTCTGACCTATCCTTGCACTGATGAGTGGGAAATAAACCGTGAAATGTGTCATGTCTGCAGGTGGCCATTTCTAACCAGATGGAGAATGATACTCAATATTACAATCAGTACGTCAATCGTGTCTTCCTGTAGGAAAATTGCACAAATGAATGTCAGATGTAATTCGATGTACGTAGGGGGCAGTAGTTGTTTTTTTACTGATATTTGACTCATATTTTCCACTTTGTGGGATAGTGTGAAGAGAAGGGGATTTCGACTTTGTCGAAATTAAACGTTTCATTAATTTGAAACTTTCCGGCACCCTTTTCGGATTTTGTTCGAATTATGCTGAATTATTTGATATGCTATGACATGCTATACAGACGGGATTGAGGAAATGAATGAAACACATGAATAGGGATTTAATCAACCTGTCGCAGATTGTAGGTCGGGTCGATTTTGCATGACATTTCCGCCTTCCTGGGTCACTCATAATTCGTCCTTGAGGTTGTCTGCTCTGAATACTGCTGATATAATCTGACGAGATATTCTTGTTCACGTGCTAATTCAACTAGCACCAATTAGTGCAGAAGTGCAAGGCAAATGTCCTTGAAATATCAAGTTCTGTATATGTTTACATCGACAATTTCCCTCATATTATATAAACCATTCGAATGCCATCATTTTCTCATTTCTATAAAAACTGAGAACAGGACTTTTTGAAAACGCTGCCTCCAGCCGATGGTATTTTTAAATCGGTGTTTCGCTTCTTCCTTACATTTCTGTAGTTACGACAATCACGGTAAATATATAAACGTCAGTTTGACGGCTTAACTTTTCATCTGACATTTATTGACACAAAATGAACCGTTCCTGCAATACGCAGTTAGTCCATAATAATATAATGTGTTCATGAAATTGTCTGATCGAATATTCCTTCAAAATGCATAATTTTCAAAATACTTTCACTTTGCCAGGCACTCCAACTGTGTTGCTGTATAAAACAACACTCGAGCAAGCTCTCTCTGGTGGTGTTTCTAAGCGACATGGTTTTCGTGCCAGCAATGTGAAAGTATTTTTTGAAAATTCTGCACTGTGACGGGATATTATTACTGATTATTTCTCATATGATCCTCTCAGCCAATCGTCATGAGGAAACATTTTAAAACGACCAATAGTATCAAAATCACACTGATCGTCATCGCCAAACATTTTAAATCGACCTATAGTATCAAAATTGCACTGATAATTTGCTTGACAACCAATCAGTGGATTTCAAATTTTGAAATTCAGCTAATAGAATCGGAATTACAGTGACTATTTCACTCATCTTAAAATTCTCTATCAACCTAATCTGACCAATCGGAAGCCAAAGACGTGTTATCGCGATAATACCAGCTGTCTTTCAATTCTGATTGGAGGATCAGCTTCGGTATTTTTAGCGACGTAACCATGACGAAATGAATACGTTTGACAGTTCGATCAATAATAAATATAGCTGGATAGGTCATAATGAGTCGCTTCACTGCAAATTCAAATGAAATTATGCAACGAAACATTATAATATTGACGAATTCAATAATTTGTTTATGACTGTCATACATTGTTCGTATTTATATTAATGAAGAAACTTTATTCGTGAAATAGTCTAATAAAATTCAACTCGTTATTGTATTTATCTCATAAGTCTGTCTTTTATTTCTGAACTCAACTGTATTGTTTTGAGAAAATACCATGAGTCCGCAGGACGAGTGGTGTTTTCACGAAGCAATTCAGTTTCGTTCAGAAATAAATCGACAGACTTATCGCGAAAATTCAATCACTTGTGGTATTACTCCTGAAAATATAGCTTGTCGCTGTATTTTCACGGTGATAAACCTGCTTATTATATTTATGCGGAAGGCGGATGGAATAAAATGTTTCGTGGTTAATATTATTACAAGTTTCGGATAATAATTTCAAGAGAGACGAATGAGATAAATCTCAAGAAAAAAACAAAAATAGTTTGGTAATTTTTTCCTGAATCAAGACCTAAATACCACTATTAATACAAAATCAATCTGTTATTAGTTACTGAACTAGATGCAACAAGTCGTCGATCCATTCAATTGTTTTTTTCATTTGCTGCGAGTTGTTGTTCTTGTGTTTACCGACACTATGCAAAAGAACTAAACATCTGGTAGAGTCAGCTCTGGCCAACTACTTGTTACTCTTTACGCCGCTTAAATCTTGTAAACATCTACTCGGGCGGACCCTGAATTTATGTTTCTTTAATACGAATTGTTTGGCTGCGAAAACGAGGAAAATTTAGTGCAATTGTTTGTTTGAACAAATAATCGGAACAACACTGACCAACAAGTGAAGGAGAAATAGGGACTAACTTCATCTTATTAAATATCTATGTTCACACAACTAAAAAGTATCTTGCCACACAAATATATATTCAAAATTCCACGTCATCAAAGAATTACTGAAAAATCAAGATTGAAAACTAGAAAAAAACACAATTCTTAAAAAAACTTGATATCTAATATGAATATAAAGGAATGGAATTTTTATTTGAATAATAATTGCTGGTGTTCCGCAGGGATCCATTCTAGCACCAACACTGTTCCTTCTCCACATCAATGATTTGTTGGGAGCTACCTCATGTCCAGTGAACAGCTTTGCAGATAATAGTAACCTTCATACCGCTTTCTCTTCCAACGCTCCGATAAAAGCCAGTGAATACAGAACGGGGAAGAATCGTAAATGAAATAAATACGAACTTAGCAAAAATTCTAGAATGGGTGTCCAACAACTTCGTGGAATTTAATGAGAATAAAACCAAGCATATCTTTTTTCTAGAAAGGTAGATCTCAGTGGCCATCGTAACTATATGTCAGGAATATCTATACCAATGAAATCTTTCATTTCAATTCTCGGTATTACCATCAGCAGTACCCTTTCATGGGAGAACCATGTGAGGTCCATTGCCAAGAGTGCCCCTCAAAAACTTGGTTTTTAGTTTCGCGCCAAGAAGTATTTTACTTCCCGTCAACTGATTATGATTTATAAGGCACAAATTCGACGTGTTCTGGAATACTGTTCCCATATATGGAGTGCAGCACCCAAACACGCATTGAAACTTTTAGATTCGGTCCAAAAAAGAGCCATTCGTCTCGTCGGTGATACTTCGCTTACAAGCTCGCTCACTTCTCCGGAACATCGTAGAAAGTTTGGCGATCTGTCTATGTTTTATAGATATTTTCATGGACGCTCTTCTGAAATATCATCAATTGTTCCGCGGTCCCATCGAGATTGACCCGTCGAGCTCAGTTCTTTTCGTGGGAAACAGCGAAATGATACCATTTTACGGAGTATTCCACGTAAAATGTGAATTATCTCTCATTTCAATGTAATTTTCTATGACCCTCTCGCCATGCGCACCGACCGACGGCATTGATACTCATTCTCATTCAAAGTTCATGTTGGTAGGGTGAACATAGTAATTTATAAAAACAAACAACATGCCATCTTTTGTATTTTGAATAAGTGAGTAAGTGGGTAACAAACTGTCATCGGAGTATATCAGGCGAATAAATAGGTATTGAGAAAAAAATTATCGAACATTCATCTTGAAATGATTGTCACTTGTCCATACTTCATTGTTCATTCCTTAATAAGGAATAGAAAAATATTAGAATTCCATATAGTTAGTGAGCTGCCAGTGAAAAAATGCGCCGAACAGCTATACTCCTTCCGAGCTCAGGAATGGAAGAGCTTACATCGAAGATACCAAATCCAAAATATTTTTGATTTTGAGTAGGGCCCAGCCGAGAAACAAGAGAAAATATTTTGATGAATTTCAACAGTCTTCTATATTCCTTCCGTTGAGATATGTTGTTCAGAAGGTGATCAGTTATCATCTGACAAAGCGGAACGAAATATGGTTGGGGGCCGGGTCTGGAAAAAGTTTTTGAAAATTTTTCACCCGAAAATGCCTTAGGTCAAAAATTAGCCGGTCTCCTATATTCTCACTTTTTAGTTCATTAGTTTCAATGTTGTCTGGCTGTTAACTCAGATCTTTCTTCTCCCCTGCGTTGCATAGTTTAACAACGCCAACCTCCTGCAAAGACAAGCCCAAGACGCTAGCCATTGCACCACCGCAGATTCTCATATATACATGACTGTATTGTCTATACTTTCGATCATGCAAGTATAGGTCCGTTTTAGACAAAAGCAGTTGAGATGCGTTTTAAATTTACAAAAAAAGGTTCATTAAGTGGGTAGGAGGAAAAATCATGTATTACATGGGAGTAAAGTGCCTTTTCATACTTCCCTCCCTAGTAATACGAATAGCTATTACAGTGTAGAGGGATTTTTGGGTTTTATCAGGGCTCTAAATGTTCCCCGCACATTTGTTTCGGGTTCTATGAACAATTATCAATTTTTTTTTGTGATACTCAGAATTTTCGATTTTGAGAAGATTAACAACTTCATTTTTACAACCCTTATGAATGGCCCAGTTCAATTGTTGTACGTTTACGTCATCACCATTTCTAATTGCTTTTTACAAAAGTTTCCGAAAGTTTTTTTCTTTATCCATCTATCTATTCACATACAACTGAAAAATTGATATAGAAACCTAGAATAGCCAATTAAATATCTAAATTCAACAATCAAGCTCTGTTTGATTTCGTGCACAAAAAATACCACCAAGAGTATTCACGATTTCAAGAAGTTGAGGAGAATTAATTTTTCTCTACTCGACGAACCGCTTCGAAGAAACTTTTTCGGTTTCAAGAAAAGCGACCGGAAAAGGGGAAGGAAACCGACTTGTCTAAGACGGGACCAGTAATCACATTTCTAACTGATGAAATTGAATATAAAATTTAAAGAGCTGACAATTTCTGCCCTCCCTGATAAGTTGACAAGTACCCGGGAAAGAGCGCATAATTGAGCGGTAAAATGTGTGGCGGCGGAGCCATTATTAAAGTTACACGCGTGCCGGGATGGCATTATTAAAATTTGACAGACGACGGCCTGCTGGCAAGGAACAAGGAAGGCATAATAGCCAAGTCCCCGTTGTTACCAAACCACACAATTTATTCAGTTGGGCTGACATTGAAATTTACTTTGTATATGAAGAGTGGCTTCAGAACAATTAGTAATTATTTAATGATATATTAAGTGGTCAAGAAGAGGGGGCAATCGAATGAAAATATAATTTTGTTATTCATGCTATAGCGTAATATGACACTAATTATCTGCCTATTTGAATATCGTCAGTATCCTTATAAAATAATTTTCATGATACGTTGGTCTAACAAGACTAGCATTTACTCTCTAAAATACAATGTTCACAGATGTCAATAGAAAGACAAACATAAAAATTCACAAGCGGCAAATAAATATCGTTTCAAAAGCAGAACATATCCACTTTTTCTATCCACTCATACTTCAGTATACTATTGTTTATCAAAGTAGGTTGATCTCAAATAAGAAACTGATGAAAGTGAAAGGAGGATATTTTCCCATATTGTCCAAATAACAATTTTTTGTGAATATATTAGACATAATGAAAGTTTTTTCTGAGCAATTGTGACTACCGTAGGTAATATAATACCATCATCTGTTTTAGGAAAGTTACTGAAAAAAAAATTGGGACAAAAACACTGAAAGAATCCCTCTAGTAAAACAGACATTCTCCTCAACAAGAAGCTGTTTTACTCAGTATCAGAACGTTCCCATAAATGTAAACGGGAAATTTTGACATATTATATTATATACTTTAAGTTTCGACAAGTCGAATAATAAAAATGATGTAGCAAATTATTTGTATTTTCTTTCGTTCAGCATTTTCGTTGTCCTTAAAATTTGTTCATTTCTAAGTCTCTCTCAGCGTTCAGACTGATTTAAAGCATTATGAATGCTAATATGATTACGGAATTTATTGAGCATACCGAATCAAGCACTCTATGGGGAAGTTAAGTTTTGCCAATTTACAAATTAGGCATATTCAAGCATGTCGTTATAATGGAGAGATGGGGCTTTTTTCGTGACAAGCTGATCTCATTTGAACTCGTTACGAAGTTCTTTTATAGTGTTTCGAGTGTTGAGTTTTTAACATTTTTGATTGAGCACGGCGTGATTTATATTAAGAATGGTAATTTCATCAAGTCATATAAATCCTTATACCTTCATTTCGGCACATCTTTCGATAAATTACCAATCTTAACAACCAAGTCAGATGTTGAGATATATTTCAAATGGAAAATTTTCATCATTGTTTTGATGAAATTTTCCACTTATCGTATTCAATGGCACTCTTCAATTATCTCAAACAATGCAATTCAACATATCATGCAAAATTTCACATTTAGTTGCAGCACTGATGACTTTGAAATAGCTGAAAAGAAATCGAGTATTCAGTACCCAATGACTTTTTCTAACAAAATTGGTCACTTCTGAGTGTTCTACAACAAAACAAAATATGTCAATTGCGTGTGGGAAACAAACTCAGTTCAAGGTTCCGTAGTGCTGTATAACGTAGTGAATATCAACAGAATCGTGTCCACAGATAAGATCATTATTATTCATTCTTTTGATCACAGTACGAATTACACTGATACTGTAAAATATTAGTTATTCAACAAGAGAACGGTAACATTTTTGGGTATTTCAAGGTCTTCTATGTTCTTGAAGAAGATCCCATGCATTGGCTATCCTTATGTAGCTGCAGGAGTATTTCAGTCTCCACTGCTATAATGTGAGCTTTTTGCCTTTTGGTGACAGAGTTTGGTTTAAACCCGTTCAAAGTTGAATACGAGACAAGTTCATCGACTGCATAGGCTGCTGCTTCAAACAGAAATGATCATCCCTGCTGTCTCTTGGTCATAGACCAAGCAGAGATGGGATCTGAACTCCTGATAACTTTACAGGTTCCATCATTTTTCGAGTTTTTACGTAGAGTTTTAGCAGCTCCTCTTGAGTCCATTTCATCAATCCAAAGGAGTAGAGTATGATCGGAACGGCAAGCATATTAGTTGCAGCAACTTTGATGTTCATTGGCAAACGTCAAACAATTTTGACTATGATATATTCGGATATATTCGCTCATCGATACGTGATAACTATAGATAAAATTCGCAGCCGCCATTGGCCACTTTCATGATGAGTTATATAATCAACTGAATGTTTTTATTTCAATAGTGTTATTTGTAAGTACCTTGACCTACTACTTGTTTATTCCTGGACGATTACAACTTCCATTTATTAATAATTTTTTTCATATTTGAATCGAGGATTTGCAAAATAGGAATCACCCTTATTACAAACGAAAAACCAGGATTTTGGTTAATGTCCTGAAGAAGACCGTCTCAATAATATACGATAATGATACTAGGTGATAAAAAAGCGAGGGGGAAACAACTAATAATTTTTTGTACACCTAATTACTAATTACTTTCAATGAAAAATAATAAAAAAAGTTTTAGGGGCCAGGTTATTCTCTAAAAAACTATTGAAGGGGCATGATATGCGATTTGACTATTTTGATTAGCGTACATTTTTCATGTAAACGTTTTAATCGTGAATCTGTAATGGCTAAGCGGTCTAATGCTCGGGACATAATGAGTAATGAAGTAATGAAATAATGAAAATATTACTTCCCCCTCGTAAAAAAGTATCTCTGTGGAAAATAGTGGTACATTATGATAAAATTCTCATATGAGGTCCCTTTCGATTAGATGTCCATCATGAGGATCTCTTGTGGCACGCACTCATTCATATTCCACCAAATAATCCCAGCTTCTTCTCGAAGCCGATTGGTTTAGTTGGCTTTAAAAGGAATAGAACCAACCATTACTATGTGGATAATCATTATCAGAACAACTGCTACATCTCCAGGGGTTGCTTACAAGCGGAGTAACTATCCTCCCGTCTGTGGTCACTCCTGATGGAAAATCTACTTAATGTCCTTGAAAGAAGAGGAGTAGAGCTTTAAGAATATGCTAATGACCTTCTGTCAATGCCAGCAAAACTGTAATAGAACCCTTCACCAGGATGAGGAAACTGGTATTAGTAAAATTTCTGAATCGGAGTCAAAATTTAAATCATCCTCTAATGAAAACTGTAGAAATCCTTATTTATAGCAATGACCATGAAAAAAAGGTAACTTTTTACACTTTTCCGTGAAACAATGAAAATTCTTTTGATGTTGAATAATTAATTACACTTTATAAACAGGAAAATTGTTCGTGTTTGACAGTTGCAGAATAGTATATTCTGTAAGAAGGTAAGAATGAAAATTCGATGCGAGTGGAAAGTTCCGAGCGCGAGCTGAAAGCGAGCGCGAGGAACCACGAGCATAACGAAATTTTACATATAATCAAATGGAAAGCCAGTCAAGGCTAATGTTATTAATGCTACAACAATATTAGAATAATATTCTTTAACAAGTGATTAAATGACTAAATGCATAAGACAGCAAGTGTTGTAGAATATGTTTTCAGTCTTTCAGTCTCAAGAGAGAGAATGTTAGTATTTTGTTATCAAATATGATTTCAGAATTGGCAAATTCAGTAACGGTCGTGAAGAAAAAACCTTTCTTTGTATCACCAGCGTTAGAAGGACTACGTACATCAGTACTTCATTATGTATAGCTAGAGTTCATAGTAGACGTTCACCTACATTCAATCGAACTCACTGAAACCTCTTTCAATGCACCATTACTCGAAAAGGTATTGAATATAATGTGATCTGCACCCTTAGAAGTCAAAAGCAAAATATCAATATTGGCTGGATATTCTCAATTTGAAAACGTTTTGGCATGAAACGCCGTTCCATTCATAACGTGAAAAAGTATCATGGCAACACTAACAAGCGCTGCCTTTTTTAGAATCGTTCCAATCAAAGAAGACCTTCAAATGCAATGAGAGAGCAACAGTATAATGCAATCTATTACAGCGGTCTGCGAGAGATGTCGATATAAATTCCCGAAAGATATCGTTAGAATCTGAAACCGTTCATCATTTATTGTCATTTATTTCCAATTGGACGATTGTTACCATTACTCTACATTAGACGGCGACAAAGAATTTATTATGATGGCAGTTGGAAATTAATTATCATAAGTTCGCCTTATACGGGGTGTTCTGACTTTGATAAAATACCAATTTTTCTTATACACATAAATAACGTCGTACTTATTTGTTTTGATAAAGTATCAAGTGCATATACTCAAATATTGCATAACTTATTAAAAAAATTAACTGAAATTGTTTCTCTTAATTTGTTACACCTAGATTTTCTGAAATTTCTGTGATTGTTTCCATAATATTTCTCAAGGTTAGTTTTCATAATATATCCCGAATTGTAATAACTATATAGTTAATTATTTCATGTCAAATTAATATGACTGGTCGTAGAGAAAAGAATGTATTCAACTAACATTTTGCGACTTACTCGAGTCATAATAGCCATTATTAAATGGTCGTTGCATAATATACTATTTATGCGCTATTTAGGGTTCTCTGACATTAATAAAACAGTCATTTTCAATAATCGATTCTCCGAAACTCTCAGTTCGAAATGATTTGAATTCCCAAGATTTGATTAGTTCATATGATATGTTCTACCTGCGTTTTAATTACATTCATTAAGATACAAGTTTATAACCAAAAGAAACGTGACACACACCAATAATTTGTCAATATCAACTATTGCCTTGAATGTATCGATTTTAACAAGTTGAACTTATAGCTTTCCCATAGTAAAATCTGCAAAAACAAGCGCAGTGTATGTATGATTGGTCGTAGAGAAAATAATTTATACAACTAACATTTTACGACTTCCCAGAGTCTTAATAGCCATAATTGAATGTTCGTTGTATAATATACAATTTATCGCTACAACCTTTCTGTTTATCCCGTAAATAGCTAACCAAGGGGAAGATATTTTTTTATAACTTTCAGGTCCGTGAATAACCTATATTACAGAGAACTGGCCACCAGTACTGCATGGACAGAACTATTATTTTAAAAAAATATGTCTTCGAAGAGAGGTGTATATCATGTCAAATTGGACTTGGTAAAAAATATTTTAGATTTCACAGGAAACCATGACATACCAAAATTGTAGATATTTAAATAAAATCCCTTAAATATTAATGAATTTCCACCATCTTTGAATACTGCATTCTGTTCAAAAACCCATCGTATACTTTCAACTTTTATTTGTCAAATTAAGGTTCTGATAAAAAATATTTTGGTATTCACAGGAATTTCTTCAAAACCATAAAATACCCAAGTTTTAAATTTTTTAAATAGAACCCCTAATATATTGATGCATATTTGTAATTTGCATGAAAAATTACAGTAATTTTCATAAAAGAGATATTTAAAATTTCAGTTGTTTATTCGAATTTCCACCATCCCTAAATATTGTATTTAGTTCAAAATCCCAACGTACACTTCTGTATTTAAAATGAGACACCCAATATATCTTAAACGATGAACGATATTAAATTTAATCCTCTTTCGAAATGTTTTGGGTTGCCTCTATCAATACCAGGTTTCAGAGAAATTACCAAGTTTTATTTAGGTAGCTAGTCTCATCAGTTTTTTATTTTACTCACGCTATGATACAATCAAGGTAGCTGGTGATATTTCATTGGAGTTTTAAATTACCCTCCCTGATTTATCAAAAAACCTTTTTTCTACATCACATCACTGAGTTGGTAAACCACGTCAACCTTTATTATTTTATTTTTTTAATTTCATGATGAAAAACTTCCCAGTAAATCCTAAATGATTTCATCGACCTGTCTTTCGGCTCTTCAGAGGATGTCCAATAATTCCTTATATTTTTTTTACTTCTCATCCCTCTCCTATTAAAATTCAGGCAGTGTTCATTCATGTCTCCTTCTAGCTATTTTAATTACTTTGGGAGTTTCTCGTTCGGACGCGCATAGTGAACGTAAACACAACTTTAATTTTCATTTTCACACTTGGTTACCCCTCAACTTCACGGATCAATCAAAACGTCCTCGAACGTAATAAATTAAACATGAACTTTTCCAGATGGAATAGTATACAAGAAGTACCCTTACTTAGACCAAAAATTTTGGTCACCGACCTTAAAAAATATTGTATTGGCTTTTGGTAGAATCAGGCAAAAATAATGATAATTTTGTTGAATCTTTCTCGAACGAAGCCCAGTGCGTTGCCTTGAAATTTGGTCATGATAATTCCATATCACAAATTACGTCGGAAATACTCAGTATGTATGGGGGTCCGTCAGGGATCCATATTGGGACCGACATATCGACACATTCAAATCTATTACATTTCAATATATCAAAATAAGTCAACGAGAGATTATTTGAAACTTTCAGGCCTCTCTTGAAACGTTTGTCACCCATTATGCCCAGCCAATATATACTGGGTTGTATGAGTTAAGGTAGGTATATGTAGTAATTCCATAATACTGCGTTTGGTTTGGAACTGGAAGGTTGTAAATTCACCTGTGCCGTTGTTTTTGTAGTTAGGTTAGGTTAGGTTAGGTTGCCGTTGTTTTTGTAGTTAGGTAGTGAGCAATTCTTATTTAGTAAGTTAAAGGAGTTGTTCTTGAATTCCTTGGCATATGTTATTAATTATTAATTACTATGTCCATCATCCGTGTTATACGACGATTTCGCTGTCATTTTGAAATCATACATCCACATGAAATGAGCTGAAGGAGTGATCTTCTATGAGTATTTCGATGTTATAGGTTTTTCCCACCTTGGTTTGTTGAGTTCTCATTTCTCAACTATTCTTATGCGATATAATGGGCCTACATGCATGAATGTCTAGAGACGTCTGACGAAAAAGGAAACCGGGCGAAACTTAGTGAGTTTGTGCTCTCCCCGGATTCAAAAAAATGTTTGTACCTCTACTTCTCCAAAGATAAGGTGATGTAATTCCCTCCGATATCTAATTGTCAATTATTCGGTTCCTCAAGTCATTCACATCTAGTACAGGAGTTTTATAATCAAGATCCTTCAGATGACCCCATAAATAAAAATCTAGAGGATTCATATCAGGACTGCGAGCTGGCCAATGTTGAGGTCCTGCACGTCCAATCCAGCGATTAGGGTAGGTGATGTCGAGATGCTAACGAGCAGGAACACTAAAATGAGCATAAACCACATGTTGCCTCTTACAAGTATGGGCACTTCTTCTAACAAAATGGGTAAATAATCTCGCAAAAAGTCCGTGTATTATTCACCTGTTAATCTTTCTTTAAAAAAAAAATGGGCCAATTAGGTAGTCACCAATAATTCCTACCAAAACGTTCCGCGAAAATTGATGCTGAAAATGATTTTCTCTAATAGCGTGGGGATTCTCGTCGGCCCAAAAATGGTTATTGTGAAAGTTCATAATAGCATTTCGTGAAAAATTTGCCTCGTCCGTAAATAAAATATTTGGTAAAAAATTATTATTGTGTTCCATCATATGACTTAACCACCTGCAAAACATTAATCTTCGATGAAAATCTCGAGGCGGTAGAGCTTGGACCCGCTGTATGTGGTATGGGTATAGGAGGTTTCTTTTTAGAACTTTCCAAACGGTTTTTGGGCTGACTTCAAGCTGCAGTGCAATCTTCCTGGTACTATTTGAGGAATCTTCTTCTATCGCATCAAGTATAGCTTCTTCTAGTTCAGGCGTTGTTACCGTTTCTGGTCTTCCACCACCTGTATTTTTATTGAAACTCCCAGTTTCACACAATCTTGCATGTAGCGTTCTAAATGTTTTAGCGCAAGGAATTAATCTGTTAGGGTATCTGTCCTGGTAAATTCTTCGTGCTTCTCCCGAATTTCCATTTGCTAATCCATAAATAAGGTGCATGTCAAACATTTCAGTGTTAGTATAATTATTCATGATGGAATCGCTGCTAATTGACAATTTTACTGTTATGACAAAAGTTATGTCAAAGCGACCTTACCTGTATTTAAGGGCCATTATTCATTATCGTATGCAGGTACGCCTATCGCTATTAAATTATTACGGATGGTGAACAAATAACAACCAATAATCCAAAACAAAAATTAACTTTTTCAAATTGAAATGAAATATGTGTAGGAAAAATCCTACTATCAATGTCAGCTGGTCTCCAATGCAGGTGTTCATGCAATAGGGTGGCTTTAATTTTTTCTCTCGAAAACGAAGCTGGATATGAAGAAAATACAGGAGACCAAAAAGTTGTATTTCCCTCGGAAAATCGTCCATAAAAATTTTCCGGATGCTTTCACGGCTTATCACCCTCGAAATTCGGATTCAGCGGGTCAAAATACATAAGAATAACTTGGATGATCCCGTAGCGCTTCATCGGCTACGAAAACCCTCCCTGCCACCAGACTAAAATGGTAAGCGTACGATTCGAATGCTTCAACCATTCCAGCACCGCCTTTGAAAGTGTCTACCGCAGTAGTAGACGAAACATCAGGAAGAATCACATCAAGACCACGACCAACAAATCCAAAAACCACCAAAAGTTCAGAGTTTACCCGCTCAAATGTAATTATTGTCTAAAGGAAATATTTATAATTCTATTTCTGCAAATTCAATGTGGTTCATATTAAGTTTGAGAACTCTGACGTACAGGAAACATTTCTCAAATAAGTATATTGAATCTTCTCAGTTGTATGTAAGTGTACGGACGACACATTTGAAAAAACATTCAAAACCCAACTTTCCATTCGGTTCCCGGTTCCCAGTGAAAAAAGACGTTGCGCTCCCACATAAATCTCTCGGGACAAGGATATTTATGCATGATCGATTCGAACATCGCGATGGTCGTTATTTTTCCATCTAGTGTAAGTTATGGCAGCGGCTATGGAAAATTCTTGAATCGTGATGCACCCCGCAGGAGTCGCCGAAAAGTTGCGCCCAGGCGACATTAATCTCGTCGAGATATGCATTAAACAAATCGCGATGACTGTGACTTGGATGCGACGGCATTTATCACACCTGTCACGGGAAGTGTTGTGGACCTAGAAGTGATGTTGGAAACTGCGAGAAATTGTTCATCTGAGATGACTGCTATAATTTCAACGAATGATAACTTGATCTGGAACAAAAGTTTCGTAGTGTTTTCGGTCTTCCAGAAATGCCCAAGCAAATGAATGAGAACTTTGAAATAATGTGGCAACATTGCACTGATTCGGAAACAAATCGAGTATGTCTGATAAAACACAAAATTTCGAGAGTAAAAAAAAAGAGAAGACAAATATCGAGAGTAAAAAAAGACAAGCTTCTATTCGAATTCACTGGAACAGATAAAATAATTGCTTTAGATGTGTGAGGTACGTTATGTAACACATTCAAAAGATAGTCCGTGCCAGTATACCTATTTTTATTATTACACGCTTTATATTAGCTTCACTTGTATGTTTGTTTGTATGTTGTATGCCTTAGGGCGTGATTTTCACCCATTTCCAGACGTCCGAATAATTTGAAATTTGGCAGGTGTTCATAGTTCCGGTGACAATGCAATATGACATTTTTTGTTATAAAAAACAAAATGGCGGCTCCAAGGTGGCGGACGAGATTTGTGATAATGTTCCGATTCCATTCAAAATTGGTATATAAGGGTTTTCGGAGTCAGAGATTATGATTTTTTTATCAAAATTCATGAATTCCAAATGGCGGCTCCAAGATGGCAGACGAGATTTGTGATTATGGTCAGATTCGATTCAAAATTGGTATGTGCGGTTTTTTTTAGGTCGTATATTTAATGGCGGCTCCAAGATGTCATTATGGTCTGATTCGATTCAAAATTAGTGTGTGAGGGTTTTCGGGGTCAGAGATTATGAATTTTTCGTAAAAATTTATGAATTCAAGATGGCGGCCCAAGATAATGGACGAGTATTGTGTATTTTTAGTAAAAAATAATAATAGTTTTAAAAAACTAAAGAACACGCTTTACTTCCCATGGACTAAAAAGTAAAAAATAATTGACAATTTAATTTCTCAAATGTAAAAAAAGTGTGAGTCTAATACCTCTCTGTGTTTCTTGGTAGTTGACAACTGGCTTCCTAGTTGGCACTTTAGTCTCGGAAGTGCAAAAAGTAATGTATGCCTTTGATACAAGCTTTTTGTTATTTGTAAAAGATGATGGACACCTCTAATTCCCAAACGCAATCA
The DNA here is from genome assembly GCA_958298965.1 of Chrysolina haemoptera. NCBI lineage: Eukaryota > Metazoa > Arthropoda > Insecta > Coleoptera > Chrysomelidae > Chrysolina > Chrysolina haemoptera. The sequence continues at coordinate 24,517,594 of OY282591.1, read as the reverse complement.
GTGGTAGCATGCGCCATGTTGAATATTGAAATTGTGAATATTTTACGATTTTCGAACAATTAACTTATGTCTGCCTTCAACTCCAACGATTTAAACAGATTCTTTACAAAATTATTTATTTCTCTTCACTCTTGATGATTTTCTTTATTTTACTGAGATTCCATAAAACGAAGAATCTATCTGCCTAGTCTTTTGAAAATATTTCAAAGATGACACCCATCCGACATTTTTGGGAAGAGAGAACTTATGTAGATACCAAATACGATTTGATGTTATTAGAAACATCTATTCGAATGGATCCTGCCATTTGAATGAATATTTTTTACTAGCATTTTGCTGCCGTATAAAGAATTGGAAAACATTCCGAATGAATTATCACTCGAATTCAATGCCGACGCCATTTTGAAAGATTGATAATTTTTTTTTGAGGAACAATTAACCTCGGTTTGAAAAAAATTCAATGCGTTCAAAAGTTAACAGGAGGGGGCTACTTTATAGAGAGAGTGTATATTTTGAAACAATTTTATTGAAGAATACAATGTGTATCATAAAATTAATGAAGTCATGAACGCATATGACTCTTAAAGTAGAATTGTGCTAACAACTTTTTGAAATATACTTTCGAAATATTTATATAAATGACATTTTTTTTAAACACAATTATAAAAGTGAAAATGGATGATAATACCATTTTTGCTGAAACATTATACATACTATACCGACGTTATTGAATTCAGAAAATACCATCAAACTAACCTGAATTCCTTCGTTAATGTACCCAAGACGGCGTCGTCACCGTGGTCGAGTACGAAGGCGGGGCACTAGCTGGGGTATTCGTCATTCCCGTATGCGATTCCGTTTGCGAAGATCCTCCCTGTTGCTGATTGGGAAAATTGAAATCCAAACTGCCCTCCATGTTCAGTTCGTGCTTTATCAATTCTTCGACGTTGCACTCGAAACCGCCTTGCAGCGACTCGACGTTGATGTTGAGGTCGTCCAAGATGGCGCTGTTGTTCAGCGCCCCCATCAACTGCCCCATCATCGTTGAAGGCGGGCCCAAGGATGGTCGGGGGGTGAGCGGAGGACTGCTAGACGGAGGCCTCTGCATCCTGTTGATCATATACTGGCTGCCTATGGGGTCCGGTGATGGTTCGGAGTGGGGGTAAGAGGGTGACATCCCCGCCGGTGACATACTCTGTAAAAAAAAACAAAAAGCGAATTACAATGGTATAAGTAATTCGTTATACAAATTATTTTTGGGAACCCGTTTACTCCAAACCTAAACCTACAAGTTGTTTAAGTAATGATCCAATCACTACTGGATTGATCATAATTGACAATGCGTTAGAGCATTCTCTGGCATCTCTTGAAAACAGTGAAAAACATTCTATGGGACGAATAGGTGGCATTTGTCTTTCTCCTCAACAGTGAACACAATATCTTCAACAATACCTCTTCGTCATCCATCAAGTTGAGAACGAGATCAAATCTACCTACTTGAAAGAACACATTTATGTCGGAGGAAATTATGCTAGCTCATTTATGCTTACGAGCTTCATTATGAGGCAACAAATTTACTACCCTACAGTATGCTGATAAATTAAAGTCCCATCATGTAATGGAAAGTAGATCGAAGGTACAAAACTAACGATATTGTAAAATATTGTGTGTCTCATAACATTACGCAATAACAACATTGACATTGACAATAAAACGAATCTTAGGAAAGACCTATTGACTCAGATCAAATATCATACAATGGGTTTATACTAAAATAGCGAACCCTTCAAAATCATTCAATTCAACGTCATTTATATTAACTTGATTATCAATGTACAAAAATGAGTAGTATCGGCTGTATTATTGAAGAGTACGTATAAAAAAATTAATGAAAGTCAAGATAATGTCGACGAAACAAAGAAACTCGCTCTTCTAGCTGTTTGAGCTAATCCAAAACAAAAAAATTTCCCGAAAAGTATTCAACGATGAGATATAAAAAGCCTGGGTCATATTTTGACACGAAATTATACTTTTGAAAGAAGGATCACGACTTCGTGAAAATAATTTCCAGACCGTTATGCAATAGTAAAAAAAAAAATTTGTAACATGAAAACAGAACTGCAGGCTTCGATATACCAATAACATAATTTTTTGGCAGGTGTGGAAAACCAGAGAAAGCCTAAACACACCTCTAGGTTAGGATGAAAAGATACCTACACATAACAGAATATCAGTAGATGAAAAAAACGTACAACCAGGCAAGTATCAGACAATGTAATTTTCATATGGAAATCATTGCTCAATGTACCGAAATACAGCAAGAAGAACTAGAGCATAACAAATGTGCTGCCTCATTATTCGATTGCACTTCAATATCTTTGTCATTATACCACCTCCTTTTCTCTGATGTATTTCGTTTACTTAGCCTGTGATTTTTATTTTGAGCATCCTCTACTGATATTAATTTTCACTTCTTGTTTGATTGTTTTGGAAATCATGAACCATCTCGGCATATGGGAAGAAATTTGCCTTCGTCACAATATTATGTGGTCAAAATTGACTATGCGACTATGACCAATGCGAAGTGACGCGAGAAAGGATTTTTTTCAGTTGCCCTAATAACGTAAGAAATATTCAAACCCTTCAGAACTGTTTGAACATCCCAAATAATCACACCCAGTCTATTCTGTTTGGCCTCCTCTCCCTGAACAATATATTTCCTTACATACCTTATCCTCATGTGTTTGATACTATAAGAGTGATGCTTGTGCGCGTCCAGTCTTTATAGGAGCAATTGTGTAAACTCATTTGGACACGGAATTTTCACTTTTTCCGGCACCCAGGTATGGATGGTATTGATCCAGATTCACTTTGCTGTAACCTCGCTGGAATTTCAATGATGGTCTGCTAAAGGTTGGCCCGATAGCCTTGCAGCTGAGGCCAATACATGGAATGAGAAGAGGAATATTTCTGCTAAATGATAGCTTTCAAACGTTACTGGGGAGAAAAGTTTCCTCTACAATTGATAAGGTGATAAGCAAATAATGAAAACTGAGCCACTCGCTCTTGGGACTCAGGCTTTAATCTCGTGTGTAATGACGTACCCAATCGATAATAACGAATAATACTCTAGAAACCGGTCTACATGTGGTGACCGCGTCCAAATTGGATGGAGTACCGATGTTTGAGAAATCGAGTTCTGGGAAATATCTGGGAGTTCGCCTGGACAAGCACCTACACTTACAACAACTCAGAGGGAATGATATGCAGTAACACGCACATATCCCCTCATAGCAAAGAATTCGAGCACAAGCTTGAACAAGTTGATGATCTATAAGCAAATCATAAGATAAGCAATGATACATGCTCTTGGTTTTGTTGATAGACACATTTGATTGGATGCGTAGCGGGAACTTGCTGACGTCGACTTCATTCCGATATACATAAAGCAACTTTCGTATAACTCGAACAAGCACTTCCTGTCAAAAACCCCTCTGAGGAGAGGTCTTTTGAATTAGCGCACAAAAACAAACAAGGCGGTCTCATATACCAGGCACTGAACATCGTTCACGGACGTGAGCAGTGAGCGAAAACTAGATCCATAAGGATTATCTCGACCATAAAAGTATAGCTAGTAGTTTCTTGATCAGCAGTGGGATTCTGTAACTGAACCCAAAGGAAAAGCGAGGACCAGTTAGGAGCTCAGTATCTTCTTTCGGATGAGATCGGCAACACCAAATGTGTATTCGTAATCAAAAGCAAAGCGTCAGACTCAGTCTGCCAGATCACTGACACTCTTTCTTTGCGTCTGATACACATGCGGTATTGCCTATCTTATCCGAAAGATGATACTCAGCACCTAATTGGTACTAACAGTCGATAACGCATGCCTTGGTTTTCGATTTGGGTTGAGATACGGAGTGCCACTGCTGGTTTTTCGTCTCAGCTTACTTAATTGAATTGAGATTACCACGCATATTTATTGCAAGAGGCATGGATTCTCTCAACTACCCCCTAAGTATTCGGTAATGTGTGGGCACCCCGTCAACGTCAGCGGGGACAGTCAATCAAAGTTCCAACTTGCAGATGCTAGGCCATACTAGGAATGTGTAGAAAGAAATGTATGTAAAAGGGATAACATATTATTTTTGGTCTCATTTTATGATACCAATGGCGTTCATTTTATTTGTACGTAGTGCCATATTTATTGATCATACGAGTCTTACCTCCACTTTGATTGGTTGCATACAAGCACATGACTGGATACGATGTACAGGGCACTGTGTTAATCCGTATGGGGACGCAGCGTGTAAGGCGTTCAAATCTCTACATCCTGGGAATTGTTCGTAGGGGGCAGTATATGGTGGGGGAGGGGGTTGCGGTGTCTGACCATTGATGTACCTGAAAATGAAAATATAAAAAAAAGTGATATTAGCTTATTTTAGTCTATTTTGATGCTCGAGTATTTCTGTAGAGAATGATGTACAAGCCGGCGATGAGACTAAACTCATTATCCGCGGCGATTTTATTGCACTTTTTTCAGTTTTTCTTACCTATATCACTTTTTTCTTTTTTCTCTGGCATCCCAAGACATAATAAATATTATTTACTTACGCAAATTAATATGCACTTCGTATTTGACCATATACCGAGATACATGGCCTCAAAAAATTTCCCAGTACGGTGGTCATATTCTACAGATTTGAAAATTCAAACAGTACATCGATTAATTTTTCACTTGGTTGGGAGGTACAAACCCCGATCTGATCACGTTTGTGCTATTAAAAAAGTTATACAGGAAAAACTAAAAAAGGGGACAAGAATATCAGCTCGAATTGAGCTGACGCATAGGAGGTCCTATACCCCTACACTTAGACTTTTTTTGGGGTAGGGGTTATTTTTTTATTCTCAATATTCTCAATATTCGTAATTCACAATAAATCTCAACCAAATATTTCTTTAATGTATAATCAAGATGTATTGATATATTTCATTAGAGGGGGAAGGGTTGTAACCCCTGAAATAACACCCTACGATTTTGACAAAATTGGTGACAATACTGATGATATTTTTGTTTAATCAGATCCATAACTAACAGTAAGAGCTCCTATAGTGGAATTCATATTGAGAAGTCAGTATTGCAGTATTGTATAGGACAAATAGTGTTGCTGGATTTCATACATCAGAAATTGGTATCGATTTAACATAAATAACAGGCCCGTAGGCAGGTAGTACCCTATACGGTTGTGTTTATTCATCTTATGATTGAAACATATTTTGAATAAATAAATGTGATTACATCGATATTATTATTATTATTCATGAGTGGAATATAAAAAATCGATAAATCAATGATTCAAGCACTTCACTCAGGATGATCAATTCAGAAAGCAAGAAGCAAGCAGGAATTGGGATGTTAGGGTACGTCCACATTTTCGAACCGCACATCACACCACACCTAGTGAGGTAGACTAACGGCAATAATTAGTTGAAGATCAAGTCGACTAATTAATAATTCAAGCACTTCAGATCAGGTCCAATCATTATTTAAACACAAAAAAATTCTTAGCAGTATGTGGTTGGTCCGACAATTCAGGGTAAGTTATGAGTAAATTAAGAAAAATCAAGATAACTCGGTAAAACTCCCGAAGAAAAATCAAGACGTCTTTCGGTGGGGGTAGCTAAGTAAAACCTTTAGGGGTTGGATATATTTTTTATTTTCGATTTCTGGCTGAAATATACATCCAATCGGAAAATAAAAACGCTAAAAAACTTTTTTTTTCTTGTTAATTTTCATCTGCCGCAAAAAATATATTTTTTCATGAAACTTGGTGAAAACGTTCTTTTTGTGTTTTTTCTGAAAAAGCTGTATTTTTTTTTTAAACGAAATGAAAGGTGGTTGAAAAATTTTCAGTTTTTCCACTTTATCAGTGTTCATTTTCTTCGATCAAATCTTAATTTAAGATGGCATGAAAAAAATTAATTTCTTGTAAGGAAAAATGTCGTCAAAATGCAAAAAAACCACTTTCATAATCGATTTTTCAGTAATCTTGAGAACTCATTATTGCAAATAAGCGTCAAATTTGGTGAAATTTTCATGTAATTTTGATTTTTGTTCGAATTTTCTTTTTTTTTTTTTTTCGAAATTATGAATAGGATATTCATAAAATCTGTTGTGGATCATCTGCGGCTGAAAGTAGTTGTTTTCTGTTAGATATAACGAATAAATCATTTCAATTTTCATGGAGAATGTTCCCTTTTTTCATGTAATATAATGTCATTTACATTCAATGGGAGACGCCTGGCAATGTTTGCGCCTATAGCCTCATCTTCAAGAATCCATTCGCACACATCTCATCCATCTAATGATAATATCACCTAAAACTAGCCAGAGAAGTAAATTAATGCAAAAGGCCTACGTTGATTTGGATGGAAAACTACTAGTTTTTCTTTTGCAAAAAGTGTGGCAATAATATTGTTCAATGTAGTGTAGTAAACAATGGTAGAAGATTAGAAAATCTAGAAAATCAGAAGTTCGAAGATGAACCTGAAGAAAATGAAATTTGCATTAGTTCTGATGATAAGATCGACCTTCAAATAAAATAAAATTAAAATAAAATTATTTCGAAATTATTTGTTTTTCCTAAAAACATTATTTTATATTTCACTTTATAAAAAGTAACGTGTACATTATTCATAGTTTACGTATGAAAAAAAAATATCCTTTGTTTTTTGAAGATTTTATGTATTCGATCTTTGTTCAAAACAATGTTTTCGTTATTTTCAAAACATTAACAAAGAATTGAATGTAATTGAATTACATGAAAATTATTCTTTTTCATTAATTTCAACATTTAATTGCAATAAAAAATAAGAAATTCTCAAGATGACTGAAAAATAGATCACGAAAAAGTCGTTTTCCTACGAGCGTGCGGAAAAGTAACTTTTTCGTTTTGAAAGTTGTACTTTGCCGTACGATTTAAAATCGTGCGGAAAAGTTACTTTGCCGCACGATTTTTACTTTTCCGTACGATTTTTACTTTTCCGCACGATTTTGAAAATGAGGATATTTAAGACTAACTACACGATCTATGTAACTATTCTGTCTTATTAGTCATTTTGTAGCATTATTATGAAAACTTGTTTATTAAAAACCTTGTTTTTTCATAAATAAGATGGACAAAAACACTCGTAGGAAAAATATTGTACCTAACTCTTACGGAAAATGTCTTTTCCGCTCTTAACGGCTTGCCTACTTGCCGCACTTGTTAGGTAAATAACTATTTTTGCATTATTAACGTTATTTGTCCATACGAACAAAATATTTTCTTCTTACTTACTTACCATCTTAAAGTCGAGGTTTCAACAAAGAAAATGATCATTTATAAAGTTCAACTTATCTAGAACACAAAAAAAAGTTCAAAAAAAAATATTGAGGGAAATGAAAATATAAACAAAAAAAACAGCTTTTAGTGTTTTTCTGGCTAGTTTAAGATTATTTAATTATCTACAACTTTTGAATCAAACTTTTCCGAAACGATGCATATTTCAGCCAGAAATCGTGAAAAACCAATATCCAACCCTCAAAACGCATATTTAGCTAACCCCACCACCCTTCCGGAACTTCTACTGAGTCGTTAACTTAGACTCGTTTTGAAACCTACTCAGTCCCTATCAGATATACAGAGTGATTTTTAGTTTCTTGAAAGACGCATTTTTCATGATATTTTTTGGAAAATAAGTGACATTGGGATATATTGTGATATTGAGTTTTCACAATCAGTCAGTTATGGAAAGTACTTTGTCAACAAAAAGTGCATCGCAACAAAAATCTTACGTTTTTGCACAAGATTACTCTTGAATTAATTCTATGAAATGTAAAGGAACAATTGACAGTTTACAAACGGAGTTTTTAAATCACTTTCTGATATACGAAACTTGGATTTAATTCAAAAAATCGATTATTGTAGAATTTCACCAATAATTCAAACTGTTCTCACATCTCACCTTCAGATTGTTTATTGAGCTCCAATATAGATCTCTTTGAGAAATGCCATTCAAATGTTAATTATTTTCGGAAAAATATTACTTTTGAGATTTTGCTGAATTTAAAAAATGCGTTTTTCCAAGATACTGAAAATCTCTCAGCACATCTGATAGGGGCTCAATGGGTTTCGAAATGAGTTGAGGACAATTATTTTTCGTTAAATCACAAATAAAGATTTTTTCATTTGTTGCGTACTCTTTGAATGTCACTGTACAATGATATATAATTTTCCGATCACCCACATTCTACTTAGAATTTTTCAAGGATTCAGGAATTAAAAATCGGTTTGGCGCTGGTCCAAATCTGATGTACCTATTTAATAACAAAAAAGCAAGCAGGTTGTTAGATTTATTATTACTAGGAACACATTTTTCTCAGAAAATTAGACTATTTAAACAAAAACTATTCAGCTAAAAACCAATATAATTTTCACGTTCTGTCAAATTTACAAAAATCACCATTTTGGAAAATACTTCATTGTTATAAACTCAAAAAAGCAATCCCGTAATCGACTATACCGTGCGACCCGTAACCAGTTTACCCCCCTGTATCTTCCTTGTTATTTCGTATGTATGCTTCAAATTTGGTACATCTGTTTGATGTCATGAATGTTTAATTTTGCAATTATCAGGCCGAATATGACACTTCCGATTTGACCGGAAGCTCCGGTCACAGTCACAAACTATCACAAATTCACAAACTACTGATATAAATGAGATTTTGTAAAAAGGTAATTTTTGTACTCCCCTCGTAACGGAACATTTTTATAGAAGTGTGCTATGGAAGATGAAACAATAGCATGTTAGTAACAATAGTCAGTTTTCCCACTATGATTTGTATGAAGACGTAACGATTGTCCCAATTTTTGATCATCTAATTTTCATCACCAATAAACTGATTTATTTTAAATTCTAAAATAGGATTTTTTTGTATAGGTTAGAAACTCCTACAACTATACAAGAACTACTTATTTTCTGTTTCCTATTTATCTGTTATGAATATAAGGTAAAAGATTCAATACAAATGTTGGTATAGGATGGAGATTATCTACAAAAATAAATAAATAGGAAACACAAATAAGTAGTTCTCTTTATGTTTTGTATTTCAATATGGATAGGAGTTTCCAACCTTCACAAAAAAACCTATGTTAACATTTAAAAGAAATGAGTTTATTGGTGTTGAAAAATAAAAAAAAACAGCATACAAATCATAGTGTGAAAACTTTGATATCGAATTATTGTTACTCACATGCTATTGTTTTATCTTTCATAGAACACTTTCATGAAAATGTTCTGTTACGAAGGGAATACAAAAAGTAATATTTAAAAAAATCTGAAATATATCAGTAGTTTGTGAATTGGAAGTATGATTGTGATGTATCGTTGGAAAGGTAATTTTGTACCAAATCGTAATTTTCAGAAAAAATTGTACTTTTTATTTGAACTAAAAGAAATTGGATGCGGTTCCGGTCAAACCGGAAGTGTCATATCTGATTAGATACTTGCTGAATAGTATATTTATGACATCAAATAGATTTACCAAATTTGAAATATCCATACAAAATAACAACGAAGATACAGGAGGGTAAATTAGTTCCGGGTCACCCGGGATGTACCGACTAGCAGCATTTTTTCTAGATAAATTCCGCCAAGAAGCCAAGAAGCGTGAGTAAGCAAAATGCGATTCAATTAACGACGCTCACCCCAAATAAGCGTCGGCCGGTTCCAACTTCATCCCTTGCTGGAGGTTCCCCGCCAGTTGGTCAGGCGAATAATTGCCAGCGGACACCATCTCTGGACTATAGTTCGAACTATTGTACTGACCGGGAGTACCCCACTCAGGTTCTACTGATCGTATGGGGGAGAGCCTTCCGCAGGAGGAAGTGTTCGATGAAGCCCTCGGTCTGAAATCAGGGCTCAATTGGAACCCGCCACTAAAGGAGAAGAAACAAAAATAAAATGTTTGGGAGTAGTCCCTGTTACTGAACTACTCCGTTCAAGTTCACTCAAAAATTGAATATCAGATTGAAGTCAATATTTGATTTCTTTAATTTTCATGTTTGGTGAGTTCCTTTCTCAAGTAGTACATACCAAATATTCAAACAATTTTGGATCAGCAAAATCGTTTAAGACGTTCATGTTGATAAACCCAGTCCAAGTATGTTTTTCCTGTATAAACCCCGAAGAAATGGAAAAACTGTGATAAAAGTGTGGAAATCAAAGTGGTATTCAAGAAATCACTTTGGCAAAACCGAGTAACTTTGGTGAGAATATCTGGACCTAAGAATAATGAAATAGAACACTCATGTGAAAAGACATACTTTGATGTTATTGATGTTGATCTCTCTTTCGTCTGTGATTTCGAGAGATGATATGATAGATGTAGAGAAGAAAACGGTTTGAAGAATGTTATTATCAAAAAATAGACGTGATGCAAGGATTGGTGTTGACCAATATAAAGCTGTTTTGGTACAACCTTCAGACCAATGAATCACTCCATTGTAGGCTTAACAGACATATGAATATCATAGGTCTGGCGGAAGAAGCAATCTGCAGGTTCTGCCAGGAAGAAGAGGAAACCGCAATACATGTAATGTGCCAGTGCGAAGGACTAGCAAGGGTGCGGTTTCTACAACTTGGAGATGAAAAACCAAGAGCGGAAAGCTATCTCGAGAGGCCATTATCAAATGTGCTCAGTCTGATGAAATGGACGAAGCTAGATGATGTGCTATAAGCAATCGGAGCCTCCACAATAGATCTGAAAAGGGACCAGCTCCCTTGTAACATCTAACATCACTCCAATGAACAGAACGTTAATTCTAATAGGTTGTTTTTGGAGAGCCTGTGGTGTTCAGATAGTAAATCCCCATATTTTGTACAGTCTTTTCCTTCTTTTCAGGTGATAGTTATTATATTATGCATAGAGTGAGCAAGCAGATTACAAGCGGGCCGTTGATTTTTTTATTCAGAAACTTTGGCAAAGTTTATTTAAATTGTGCTCTCGAAAGCGAAAACTTTTTATCGCGGTTTTCCTGAAAAGCATAAAATTGACATTGGGAAATAAATTACTTGATTCGCCCTTGGTGGATTAACATCACGAGCCCACTTTTTTTAGACTAATGTTTAGATTGGAAATATTTAGTGTTGCTTGGTAATTGAATGTAGTATTATTTCAAGGAGTCAATAATAGAAAGGGGTATTGAGAACAGAGAGGCTGTCTGAGGGAGACTTGATTCTCTTCCATAAAAGTGGGTAAGTAATTTGATTTTCACTTGGAACTGGAACTCACCAAAGTTTCATATATTTTCAATTACGAGCTCGGTTATCATTCAGAAATATGAAGTGTATGAAAACGAAAACTTTCCAGTTGAATTATTATTCAACAGAAGGTAGTTCACTTCACCGTATTTCATAAGATATTTCGAATATCTGAATTCATCGAAATAGTTCTTCAGATAAAATTCAATTTTTGAGTATCTTTTAGTGAAATATTTCAACAGATGATGATTCCTCCATTGAAGGTAATATCGATGAAGATGATTTGGTAATGCTAGTAGGATTGAATGAAGGTGAATTTTCATCAGGTGAAACTTTTTCTGACGGTCAATGATGTAAAGGTTCTGTTTTTGAACAATTGAAAACGAGACAAAATTTTGGTGTTAACTGATGTAATTAGAAATAGAAAGTTTTCTGCGGTGCTTTCATTAGAAATAGCATGCACGTATTGCTGTAAAGCTAAAGCCAAACCTTATTGGATATTAGAAAAATTGCTGAGCTGGAAGTGCTAACATGTGTTTTGCTGATGGCAGAATATTATACTTTTCAAGCTGTAGGCCGGATCTTCCTTGCTCGTACAAGCTCTGTATTGGTAATAACAAAAAAAATGTTGGTTGCGATTGTGTGAGTACATAAATGCTCATTGTACCTAATCCAATCAAAAGAAGTTGAGGATCCTTCAAGAAACTAAATGTATAAATACTTTGGCGTTTGAAGAGCAGGAGCTTTGTAGCCGCATAGAATGTGTTCTTTCCCGTTAAAATACAACTTTCATTTCGTATGTTATTATGATGTTGAGCTTTCTGAAAGGGAACATGTATTTGGTTCCCAGATTGAGAAGGGTCAGAGTAAATGTGTAATTCGGTTCCCGACATTTTGGGTTCACCTGAATTTTATGTGTTATTTGGTTCCCGACATTTTTGTACTAATCCCAAACTTGAACTCACCACAAAATTTGAGAGCGAGGAAATTGAATACATACATTTTGCGACGAGTAATTATTTAGTATAATCGAACCAGAACGAACTGTTTTATAGATATTTTCATGAGCGATGCTCTTCCGAAATATCATCAATCTAGACTGACCCGTCGAGCTTTGGAACTCGCTGCCTCGAGAGGTGTTCCCTGAGGCATACAGCCTTCACAAATTCCTCCTACTTTCCTCGACTCTCACTTTCTTCTTTGAAAAATACAGGGTTTTCCTTTTCGTGGGAACCAGAATTTCAAAAAAAAAAAAACTAGCCTCGCGTAGACATTGGAGTGCGTGGAAATTGAATTGACGAAATTGAGCTGACGAAGGCAGTCCTCGTGAACTTATGACCTTTTTGGGACTGGGAACTAAATTACATCTCATTATCAAGCATCGCAAATAAATTTCAGATTTTCTACCTGACAGGAACCAAATTACTAACAACCCTCTGAGACTTTTACAAGTTCAGGTGCCAGAATCAATGAGTGTAAGTGACATTTTTCTATTTTAGAGGTTACTAATATTATTCAATCTTCTAATTTTTTGATTTTCACCATTCGGCACCCTCTTGATACGTCATGAAATGGCCCAATTTTTTCAAATGAGTCAGTCCTAAGCACCCCTTTCGATCCATATATTCCATCCCATGTCCTGGCCTTGTTGGGTTAGCCTGTTGTTCAGATTCAGAGATGAACTGAATCATCAATGGTAATTTCGAACGTACCTACATATAACGATATATCCCTGTACCATTAACTTTTCCAGTGTATATTGTGTATATGTCGGTATCAATTTCATTAGAAGAAAAATAATGGTGATTTTTATTATTATACTAAATTGGGAATATATGGCGGTCAGGAATGATTACTTCTAAGGCTCTTCTAGATACCAATGAGCCTCCAATATGGTGATGATTAAGTAGATGCGTACCTTGTAGCATTCTTCGCAAATATTTCGAGTTCAACGTAACCAACGCATTAATAGAAAAATACCTCCCGACTTCTTTTATTTCTTTTGGAGAATTAGGAGTTTTACAACAGACATACTTAATTATTGTTACGGTTCAAATAGAAAGTTCATGGAAAAATGCTGGTTTTCTTCGGAGAAATAGGAATCTTACAAGCGCCACCGATATATTTTCATTATTGTCGATACTGGAAAACCGTTGTTTACATTTTACTAGAAAGGCCAATAACACAAGTTTGTTGTGTTTTCCAGTTGGAGTGTATTCAAATCACGCCCATCCCACTTTCCTTTGTGGTTTTGTGGAGAGTAACGTTTAAAAAATATATTACGTTCTATAAAGACACAAAAGTGCTTTTTGGACGACTATTTTTCTGGGAAGACCGAAAATTGTGAGCGAGGTGTCGTTCGATTCGTGATGGCATATAAAAAATTTGAAAAAAATAGGTTAAGTTAAAGAGGAGATTAATATCGATGCTAACTATGACAGTCAAAAATTGATCATAAGTAAAATTTTTTCAAGGGTAAAAAATGCTTAGATTAATTTATTTAACTATAATAGTCAAAAATTGATCGTACGCAAAATTTTTCAGGGGTAAAGAATGCTTGGATTGGATCTACGTCAAGAAAGTTTTTAGAAAAACTATCCAGCAAAGTCATAGGAAACGATGAAAGGTGTAAAGCTCCTGGAGGAGCTTAATATGCACCAATCACACTGGGGCATGACATCAGAATTTCACATACAATGACGGAAAGGAATTGAAAAATAAAAATTGTATGCTTGATACTTGAGAAATATTCAATTAAAAACTGTGAATTCATTACAAAAAAATCGATATAGATTTCTGCCTATAGGAAACACCCTTTATATAACTGTCATTACTTTTTTATGGTGGAACTCGAAAAACAGGACCATTCCAAGAAAAACATTAATTTCTCAGTTTCCGCAATGGAGATATGGTAAAACGTATCCTGTATAACTGAGTAAATGCGAAACTTGATGATTTCATCAAGTAATTGCTCATACTTCTTCCTCAATCTGAGTAAATCATTTTGTGAATTCACAATATTCACATCAAAGCTCAATAGTTTTACGAAAGATTTTTCACTGAAGACTTTCAATATAGATTTAGAATACTTCCCACCATCACAATTCATTTACTAGCTGACTTATAATTCTATCAGCTAAACGATTTGAGAAATCGGCCTCGTTTTTATTCTGCCTTCTGCTGAATCGGCAGTCTAAGTTGCCATGTCAATTAGACTGTTTTCTGTATAATGAGAGCATCCCTTGAACTCTGTATATACCAATAAATTATGAATTTCCTTCAAGTATGATACTGTATGTTCAAGACATAACTATCTATCAATTGACCCATTATTATTATTTTATTGCGTTGTATTATGAAAATTTGTAAAAAAAAACAAGAGATTTGGTTCATCATATTAGAATACTGTTTCATTATCTCGTACTACCTCTTTTTAGTATCGAATTAACTAACCCACAACTCAATTTCTAACAACACATCTTGGACAGGAATGCAAAACATGCTATTCCTAACAGAAGTAAATGAATGATGATGTTAATGAAATGGTTTACGGAAAATACGAATGATTCAACGTACACTTAGTCGTCAGTTCGCTTTCAGCGGTGTCGAAAAGTGCGAGATGCTTTCATTAAACATTTTTGAAATAACGCGAAATATTCGCAGCAATCCACCTCGTACATCATCAACTTGTTGGAAACTTGGAATAAAAAAATTAAAAAAATGTATTACTAGATCGAAAATAGATGTTTGGAACCTTTGGCGTGAATACAATTGAAGAAATAGAAGCTACCCAAAACACCAAAACTACGTCACTTTCACTCGACGCGCGTTTCGCTAACAATGTTAGATTCTCAAGAGCTACGCTTATTACTTATGTTAGTTACGTAGTAAGCTTTACTACTCACTACACACTTTTTTCACTTTTATAGTTAGAATTTCAATAATGGCTTTTGAAGTGGATTTTTCTGAAAACTTATGCTGATATCTAGGGCCAAACTATCCATATCATCAATGACGGTTCAAAATTTCATATGTAAAAAACTCTTTTTTATGAAAATAATCATTTTTTATTCCTCTGTTTCATTATCCACGCCAATTCACCCACTCTGAAGTATACATTTTTTTGTCAGCATACTTTCATCAGTGTAGGTCAAAAAAATTATAGATATAGGCCCTAAACTTTTTAGCTCACTATAGTCGATAAACCTGAGGAGTGAAACAAATTCACGAACATCAAAAAGAATATAGAAATAAAAGAAAAAATACAGAATTAAGAGCTTTTATACCGGGTATTTCACAGTAGTTGGGACATTAGAAGTATCTGGAGAACAGAACGACAGATCATTTCGAAAATTAGTCGGCGTCTAAAATATGTTCATCAATAGTGTTGCTGCTTGTATTAGAAAGTGTGAGCTACTTTGTTATTTCAAACGGAAATGGAATATTAGGTATATAATTATTGGAATCTTTATAGGATTCCTCATAACTTTCCCTGGCAATTCCCTATATCTATCTGTGACGGTTCTCGAGATAAGAATTATTTTGTCCAATTTTTGTACAAAACCTGACCATTAAAAACATTATTTTGAGCGAAAGTTAATTCAAAAAATTATTATTATTATTATATTGACAGGAAGAATAAATTCGGAAAACTATTCCAATTCATACAGAAGAGGTGAGTTGACACAGCACTGACCTCGACCAAATCCACAGGACCGCAAAAAGCGAACTGATAACCGAAACCGCGCGATGATTTTGGACTCACCTATGAATGGGCGATTCTGGAAACAAATCCAGTCCTTCCGACACGGACGAACTCGGACTCGGCGTGGTATCCGGCAGGCATCCGTTTCTGATCATCTCGACTTTTTTCTTGGCTCGTCCACGTTTTTTCTCGAACTTACTCGTCTCCATCGAGGCGGCTCTCCGTCTCACCGATTTTCCAGGTTTAGCGTCCGGATTGATCATCCACCAGGAGGATTTTCCGGTTCCTTCGTTCTGGACCCTCATGAACCGATTGTGGAGGGACAAGTTGTGCCTGATGGAGTTCTGAAAAAAAAAAAAAAAGTTAGAAATTGTGAGAAAACAACTGATGGGATATCTGTTAGATAACTGGCAAAGTTTCCTACAAGAACATTTTTGCTATGCTCTTTAAATTTCATAGTTGAAATTATTTTTCGGTTTAAATGGAGGAACATCTGCGTATCGGTTTCATGGTTATTGCCTCGGTTCTTGCCAATCACAAGCGAAGGATAATTCACTCAAATAAATTAAAAAACCCTTCAAGCTTTTGTAATTCCAGAATGAATACTGAAGTATGTATCCAGCGCCATCTCTTGGTGACTGGAGATGGTCCTGGATAGAAAATTTTCTTGTCAATATATGGGTCGTTCAGAAAATTGATGGTCGCATGAAAAATATGAAACCTGATCACTTTCATGATAAAATGTATCATTAATTTTCACAAAAAAATTCTAGTTTTTGATTCATAACTGTATGATTTGAAGTTCACAGTGTGAACTCAATAGAATATTTCATGCAGTTCTGATTCTGATTACACTTTCGACATATTCCGATATAAATCACATCGTAGAACAGCATGACATCAAATTTTTAATACTGATGACAGAAGAGTACAATTCTGGTGTACAGTCAGATCAGTGTTATTTCTAATAGTCTGAAATCGAAAAAGTCTCTTTCATTTCAATCGCTTCCACCATCAGCAGTACCCTGTCATGGAATAAACATGTGAGGTACACTGCCAAAAGTGCTTCTCAAAAACTCGGTTTTCTATTGCAAGCCAAAAAGTATTTAATTTCCTGTCAACTGATCATGATTTATAAGGCACAAATCCGACCTGTTCTGGAATACTCTTCTGATATATGGAGTGCAGTACACAAACACATTGAAACTTTCAGATTTTGTTAAAATTAAAAAAAAACATACATCTCGTCGAATATACTTCTATAGATATTTTCATGGGTGATGCTCTTCCAAAATATCAATAGTTTCACCATTCGCTGGAGATGTTCTCTAAAGCATAGAGCTTGCAGACATTCAAGAAGAACACTAATTCCTACCAGCTTCCTTTCAACTCTAACAATGATGTCTGAACATTTCGTGATTGAAGGATGACTAAAAATAAGGCCATTACTGCAACTGGTTCCTTCACCAATTTCGTGAAAGGCATATTTTTTTTATGAGTAATAATTCACGATAGAAACCGAGGGGGAAACTGCTGAGACTATTGTTTACACTAATTCCCAAAACTCGCGTAAGTAATGTCTGTAATATCCAAGTAATTCCCGAGTTATACACCCTTAGTAATGCCGCCAGTAATGCCCGTCAGAAAAGTAATAAAAAAATAAAATCGTGTCTTAATCTTAAAGTTAGGTTTGTTGTCAAGTACAAGTCGGATGACCTTTTTTTTTGCACAATTCGGATTTCCGCTACTGCTCTCTAATTTTTAAGACATTTGATGAACTTTTTTTTTTGCTCTTCACCGATTATTATTGTGCAGTAATTGTTCTCTCACTTCCGACAAATGCCCAATAATCTCTAAGAAATTCAATTTCTGTAATACCTGCAATGCCCAATAATACCCGAGTAATGCCACTAATTCCCAACTAATACCCGAGTATGCCACTAATTCTCAACTAATACCCGAGTAATGCCACTAATTCCCAACTAATACCCGAGTAATGCCACTAATTCCCAACTATTATCCGAGTAATGCCACTAATTCCCAACTAATACCCGAGTAATTCCACTAATTCCCAACTAATACCCGAGTAATGCCACTAATTCCCAACTAATACCCGAGTAATGCCACTAATTCCCAACTAATACCCGAGTAATGACACTAATTCCCAACTAATACTCGAGTAATGCCACTAATTCACGAGATATGCCACTAATACCCAAAACATGTATACCAAAATTCCCCAGCGGTTTTCCCCTCGATAAAAACCATACTAGATATTGGGTACAAGAAAATTTTTAAATAAAAATTGGAATTAATGTGTGGGCAGGCATTATTGTAGAATGAAAAATGTTGTTATTTTTTTTTATTTCCGACAACCGTCTGCGCCACTACGAGCAACCTCCAGAAGTCTTCGAAAAACTTGTGCTAGCTAGAACCCTTGTCTTTTAACATGTGATGTCAATTGAATGAGGTCAATGCTAACTAAGACTTTGAACTTTGAAACTACTAGGAATAATTGACCAAATCAGAAACAAGTCAACCCAACCCCAACGTCGAATGAATTGATTACCAAGTTATCCTAGGTGATGAATTTCTATTAAGACGCCCTATATAAAAAACGTACATCGTCCAAGGGTTACTATGTAGAATTGATTTTTAGGACTATCAACTAAACTATCATTTCATCTGAACTAACTTCCAACAACTGATTCAGCGATTGTGTTTCCACTTCTACGTTTGTTTCGATACGAATTGCGACTCCAAGTTTTAATTATTGCCCCAACTTCACAAACTCAAAGGAATAGTTGGGCATAGAGTTGACGATATTACCATCCCGGCAAACGGAAAAGGTGGGGAGCTGAAACTTCTACGCTTTCTCCGAATAACACCAACTTTAATGATTTTATTGAGAAATTTTAATTTGGAATAAAATTATATCACTTTGCCAGTTTTCCATGAAGTAGCTTATAAAACTTCGCTAACTACGCTGCAATTTTCGTTTATAGCATTTCACCTCGTTTCATGTCGTCTTTCTTTTATTGCAGAGAAATTTCAAGCGATAGATTCATATTCCGACATGAGGATATTATACTCCCTCATATTGAGCTATGGAGGCATAAAACTGAAAAGTTCTGCTTTGATTGGTATCACCAGAAACTTTGGACGATAATTCCGAAAGTCCCGAATTTTACTATCCCTATCTGAATATAAAGCACCGCACTGGATTTCAAGCGGCCCAAGAATTTGCATAATCATATGTGGACGCCAGGGCCGGATTGAAAAACTTCTAAATATCAAGGTAACAGATATATAAATTAAAAAAGTATCCAATATTAGTCGAGTTTCCTCTATTGTTCATGTCAGTTACTGCACTGCTAGAAGTTTGTGTAATTGATGACTTGTTTATTTTGTGGAAATTCATGATCACTTTGATGAAACGAAAGAACACTCTTTTGTCTTATTTCCAGTTATATAGGGAGTAGGCTTAGAGTTCAATTGTGTTAGTTAGTTTTTATACTTGATAATGGGATAAAACCCGAAACCGGTCGTAACAATAAAAATCTAGTGGAAATAAGACAGAAGAGTGTTCTTTCGTTTCATCAAACTGCTAGAAGTCTTTTACCTTGACATGTTTTTATCCACCTTAAAGTACATATAACAGACAAATGTCAAAAAGGAAACTTTTTTTATTGAAAACAAGGGGTTCTTAAGAACTTCACGTAGTGGACAAATTTCTTATAGTGTCAATAAAAACGGGTTCAGCACATATTTTTTCATGATCACAAAAGCATTTCAGTAGCGGAAAAACAGAAAATTTTACCTAAAAGTAAAAGAATTTTCCGAGAAAAATCGAAAAATCCATTTTTTCCAAAAACAAATGACGCTTTAATATACTCCATAAAATTCTCTACAAAAAAAGTTTCTACAAATTTTTCTTTAAAATGCACCGTTTTCACCGAATGCGATTTTCTCAATTTTCTGTGCTCCCTCATTCAGTCACATAATGATATTTTCACACGAATCCACACGAATGATTTTTTTCAAGAATGTCTCTTTTGTTATTTATAGTCGAGACATATATGAATAATTTGGGACAAGGTAATCCTGAAAATATCATTGTGACTGAATGAGAGGGCACAGAAAATTGAGAAAATCGCATTTTTTCGAATTTCTAGCATATTTTACTCGAAAACGGTGCATTTTAAAGAAAAATTTGTGGAGACCTTTTTATGGAATTTTATGGAGTATATTAAAGCGTTATTTGTTTTTGGAAAAATTGGATTTTTCGATTTTCCTCGGAAAATTCTTTTACTTTTAAGCAAAATTTTCTGTTTTTCCGCTACTGAAATCCTTTTTGATCATGAAAAAATATGTGCTGAACCCGTTTTTTTGACACTATAAGAAATTTGTCCACTACGTGAGCTTCGCTAATAAAAAAATGCCGCTTCCATGCAAGGTAAAAGTATCGGGAAATTCAGTGCCAGAAAATCCACACGAATGACTATTTCAAGAATGTCTCTTCTGTTATTCATAGTCGATATATATGAATAATTTGGGAAAAGGTGATCCTGAAAATATCATTATGTGACTGAATGAGAGAGCACTGAAAATTGAGAAAATCGCATTTTTTCGAATTTCTAGCATATTTTACTCGAAAACGGTGCATTTTAAAGAAAAATTTGTGGAGACCTTTTTATGGAATTTTATGGAGTATATTAAAGCGTTATTTGTTTTTGGAAAAAATGGATTTTTCGATTTTCCTCGGAAAATTCTTTTACTTTCAAGCAAAATTTTGTTTTTCCGCTACTGAAATGTTTTGTGTTCATGAAAAAATATGTGCTGAACCCGTTTTTTTGACACTATAAGAAATTTGTCCACTACGTGAGCTTCGCGAATAAAAAAATGCCGCTTCCACGCAAGGTAAAAGTATCGGGAAATTCAGTGCCGGAAAATCCACACGAATGACCATTTGAAGAATGTCTCTTCTGTTATTTATAGTCGAGATATATATAAATAATTTGGGAAAAGGTGATCCTGAAAATATCATTATGTGACTGAATGAGAGAGCACTGAAAATTGGGAAAATCGCATTTTTTCGAATTTCGCGCATGTTTTACTGGAAAACGGTGCATTTTCAAGAAAAACTTGTAGATATCTTTTTTGTAGAGAATTTTATGCAGAATATTATGGCATTACTTGTTTTTAAAAAAATGGATATTTCGATTTCCCTCGGAAAATCGTCCATAAAAATTTTCCGGATGCTTTCATGGCTTATCACCTTCAAAATTCGGATTCAGCGGGTCAAAATACATAAGAATAACTTGATCCCGTCGCGCTTCATCGGCTACGAAAACCTGCCACCGGACTATAATAGAAAAGTGCTTTTTCTAACTGTACCCGACGCCTGTAACAACTCCAGAGTCCAATCCTGGCATCGACGAGTCTTACCTGGACCAGGAGGAGAAAAGAGGCGACCAACAACGCCTGGCGCCCGCGAGACTATTCCAGTCGGAAGCAGATCGCTCTCACTTGCTTGACGCGTTTCCGGTCACTTCCGGCGGTTGATGGAGAGGCGCGCGGTCAGCGGTCAAACGTTCGGCTACCCCATTATGTGCTCTGCCTCCCCAGATATTGAGATATGTGCGTCCCTCGTCTCCGATAGCACTTAGGCGTGACGTGGCGACATTCGGATGGATCGCCGCTCCATTTTTATGGCGGGCGCATGAATTTCAATCTTGTCGTATTCGCGCTGTACGGCTTTTTTATAGAATCACGTCAGACAATGTTCCGACTGCCGTATACTCTCGTTCGCGGGACTGAGTTTCTGGCTGAGAAGTCGTAAAACTTCGGATGGATAGAATATGCCAAATTATTCGTTCAGTTTCAGATGAGTATGGAGATTTCTCGGATAGTAAAACTATCTCGAATGCTTTCGATTCTAAAAATATAAAAATTGCAAAATACGAATATTTGTTTATGGTATTCAAGGTATTCGTTGTTACTGTTAAACTTTGGATGGGAAGAATATGCCAAATTATTCATTCAATTTCAGATGAGTATGGAGATTTCTGAGAGCGCATCTCGGACCTTTGATAGTAAAACTATCCAGAAAGCTTTTGATTCTAAAACTATGAATATTTGTTTGAAGTATTCAAGGTATTTGTTGTTACGGTTAAACTTTGGATGGGAAGAATATTCCAAATTATTCATTCAGCTTCAGATGAGTATGGAGATTTCTGAGAGCGCATCTCGGATCTTTGATCGTAAAGCTATCCAGAAATCTTTCGATTCTAAAAATATAAATATTTGTTTAAAGTATTCAAGGTATTCGTTTTTACGGTTAAACTTTGAATGGGAAGAATATGCCAAATTATTCATTCAGCTTCAGATGAGTATGGAGATTTCTGAGAGCGCATCTCGGATCTTTGATAGTAATACTATCCAGAAAGCTTTCGATTCTGAAAATATAAATATTTGTTTGAAGTATTCAAGGTATTCGTTGTTACGGTTATACTTTGAATGGGTACAATATGCCAAACTATTCTTTTAGTTTCTAATGAGTATGGGGATTTCTGAGAGCGCAACTTGGATCTTTGTGGTAAAACTATCCAGAAATCTTGAGATTCTGAAAATAAAAATACTGCAAAATATGAATATTTGTTTAAAGTATTTACAGTATTCGTAGCCACGGTTAAACTTAGGATGGGTATGGAGATTTCTGAGAGCGCATCTCGGATCTTTGATAGTAAAACTATCCAGAAAGCTTTCGATTCTAAAACTATAAATATTTGTTTGGAGTATTCAAGGTATTTGTTGTTACGGTTAAACTTTGAATGGGTACAATATGCCAAATTATTATTATGAGAGCGCATCTTGGATCTTTTTTTAGTATAACTACTTCGAATCTTTCATCTCTAAAAGTATTTTGCTTAATATAAATAGTTTGTAGTATTTGAAGTAAAAACTTTGGACTAATAGAATATGCCAAAATATTCGTTCAATTGTTTGAATATTTCTGAGCGAATCTCGAAGCTGTGTTATTCAAACTAAACTAAATATAAGTTTTGCAAAATATTCTTCATTATGGTAAAATTTGGATGAATAAAATTACTCATTTAGTTCCAGATAAGTATGAAGATTTCTGAGAGCTCATCTTGGATCTTCGTTAGTAAAACTACATAATAAGCTTTCAATTCAAAACACATAAATTTTGCTAAATATGAATGATTTGTATTATTCAAGATATTTTTTGTTACAGTAAAACTTTGGGTGAGTAGAATAAGTTAAATACTTCCACATTAGTATGGAGATTTCTGAGCGCTTCTCAACTGGGCTTTGTCAGTCAAACTTTCTCCAAAGGTTTTGATTAAAAAAATATAAATATTTTGGGCCGTATATTTTACCGTAGGGAACTAATACCAAAGTGCATTCGTTTTGCTTTCAAGCAATTCCAGAAAGCCGCACTGATGAGTGGAAAACCACGAAACAACTGTCGGCGGATGATGGAACTTTAGGACTTTAATCGAAAACACTGCCTGTCTGGATTCCATGATTCGTTTCAAATTAAGGTTCAACTGGTGTCTGTACATGCCAAAAGTTAGTTCTGTCTTTGCGTTAAGGTACTAATTCCCTAATGCCTGGGAAACCATGAAAGCGCTGTCGGCGGATGATAGAATTAGCATTGAATGGAAAACACTCTCTTCACAATAGATTTTGTTTGCCTCCCTCATGACGCACTAGAAGCTTGATTGAATCTTGGGAATCTTGGGAAATTGCTGGCTACCTGTCAATGAGTAAGTAGATAACCACCGAACTTTATATCCCATCGTTCGTTTCAAATTAAGTTTCATCTAGTGAATGTAGATGTCACAAGTTACTTTTCTTTATATACCGTCATTGCCGTAGCGTACTTATTTCTAAGTACATTCGGTTTAATTTCGAGAGAATCCATAAAGCCTCCCCGATGAGTGTGGAAACCACGAAACAGCTGCCGGTATAACCTGACACAACTGATAACAATCCGTTTGATTCCTTTGTAAAGTCCATAATCATAATTAATAATTTACACTTGCAAATTCAGCAGTAAAATTGTCTACGAAAATATAAAAGATACATCGTTGAATTCGGTGTGTATCGTTCTTTTCGCAATTGGAAACAATTGAAATTCAGATGAAAGATTTTGCCAAATGTTTGGCCAGCTAATTATGATTTGTATAATTACCTCAATGGATTAGCCAAATTTTGAATCGACAAAGAAATTATCAATTTTAATAGAACACACTGTATATCGGTTATGAAAGTGGAGATTAGAGTTTCAAACAGTGTTCAAAGAATTATTATTATTATCATTTCAATAGGTTCTATTCAGAGTTTCAGAGGAACGAGTCATCAAACAGCTTCATTACGCAAATATCAACCACTATTCGGGCCGAAAGGATATAATGTATGAATTATGAATATCAAAAGAACGTTTATGGCCCACCTGCGGCCTTTAGGGGCTCACTTTTATCCAGCGCCCTGATTTATGGGGCCCGGCGGTTGCTAACGAGACAGTTCACCTAACCTATAACTGGAAGAGGTGATATACTGGGAGAGGTGATATACTGGAACAGGAATAGGAACGCTCCCAAAAAGGAAACCGCGACTCATCCAGAAATCAGAAGACGATTCAGATCAAGGGTCGTAAAAGTTTTATGGGGGAAAGATACGCAGGAGGTGAGTCATTACGTCAAAACTATGCGTTTGGGTAGTGATCAACGAGCTACTGAATGAGAAAATTAGGCGAAGGGTTACAATAATATCCAATGATTATCCGTTATCTCTTTAAGTAACTTTCCTCATTTGTATTTATTGCTCGAACGAAACAGAGAAAGATTATTAATTTATATGGACCCTTCTACTCTTTGACTAACTACAGACTTTGATTTATATATTTATTTATGTCCTATATGTGTTCTGTGATATAACTGG
This sequence comes from Chrysolina haemoptera, assembly GCA_958298965.1. NCBI lineage: Eukaryota > Metazoa > Arthropoda > Insecta > Coleoptera > Chrysomelidae > Chrysolina > Chrysolina haemoptera. The sequence goes on along the minus strand of OY282591.1, from coordinate 24,492,615 downwards.
GAATTATCCAATTTATCAGGATTATTAAAGATTAAGCACAGGCTTTCTAGTATAAGTAACGAAGGTAGAGTTAGAGTGAGTATTTTCTAAGAGAAGAAGAGCTGCCTGCAAGAATGTTTGGGAGATACATGGAACAAACAACTAAAAAAAGTACTAACAAGTTGAAGAATATCACTGATACTCTTTTGGAAAAACTTGGGGACTTGGACCCAAATAATCCCTTTGGATATTCACGGCGATAGTGAAGCGTCGAAAACGTATGGAGAAGCTCTGCTATGGTGGCCAAAGTTCTTGAGGATGCTAACTTTGTTAGAGAAACGCGCATCGAATGAAACCGAGGACAGAATCCTCCAGACTAAAGTGCCTGAGCCAATGGGGGGGGGGCAATAACCTATAGACTAGAACAGAATAGATTAGGATAGAATTTATTTCCCAGAATCCATTTCATTCGATTACATAGTTCTCAGAAGAGTCTTTATACATAAACAATAGATAATGACATAACATTACAATGACATGTTTGAAAGACTATAATCAACGCATACCGTGTAAAAATAGTATTATACCAATACATTTCATATGCAGAAATAATACATAGACAATATCAATTTATACAATACGGAAGGTTTGTTTAATGACTTAATAATAATAATAATGTTCCGGGGGATATTGAGTCCGTTGTGGAGAATGAGAACTGCCGAATATATTGAAAATACTCATTCCCCACCCTCAGGCAAATACAAGTCAATAAGCCTGATGTAGTCCTCCTAGACCATTAAAGAAAGACGATTTTCGTCATGGAGTTTTCGGCTCCTGGCGAAACGAACATCGTCCGAAAAGAGGAGGAGAAACGGACTGAATATCGAGACTAACTCTTTGAACTCCGCAGGCTCTACCCAAACCTTTCTGTTGAAATGGTGGTTCTTATTATAGGGGTCCTTGGTGGTATGATGGACACACTGCTCTCGAACTTAAAAATCATACCGGCTTGCCGTAATATGGCAGAAATCTTATTCGGACGAATGCAGAAGGCCGTCATCCTTGGTTCACTGCATCTGCTCAAGGCACATGATTCTCGGACCCAATAATCACTTACCCCACAGACGTGGGGAGTGGTTATCTGGGTAAACTATCCAGCGCGGCCTCCGGGTGTATCGAGGCTTCGGAGACAGGGCCTGACTGGAACATCCTTCTATGAAAACAATAATAATAATAACTGCTGATTTGCTCATTAGAGGGGTCCTTGGTGGAATGATGGACATGCTGCTCTCTAATCTAAAAATCATACCGGCTTTGTTCCATGGGGGGTAATTCGAGGAGCAGGGGTGACAGAAAATAGAAAAGCGCCACAAGCGATATTTTTTTTAGGTTTAAATTGATAGTTTTGTTTAGTGTCAGTGGCGTATCATAAAGGTTGGAGAAACTGGATGTCATATTCAGTTTGTTTCATTTAGTATGAAAAACGAAAGGCATAGTCGAACAAATATTGAAAATAATAATAATAATAATAATAAATTGCTTTTATTGATAGAAGGACAGGTTACAGAAACTATCAATAGGCAGAGTTAGCGCTTCACCCGTCTAGGACAGGTTAGTACTCTCTTACACTCAACCGTAAATGAAATATTTTTTTCAAATGGCATGAGGGGTAGAGTGATATCTCATTCAATTCGTCTTTCATTTCTCTATTCGACAGCAAATTTTTAGCCAAAAAAATTTCAGAACTCTCACAAGAGGATCCTTTCGAATAAATGGCTATTAAAGAGCTTTAGTGCAATGATAAAATATTTTTTCGTTTCTGCAAGAGCTTCTTGTTACTCAAAATGGCAGATGGGTGTCATATTAGAAAAAAAATCAAATGAGTAGATAGGTAGTGTAATACCTTGTTTTATGGAATCTCAGCAAATCTCAGAAATCATGTCCCATATGCGATTCAGAAGGAACGGAGAATATTTGTAGATATAAATTTTTTTTTTTTCATTTCAATTGAGCTCGTTTAAAGCCATTTATTCAAAGAAATCACGTATAAAAGTTCTAACATTATGTGCCGCTATTTTGTTTTGGATGAATATTCTTGTTTATCACTATCAAAGAGTACCTAGCTCATAACATACTATTTCACCAAAAAAAAATTCTACTCTGTTCAAAAGTCAACACGGGGGGGGGTTACTTTATGGGCACACTGTATAACTACGAACTGTCTTCCATGTGATGGCACTGTCAGTTTCCTAATCGTATTTTTGTTGAAAAATCGCTCATTTTATTTTCTATGAGATGACCCGAAACGTTTGTTTCCAACATGGAAAATCCGGCTCTACGTAGTTTTTTCTCGTGTGATTTGAAGGTCAAAGCCGTCTCTGACTGTCCGCGGCTCACATCGACTTCGAAGTAATTCCCCAGGAATTATTTAGGCGGCCTTTTGATGTCGGGGCTCAGGGCTCTACTACTAGATCATCGCCTCATTACAGATAACTGCTCGTAATTGGTTACCTGGCTGCAATCTGCATACATTTCTAGCCGCGATTTGAATTATTCAGCGTGATTTCAACGAACTCTAGTAACAAGGGATACTTACGAAAGTTTAATGAAGACTTGACAACATGAACGTTTTTCAGGTTTTTGTGATCGATGGAAGTGATAGTCTCGAACGTATATTTGTCATAGGGACTTGATTATCTTCATCGTCCTCAAAAGTGAAAATTAGATCAATCAGCTAACCACCAGGGCCGATCCTAGCGTGTCGGCCGCCCGCGTGCAAAGACTTAATGTGCCGCCCCACAAGAAAATTTTTCTTATTTTGACTAATACTTAACGTTGACGTCATCTACCTGTATAACAGTAAAACTAGAAATATTAATAAAAATGCAATTAAAATTACTAAGAAATTTTCAATTTTTTTAAAATGCATCGCAAAGAGTTAGCTATAGCGTTGTTAAAGAAGTATTCCATTTTGAAAAGGGGAACATTCTCCATGAAAATTGAAAAATGAAAAATGTGATTTATTTGTAATATCTAACAAAAAACAACTACTTCTCCGGCACAAGCCACGCTGGACATTGAACTACATCTGATAGATATTGTGAAAAGACTAACTAAAAAGGAAAGAAACAATCTGAAAGTGAAAATTCGCATTTTCATTCAGTTAGCTGATTTTTCCACAACAGATTTTATGAATGTCCTATTCATTTTTTCGAACTAAAATCAAAATGCTCATGACAGGTCTATGTCAAAAAATAATTTTTAAAGTGTCATCGCAGAAGAAATATTTCCCTCATATCCATCCCTGATGTGTATGCTTCTGAAGAGCCTGTTTTATTCCAATCCTATATCAATCCTCCTGAAGAGCTTGGCAAAGCGAAATAGATTTTCGTCGACCAAAATGTATTGGGGATTAAATTCGAGAGAAGCGAACCTTGCTTCAATGAAATGAACGATTTCTGTGAGTGATATTTTTTAATAACATTCTGCTTATCTAATTTATTTAATGATTTTTTCAATGAAAACTAGAGAGAATAAAAATAAAAATAAGCTATCTGAATGAAAATGCGAATTTTTACTTTCAGATTGTTTCTTTCCTTTTCAGTTAGAGTCTTTTCACAATATCTATCAGATGTAGTTCAATGTCCAGCGTGGCTTGTGCCGGGGAAGTAGTTGTTTTCTGTTAGATATTACAAATAAATCACATTTTTCATTTTTAAATTTTCATGGAGAATGTTCCCCTTTCCAACATGAATACCTCCCAAGACGTTATCTTGAACGATGGAAAATAGCGACTAAAGTTTGTCTTTCAGTCGCAGATGATTCCACAACAGATTTCATGAATGTCCTATTCATATTTTCGAACTAAAATCAAAATGCTCATGACAGGTCTATGTCAAAAAATAATTTTCAAAGTGTTACCGCAGAAGAAATATTTCCCTCATATCTATCCCTGATGTGTATGCTTCTGAAGAGCCTGTTTTATTCCAATCCTATATCAATCCTCCTGAAGAGTTTGGCAAAGCGAAATAGATTTTCGTCGACCAAAATATATTGGGGATTAAATGCGAGAGAAGCGAACCTTGCTTCAATGAAATTAACGATTTCTGTGAGTGATATTTTTTAATAACATTCTCCTTATCTAATTTATTTAATGATTTTTTCAATGAAAACTAGAGAGAATTAAGTAAAAGAAAAATCAGCTATCTGAACGAAAATGCGAATTTTCACTTTCAGATTTTTTTTCCTTTTTAGTTAGAGTATTTTCGCAATATCTGTCAGATGTAGTTCAATGTCCAGCGTGGCTTGTGCCGGGGAAGTAGTTGTTTTCTGTTAGATATTACAAATGAATCACATTTTCTTTTTTCAGTTTTCATGGAGAATGTTCTCATTTTCAACAAACAAAGTCTTTGGTCAAATATTTTCAGAAGTTTCAGAATTACTAGTACTCACCTTACTTTTGTTTCAATGAGTGTTCCAATCATTCGAAGTGAATCAATATTTCTTCTGATGTTTTGGTTTTTAAGTAAAAAGTAGAAACACAGCCGCCAATTTGCAAAATATTTAATTTTTTATAGACTTAGATTTTCTTTATAGATTACTACTTTTTCAACATAATTTACAGCTGAAAAAATTATAATCTCGAAATACGTATCAAACTCTGCTCTATTAATGGAAATCAATATCAAATGAAGAAACTTCTCACGAGTATGGATTCTTCTTATAAGCACTCGATAAATCTGTCATTTCAAAAAATATATCTCATCAAAATACTACATTTGATAGTATACGTAACGTAGTTCGGGTAAGGATAACAGTCGCCTCCAAAATATGATGTTCACAAATCACCGTCCCCTACTCTATCACTAACGAAATCTCCCCCAAGGAAACATTTCTGTAATGGATTAATTTCTTTACATCTCTCCATGTATCTATCCGAAACAGTGGAGGAAGCAGTTTCTTAATGACTTTTCCATTTTTTTTCCACTCTCTAATTGACTCGAGATTTATTCCAGTGAAACTTCAACCCTTTACAGCTAATTTGAATGACAGGAAATTGCTGTCAAGACGAAGAGGCACGATGACATTTTCTCGTTTCCCCTCTTTAATTTAATATGTCTCAAGACAAGGGTTGATACATAACGCAATTTGGGTTATTGAGATTCGCGTCTTGATAATAAAAATAAAAAACTCGTACAATGGTGTGTTGCCGGAAATATGTTTTGGATAATTTAGGTGCTTTATGAGAGATCCCGATGATGAAGTTCAAGAATACAATACAATATTTTTTTAAATTTAGTTCTTTCGGTAATCAAAATTTTGTTCTTGCTTCTTGGAACTTGAGGCAGATTTGAAGTACGTAATGTTGAGAGAAACAAGATGTCCTGCAATACCAGGTCCACGTTTATTGCCATAATCCTATACAATAGGAATAATTGGGTCGAATATCCATCAGAAAACAACTACTTTCCTGGCTAGTACCACGACGAACGTTGCATTACATCTTCCTATTGTATAGGATTATGGCAATAAGCGTGGTCCTGGTATTGCATGACATCTTGTTTCACTCTTGACAAGCTTATTGTGAACAATGCAATGCAGATTTCTTCAATTTGTATTAGTGATTAGATTAATCACGCAAGTTCTGGGTATTGCTTTGGTTGAGGGGCTGGAGTTCAGATGGCGCCCGTGGTTTAGTGAACGCTAGGCTGCGGGCGGTGTCTCAGCTTCTGCCTCTACATGGAGATTTTGTTGAGTCGTTTGTTGCAGACATTAGTTATTGTCTGCAGAGACCTACCCTATACTGATGAGGGCAAGAACCCAGAAAGCGATCTATAGGTGGTCCAAATGTTTCAGTGAACATTTCCATGCAACTAGCAATTGCGGAGACATCCTTGTAGGACGGAAATTCATTAGATGTAATTCAACGTTCGTCGTGGTATTAGCCAGGAAAGTAGTTGTTTTCTGATGGATTTTCGACCCAATTATTCCTATTGTATAGGTTATGGCAATAAGCGTGGTCCTGGTATTGCAGGACATCTTGTTTCTCTCTTGACAAGCTTGTTGTGAACAATGCAATGCAGATTTCTTTAATTTACATGGTGTTGTGTCACATATATCACAAATTGTTTGGTCCTCACGTGCTAGAACGTAGCCATACGAAAACTTGGTGGGGCCTATACGGAGTCGACAAATGTCAAAAGATAACCTGATGTTTCCTGCTTTCTGGAAGGCATTTCCAGGTTTTTACCGATGTTTTTATTTCGGCTAGTTTCGAACTTGATTGCATCAATTCTCTTTGCCACTCGTTAGTGATCCTACTCTTAATGAATGTTGTCATATCTGACGAAGTTGTTTTGAAATTATCCCATGATCGTGTATTGCTTCTTTAGCTGCGATATCTGCATTTTTATTGCCAACGATTCCAATATGAAACGGGATCCATATCATTAACACTTTTTCCCCTAACTCTTCGATCAATTCATAGAGAGAGAGAGAGAGTTTTAGTTACTCAAGGAGTTACTCCTTGATCTGTTTTTGAGCCGTCTGTAGGTGAGTTCGGATTGGTTATAAGGAGTTGGAACGGAGTGAGAGTGGAGCTAAAGTGGATAAAGACAGGTGGCAAATTTTGAATCACCGCGGTTTTCTGTGTCCGAAGTTCCCGAACGACTTTTTTGATAATAAAGAGAACCTGTATATCAAAGTGTATATCTACTAACACAATTGATCACCTATTTTCAAATAATGATTTATCGGTGCTTCGACTTGACCTTGCTCGAACTGCATAACATTTTTAGGAAAAAGAGCTGCTCTAGCTTGTGCCCTCATAGGTCGAGGTGGTACTTTTGGAGTCACTTCTATCCACTCCCGTCACAAAACCCGAACGCTGAAATTCGCACTCCTTGGACGCTTTTCATTATACCCGAACGCATATGGTGCTTACCGAGTGAATAGAGTCAAAAGAGTGAGCAAGCCGAACTCAGCTTGTATACAGTTTCCCATACTTCTCCTTCAGGATTAGTTTTTGGTTGAATAGGTTCAGGAGGATTTGGGGAAAAGTATAATTTTTTGTGAGATGATATAGTGGTGTCACATATAGGAGGATTGATCAGCCAAGGAGGGGTACATATTGAATTTGTAAATAGTAGAGGAAGTGTAACCTCTAATTGTTGTAAGTTTTTGTTTATCCTGTAGAAAGGAGGGGCTGTTCTTGGATGTCCTGTAAACATTTTGTTTGGTTGTGTTGGTCTGGTTGCAATAGAAATGGCGTAAGAGAGGCTCTGAACTTATCTACGGTATCTCAGAGGAGTTTCATTTGCTTCGCAGTGCAGACTTTCTGTTGGCTTATGTATCGAAGGTTATCAAAAGGCAAATTCCTTCGATTTTAAGGAACACATTATGTTGCTTGGCAACCACATGAGCGCGTAGCACGAGTGTGGTTTTGTAAAGCAACAGTCATAAAAAATGATGCGATTCTTTACAGAATTCATGTTTAAATATATCGATTAATAATAATAAAAATGATAACTTAATCATATAGAATACTGATTAATTAGAACAAACTAATGTTATTTATAAATTACCATGTTCAAACTGCAATCAAGTCTACATAGGTCATGCTAGTAGGAACTTCTTCCAAAACACAGCATTCATACTTTTCACCATATCAATTTCAATGAACCAACCATTTTAGCAAGGGAGGACAATTACCTCAAGAGAAACATTTTAAAGATGGTTTATAATAACAACGAACCTAATAGTATGACAAAAGGTCTGATGTTGCAAATTAATCTGTTATTTACAATTATATTTCTAAATTAGTGAAATCCATCACTTTCAACTTCAAATTCAAATTTAAATTATTCAACCAGTACGTATAATCCCCCATAGATGGCATTCACTTTATTTCCAATAGAACATAAACATTACATTCGTATCTATCACAGTTACATGGGAGCAGAGCACATGACAGTTGACAGATAGCTTGACAGCTGGAACTCACAGCTCTCAAGGTAGTTTTTTTTTTCGTTTCATCGTGTCCTGTGTTCCCAGTGATGTGCTGGAGCCGGTTACAATTTGATAATGTAATGATGAGGTCATACCTTCAGATAGGTACAATTGTTTTAGCAATAAACATTATCAAAACAGGAAAATATTCTGACAGTTTGCTGGTTATGTTATTGATGTTATATGACACAACTAATGAGAAAGCAAACTACAAAATCGAAAACACATCATGTTAGAGTCCATAAAGAAAAGATTATGTTTACCATTATGAACGCAAACGTTTCAACCAAAAAAATGGCCCTTATCTTAGCATGAGTGGAATAGCCGGAAAAATCCTGAAATAGGTTGATTTTCATCTTCGATCAACCTTTTTCTGGAAGTCTAGTTGATATAAGAGGAAAGATGACATTTCATTAAAAAATATCAGGTGTTGAAATCCTTTCTATTATAAGTACTGAAGAAAAGAATAAATCATGATAAGTCGAATTTTTATTCCAGAATTTATAACATCTATTTTATCATTGTATTATTAGTAATTGATTATTCAAAATTACATATGACCATATGCCGACTGAGAAAGTTTTATAGTTCTCACGCGATATCTTGCGGCTTTAATATCTCCATAATCGAAGCTAAAACCAAAGTGTTCATTTGCTGAAATCCACAAAACTTTCAAAAATATTTTTCCCAGGACTGACAACTGTGGTTAGATTCAGATACCTAGGACAGGAAGGAAGTGGAATCTTACGATTATTTATGTGTGAACAGAAATATTTCGATGTACTCGTAAACAACATAAATAGATATGTGGTTAGAAGATGAGCCTTGGTGTGGTTGATAGGTGTGTAGAATGAAAATATAGTGTTCAGAGGTTCAAATCGAGAAAAACAATTATAAACCCTTTCAGTTAGGAACTAATACCTTCCATTATATAGTAAGTTATCGTAATTACGAGTTGACACATTCATTGACAACAAGATCTTATCGTACCCAATGAGTATAAATAAAAATCTATGCTGCGGAAGGTTACAATACAAGGTTGTTTTAATTATTCGATAATAATTGCGGTGTCGAATATCGTGAAGCTGTATGCTTCCGGCAAAACTTTTCTCTGCAACGGGTTCCAAAAATTTGCTGTTCGTCAGAAAAACAAAAATAGGGAAAATTTCCAAGTTGTCGGATGAAGGGGATTGTTGACCGAAATGTACGGGTAGAAAGTATGAAACCGATACGGAGTACCTCAGAGGACCGTGTTAGGACCGGTGGTGTTCAGCATATATTAGAATAAACTGTTGATGGAAGATAATGGAAACATCCTCACTTTTATGATAGACTATCCCTCAACTCAACTCATTCAGTAGTATAGAAAAGTATTTCCCTAATTATTGGGTACTTGATCGTCCAACAAAATTTATGTATAAATAAGATTATAGAAAAAAATATTTGTACAGGTATTTTCTTGGACCCTCACCTGAGGGTCAATATAATACCTAACAAAACATGCATGCTGCTTACTACATACATTTTCGTGGAAGAACAAATCTTGATTTGTATTCAAATATAAAATGTTCACCAAGTCCAACTGCATCATACTTGAGTTATATGATTATTGGATGAGGAGTTTCACGAAACTACTTGAGAATGCTCGAAATCCCGATTGCAGATGCCCAAGTGACTCTCAAAATAATGAAATAAAAATACTATAGTATCGTTAAGAACGGCAGCTTCAAAAGTCGAAACTTGTGCGAGCTAAGGATCAACGAGGTCTTACCTTTTAACGTGAGATTCCTAGCACTTGAAATGGAATGAAACAGCATTTGCACTAGTGTCACTAGTGCTAGAAAAAAAAATACATGATAATCTATTTAAAAAACTTTCAAGTAAAATAAAACACATCCTCAATAATAGTGTTGACACCAGGAAGGAATTAGATGGATTGAATACAGCCTCTTTCAATTGAATTAGTCCAAAGTACCCGTTTATAACTATTATTGTATTTGCTCGTCTTTGTTTTTCTTTCCAACAAAAAAAAACAACTGTTCTCTCTTTACGTTCTTTTCAATCATATTCCAATTTCAGTGATTGCTTTTCTTTGTAATACTTATTGTCTTGCAGATCAATCCAGTGAAACAAATAAATTGGCCGAAGACGAAAATACCTATCTCTCCACATATTCAAATCACACAGAGTGATATTTTCGTTTTCATTTCTATATCTAATATGTTTGTATTTTGATTTTATATTTTTAATTGGCGAGTACTTTTTAAATAATTTCTGTTTTCTTGAAAGTTTTACCCTGATGATGAATTGTGTTGAATCCGAAACTTAGGCAAAAAGTAATTTCTCTTCACCTTTATATGTATCCCAATGCCAACAAAACTCAGAAATAAATTGATATTGGCTCACCAAACATATCAGAAAAAGCTTTCAATAATAATGAAAAAATTAAAAATATAAAACATAAAAAATAGTAACGATCGTTGGAGTGTATCCAATTTCGTTTGGAAATGAAAATGTGGGTGAAGTTATATGGACAAATTCGCACAGATGAAAAAAAATATATATTAATGTCACCCAATATCATTATTTCGCTAAGCTAAGTAGGTTACTCAATTTTTTAAAAGATATTCCGTTACAAAAAATCTCGGATTTAAAAGTTTTGGTGAGTTTTTTCTATTATGAAGCTTCAACTCTAAAGATATTTAGATTCAGTCAATTTTGTTTTTGGACCTATAAGGTAATCTCAATAATCTCAGTAGACTTGTTGGCATTCTTATTTGTGTTATCAGCACTCGTGCTGTATTTTTCATGTATATTTGATGAAATTGATAGCAATACTGATAAAATTAATACGAATTATATTCCTTCGTATTCAACTAACAACAACAAAACTTCTAATGGCAAATCTAACATTGCATATTTGTATTTGTTTCAATCCAATTAATTTGTAGAAGACGCTCCTTTGAAAAATTCACTCTATACCAGTATAAGAAGATTCAGACAAATTTTTCATACTTCAACCCATTCTACCATAAATCCATACGGCACATGTTGAATGGCAATTACAAGTCACAATCGAATTCATAACAAAAGGTCTAGTTTCAGAATTTGATATTTGCACCTTGACTCGTTGTGTGCATATAGAATATTTTACCTGTATTAACCCTTCAATTTGAATGACAGTCAAATGAAGAACCGATATTTCTCAGATCAGTGGCGCAGATTGTTTGCCGATACATGGGATACAAAAATATTTGAATTAAAGCTCGGGAGAAATCTCTTATTTGACAACGTTTATGAAAATGATTATGATGGTGAGAAACTTTTTAAAAATACCAAGCGTCAAGTGTACCACTTTCATATTTTGCATCAAGATAAACACTATGCAATTATCTGACTAACACAACTACTTCTCTGACTAGTGCCAAGACAGGGCGTAGAACTACGAAAGCTGATAAAATATTAGTAAAACATTTCTATTTGTAACTACATTATTACAAGCGCTTCTTACAATCAAGTGCCAGAGTTTAAGTTCCAGAAATATTGGAAATATATGAGAGAAAACTCTAGAATGTTCTCCAAACTTCAGGAAGGTTCTAGAGATTTCGAGGAAACTAGGAAATGAACCATAGCAGAGTCTTCGGAAAATTCCAGAAAAAATAAAAATAAACTTGAGTGAAACTCTCGAAAGGTCAATAGGGGGAAGAGTTATATTAGTTGGAACATAACTTTAAACCGGGACTTCGTTATAAAATGAGTCCGAAAATTAACATTGACAAAAATTCAAAATGGCGAAGAATCAAAAATATGCCCGCTCATGGGGTGGGACGTCTGCCGGGGCTGCTAATATTCAATTTGGATCGTGTATTTATTGTTAGTGGCTGCTTCGACACTTTTCTACCATTCCGCCATGATGTTGACTCCCATATTCCCCAAAACCTACACACAGAACCCACAAAAATTTAATTTTTGGTATGGTATTTTGGTAAACATTCGGTTGAAACAATTTTCTTGAGGCCATTTGAATACAGAAATGGTAAAGACCACGAGCATCCATTTATAGCCAGCCAGATCACCCGAACTCAATTAATTCGTTTATTTTCTTTAGGAACCTATCACACTGGTGGATTTTCGTCTCTTATATACATATTTACATTCATTCATACACTTCTTTTCCGAGAAATTTCTTTTTGCTTTAGTCCTCAAGTCACATACAAAACGAGGCATACTTTATTCACTCTCAGAGAATTAATATTCTGCTAAACATACAGAGAAAAGTAGATTTCGTATAAATATACATATACACCGAGAAAAAACTTTAATGGCCATTATTAAACCTTCATTATTGGCAATCAAAAAAAGCACCTGTCTTTGGGACTGGGTCTCACTTTAATTGTCACTAGGAAAAAAAGACCCAGACAGTGTTTATTTGCCACTATCAAACTGAAATTCAAATACTTTTAAAGTAGTGCTTCCTACTATCAAATGAAGTACTAGTAGTAATTGGCCCTCAATAAATATTTTAATAGTTGTTATTGTCGATTTTATTTGGCATAAGGAAAAAGTTATTTGGGCCGTGAACTATATGATGTATTTCCTGAAATTACTGGAAGCTTGGGGATTATCAACATTTTCGATTATTTCTAAGATGAGTACAAGTTATTGCATCAGAAAGAGTTTTAATCGAACTTTATAATCCTACCATCTCTTATGTTATATAGAATATTTCTTATTAAAAAAAAAAAAAATTCTCCTCTACTCGCTATCGACGTGAGGTGTTAATTCGTCGGATGAAGTCACAGGAGAGACGCGCAGTAGTGCGTCTCTTTTATTTATGTGGTTTTATCATATCATTGCGTTCCTTGTTGCTCGCGTAGATTTCTGTCTATACCACAGATGAAAAGTTTCCGATACTGTATAAGTTAATGAAACAGTATATAATTTTTCATATGGTGTTATTGCCAAGAGAGAGTATAACGTTCCTTTTTGGCCCCACTCTATATATTTTTGCTCCAGTTCCTATCTCTATTTTTGAGCCATCTGTGTTTGATTGTTTCCAAATAGTGATTCTACGCTCGAGTCCCATTCGTCCTACTTGAGCTGTGTTTTGCATGGTTTTTCGTATGATTTTTGGGGTAGCATGTAGCCTGATACATGAGACTTCATGAGTGATTTTGGTGTGCTCAATTTGTGGTTGGGATCTCAATTACCTGTTTGTATGAGTCTGTATGCATTCATCCTCGTCTATCCCATGACTGTGATGTCCAAAGGTGGGAGGTTTAGGATGATTTCCATGAGTGCTGTCTATAGACAGGCGAGCCTCTGTAGTTTGCCATCGTTAAGTTTTGCCTGTCTCCGTTTCACTTTGGGTCACCACAACAGCGAACTGTATATGATTCTGGGTCTTATGATGGCGATGTATAGCATTTTCGTTCCAAGATTTCAAGTCACAAACGAATCGAGACAGAATTTTAAATCACTCTCAGTGAATTGATATTCCGCTATACATCAAGAGAAAAACATACTTTAACTACCCAAAATATATTAAAAGTCATACTTCCCCTAAAAGAAATTCCACAGGCACCCCACTGTGCGACACATATTGTACCCTTGTTGCTTAGCAATCCACAAGGTGTGGTCAGAACATGATAATCCATTTTCCTTGAAAGCTTTTCGGAATATTTCTTAGTCGCTGCCAGAGTATCATATCTAATTTCTATAGCCGTATAGTGGTAGTCTTTCTTGAGGGCAGCTAAAATAGTGGTTTATTATACGGGAAGCTGCGTCGCGATGGGTGGTGAGTTGTTAGGGGTGATCGGATCAATGAACTTGCGAAATTATTTTATTGAGCCACAAAGAAGGGAATTATGTAAGGGGAGTCGCGAGTACAATAATGCGCACTAATGAAGTCTTATGCGAGTAGATATTTTTTTTGAGAGCTCATCTTTTGGTCGAATTTGAATCATCGTCGCTAGTAAACAGTATTTGGTCGTGAAGTCGTTATTTTATATATCAAACTTTATTGACACAATGCTCTTCATTACAGTACATAAATAAAAATTTATTTTAAATTATAAAAGTCTGTTTATGAATACCTACATTACATGTATAGATTAACGCAATATTTTAGTCGATAAATGAAAAAATTTGAAAAATAAAATAAATTTCTGTAACTAGGTAATTTATAATTTTGTCCTTCTCCAAATTAATGATTTTTTTTTTTTTTACTATCATATCTTTTTGTTTCATGAGGCAGATTGTTGAATATGACTAGACCTTTTGTAAATAAGGTATCGCAATGTTTATGAGAAAGTTATAGTTTAAAACTAAATAACATGCTTTACTTTAACCTTCAAATGTTCCTATTTACTCAAATGATAAAAAACTTGGGTGCTCTTGACCTATATTCATAGAATTTCCTACACCGCATTCAAAAACCAGATGTTCAATTTGAACTTTTTTGAATATAATAAATATTCTATGACTAAAACACTTGTGAAACATAAAAATATCAAAACTCAGAATTTTAAAATAAATTTATGGTCCAATTTACGAACTAGAGTATAGTGAGTTAATTGCAAACATTTACTTCCAGGTGAAAAATGGTAAATAGATACCAAATGATGATAATTATAATTATTAGACATTAATCATAATTTGAAATACATATTTCAATGCAGCGAATATATCAATATATTACCATACCATTAGGGATATAACACTGTGTGATCGAATATTTGCAATTACACATACCTACTAAAAATCGAAAATACCATTTGAATATTAATATTATTAATTATATGGAGGTGTAAATTGAATAAACGAATTGTATGCGCTATAATTACAATTAGAAAGCAAAATATATGAAAATATCAAAGACGTACAAAAAAACAAGTGAAGTTATACAAAAGTACAATTCGTATAAATACCAAATTATTAAAACTCAACTCGCAACTTACACTCATTTTACACTCAACTATAACGATATTGAAAAACGAAAGCTCTTCAGGGTCAGACGAAGTTCCAAGGTTTTTGTTGAAAGAAAAATTATCACTACTATTTCTGAACCATTGACCTTCCTAGTAAATATTTCATTTACTGATGGTAGGTTCACACGTGCTCAGAAAATTGGGAAAGTTATTCCAGTTCATAGAAAAAGCTGTACTGAAGCAATAGAGAACTATAGACCCATTACTTTCAGTACTAGTTTCTCCAATGTTTTTGAATATTGCTTATTGGAAAGGTTACTCAAGTATTTAGATTATTATCAAATAGACAACATGATTTCAGAACCGAAAAGTCAAAAAGAACTGCACTTTATCAGTTTTATAGTGATTTAATCACCTATATAAATAAAAAGAAGTGTCCCATAGGTTGATGTTGTGATCTGAGCTGTGATTTCGACTGTGTAGACCACAATGTATTAATATCTCAACTTTTCGAATATGTTATTATCAAGGGTGTTTCTCTGGACTGGATAGTCATTTGTTAACGCAAGGCTCTGAGATCCAATTCTTGTCATCACGAACTCAAACTGACCTAGAAGTTTGGATTGACGTAGCAGTTAGTTGATGGAAATCCATAGTTATGACACTAAGGTAGTGTCATGACCTAGAAGTCCCGCAGGGCACGGTATTGTGTCCCATTCTCTTCATTTTATATGTCAACGAGATAAGTTATATCCTAACAGATATAAAAGTCGCATGATGATGATACAACCCTTATAATCTCTGGTAAAGATAGTGATAGCCTAAGGGAAAACTGTGAAAATACTATGAAAAACAATAATTTGAGTCAATGGTTCCAAGATCACTATCTAGATTTCAAAACAGATGAAACTGAATTGATGCATTTTCACACAGCCCAAAAGTCTCAGAAAATATTGAAATATTTCATATTGGCGCTGAGTTATTGACTGCCATAAAAATGTTTAAATATCGATCGTATATTGTACTCGTAATTTTACTCGCCTTTATACACTTTTACACTGACTTTTTCTAATACAATGTATGGTGCAAAAAAAAACCTTTGAACAAAGTTACATTTTTTGTTCAACCTTACCTAATTTTATGTATCACTTACATACGAAAACCCCGATATAGTAATTGTGAGTAGATTTGGATCTAACATAAAATCAAAAAAAATTATTTTTCTTTCGAAAACTCTTCTATTGTCGGAGTCATAAATCATAGTATTCAGAATATTCGCAGAAAACTTTTGAAAGTAAATTTTGCAATTTCCATTTTCTCAAGTTATAAAAATTTAATCGAATCAAGTTATCCTCATCTCGATACTTTTTTCGATTTTGATATCACTGAAACATTCGAAAAGTATAAAACCTCCAACCAACGATTATTCGATGATCCTGAAAGCGACACAAAGAGCAATGCACGATGACGTCCTACCAGCATGGATGGAAAGACTCGCCAGCCCACTATACCGGCTCTACATGTCAATTACACTTTTCACTAACCACTATTACATCTATTTAACCTCTTTAATTGATCTCAATTAAGGATATCTTGTTCCATGCACTCGAAGGAATTATTCATTTATCATTTGGAAGCTTCGTTGGAAAATCTATCACGAATTGAAACAAAGTGCACTTATACATCCGAATCTCTGCCCGAGTGGGTACCTGGGGGAATGTAGTGTGAAGTAGTAACGGACTGCGCCATTCTCGATCTGCCACTTTCGAAATGCCCTTATAATAATTCATTTGTTTGTTCGTTTTGCAAATTGACCAATGTGCATTTTGAACACTCATGGCAATTTGGAGAGCCACAAGAGAGTTACCTGCATTTAATCAAGAGAAATTTAATAATGCAGACAGACCATTATCATTTGTGAAATTAAGTGAAATAATCAAGAGGTGTATAGATTTATTTTATACGCTTCATTAGACTAAACTCTCAGACATGTCTGTATCTGAACAAAGCAAAACTAAATAAAATATAATTGGTTAAAATTACTCCTGAAATCTATTAAAATTTTATGAATTGATATATAGGGAGGCCCACGACGATTAAGACAGGGAATACTCGGAACTCGAGAGTAGTAGAGAATTGTAATTTTTGGGTTGTGAAATAAAGCAATTGGTGCAGCTTTTTTGATGTTATGTTACCTTTTGTTTTCGGTCACGTGACATCAGATTCAAAATTATTAATGGGACAACCTGTATACTTTGGTATTTCTATGTTCCTTCGGATAAATAGATTTCATCAAAATATCACATTTGCGTTCTAAAGTGATTAATTTAAGAACTACAGGTATTTCAATATCCTTTGTCGCACATCATCTGAGACAAGCATTTATTTGAGTTTAGGGTCACCGTGAATATTTGGGCAGTCCTATACTTTTTGATGTAGTCCGCGTGCCACATGAAAAAAAAATTTACATTTGTATAGAGGGCTAAAAACAACGTAGCTAATCAATTTGTTGTGCCGTCAAAATAACCAAAAAAAAAATAAAGTTTCATCCAGACAGTTGGAAACTTTTTCACATAATTTACTTGTCATTGTCATTTATTTGTCTATAGTGTCATTGTAACCCGTTGTCAATTTTCATTTCCAATTCAACATTTAATATAATGCACTCCAGAATAATCCTGACCAAAGATAAAAATTTCTCAATTTTAATATATTAATTTTCTTTTAATTCCATGGATATAAGACATTTGTATGGCTTCTTGTACACCTGACCAGTAAGTAACCTCACTTTTCCGAATTTAATACTTTTCAATATTTCATTTTATCAAATTCATTTTCAACTATTTGATGATGACTTAACAGTCGAAAGCGCTTTACAATTTTATAAATAATTTTTTTCTTGCGCGAAAATATAATAGATATATTTTTCACCAAGAGATGAAAATACTGTTTTTTTCGTGAGGTGAGAGTTTGTACACGAGATTATAACTGTCATTAGTGTCAAAAATCCATCAATTCGTTTTTAGTATATTCCCATGGGGTCACATGATAATATTCATTTGTTTCATTTCATCACACTGATAAAAAGGATATTTCGCATCAATGCATAATTGCATTACTTCAAGTCGATTGTATTCTTGAATAGGTCCAACCAAATATTAGTTTGATTTTTTGACAGAATCCTCTTGACCACTTGAAAGGAAACTGTTTTGAGACATATGAACACTTTCTTCACTGAATAATAAGAGTTGTTTGGTGCCAGAATATTTCAACTTTGATAATGAACACTATTGTGAATACTTTCTTTGTTCGATGGTGTGAGTTGGTTGGGGCAAGAATTTTTCAACTTCAATAACGAACAATATTCTTATTAATAATGCAATACATTTTTTATTCAAGAGTATCTGCATTTCGAGACTCAGTACAAATGTGCACTTGGTTATAAAAATATGCCATGGAAGCCATGTTCATATGGTACAGTTCAACAAACAGAGAACAACTGCGAACAATTGAGGTATAATGGTTATATATGAGAATAGTTTTGTAATATTTCAATTTCAGAAACTATATAATCAACGTAGGTACCTCTTCGATGACGCATAGAAATGCGATTGAATATAGAAACGACAGCGTCATTCGCCATTATCACACACCTGTTGAAAACAATATCTTCAACCTACCTACACAACTGGTCCATAAATGACCTAAATTCAAACCGTGCAGAAATAATTGGACCTACATATTGCACTTCTGTAGCAGCACATTTGCACATAACCACTGTGACAAATACAAAACTAACAACTTAAATTATGATTCAAATATAACCCCCAAACGAAACGCGGGTAAAAGCAAACAGGATAGAGGTCCCAGTCGGCAGTCGCAGTGCGCGCTTTCGCGTGGGTTCGCGTCGTTTCGGTAGCGGGGTTTCGCCAAGAAATCATGTTCTTGAGTCAAAAGGAGCATTTTTCATAAGTAGGAGTTCTCTAGGGTAAAGAGTTGGAATGTATTAATGCAAACAAATTCATTTCAAGATAATTTATGTAAAGAAGCAAACAGTTCACTAAGTTTGAAATAAGAGTATATTCATCAATTAGAAATAATTATTCTTTTCAGAAGATGATTCTGTTCAAGAGGATATATATATATTTGAATGAAGGCATCCTTTTTATCAGTGCACCAGAGTGAAAAACTATCACTTTCATGTAGGGTATCCGGTTGAAAAATGATCAATTTCATATACATAAGTAGATGAAAAAAGTTCTCTCTTCAAGTGAATCAATAAATGACAATTGCGAGTCGCACACATAATAAAATATTCATGTGAAGGCATTGTCGGTATTCTCCCATTATTTTCATAACAGAATCATTCATTATATGCCCTATTGATTGGTCTATAACTAGTACGAGTATATAACATTATAACAAGAAAAATTTCCATATGCGTGTACTTTTTGTTCTGGAAATAAAACTAAAGTAATTCAAACTACAAAAATATCTATTTTTTGTCGACTGCCCCTGTACATTGAAACATATCGCGGTTAATTTTCTCGATAAAGAGAGAAGATACATAACGCGTCTTCGACGGTCCACAAACCGCAATCGTTCCAACGATCCTTTCGGCGAGAATTGGCACTAGCGATATACCAAATTTGATAGAGGAACGTTGGGACAGTTGACAGTCGTCGGCGCCCCGATACTTCAAGGTGCGAGAGAGTTCGGGGGTGGGAGGTGCTAAGTGGGGGTGGGGTGGCGGGGGTTTCGAACAGACGCCTCGGCGACGCCTGAAAGTCGAGGCGCCTGCCCCTGACTGCTCACTTGATCTTTTAATCCCGACATACGCGTCGAAAATTAATCACCCCCTCATACATTCTGTTCTTGCACTGTACGTCAAAAGCCTTTAATGAATTATTCATTAATCTATGGGAATTCTTACAATTTCTGCTACTTACACGGTATTACGTTAATTACTTGCGAAGCGTGGGCAGCCTTGTATGAGAGCGACGATAAAATTGAAGCCCTCAAATGGCCCTTTTTCCTCTGGGTCCATGGCTTGTTATGGCCGCTAAGTTGGTAGTATTATTTCTGAAGAGACTTCTTAGACAAGATCGATTAAGGAATTTTCAGCTTTTTCTAGTGGAATCTTGGATGTAGATGGAGCTGCGGAATCTGTTTGTGGGGCTGCTCTACCATAGAGGATGAGTTTTTGTTTAAGATTTGTTTCATATACAGGGTGTTTCCGAAATTGGAGCGATTAAGAAAATGGGTAACAATAAATGTTAAGAATTTTCGTTTTTGAAGCAATCAAGAATTATCGAAATTTTATATAATTGGGCCCAAAATATGTACAAACATTAGCTTAAAATATATCAATGATGTACTGTTCATATAAGAGGCATTTTCAATACACTATTTTTCAGGATTTTTATCAAGAAAGTATAAACGAAAAGTGACCTTATAAATTATACAGTATCGGAAAGTTTTCATCTTGGGTATGGTGGTTTCATGAGAGCGTAAAGAATAGCTTGCTATATGTTGAGAGAGCATTACAATTTCTCCTCTACTCGCTCGAGGAAAGGAGATCGACGTGAGCTGTTAATTCGTCGTAGTAGTGTGTCTCTCTTATTTATGTGGTATACCACAATATATTATCATATCATTGCGTTTCATCCCCAGATGAAAAGTTTCCGATACAGTATAATGAATCTTTTATGATAGACATGACCATCTGTCTACACCTTGGTTGACATTTAATTCAGAAGACTTGATAAAAACTAGGATAAAGCTTTCTGTGGATATAGGGGAAATGAAGTAGGTACCTGCTCATTTAATTTTTCACAAGGATATACGAAACTACGTAATCAAGCAATTATACAAAACAAAAATTATGTTTTAAAAAACTAAACACACACGCTTTTACTTTTTTAAGATGACTTGTGGATTGGAGTAAAAATTAATAATTGAAATAATCAAGACATGAGTTTACATGGCACACGGAACATAAGTAGATCTGAAAAAGACCAATCCAATAAGAACCTTCATTATCAAAAATATGTCAAGTTATAACACGAGGAGAACTTTCTGTTACAAAAGAAGCAATTTCAGTAGCACAAAGAGGAAATCGCCCATTAGAAGAGAATTAATAATTAACAAAAAGCAATAAATGAAAAAGGCCTCTCTGGAATTATGTCCAACCTCAACCAGACAATATTGAGAAATTGAGAAGTCTAATAGAGAACTTGACCCAAAATACTTGCAAGCAAAAGAAGCTAAAATTGAAAATGATGTATTGGTGATACTTGCTTTATCGGTATATACTGTTTAAGTTGCGTGCAAATTTCATAAGAAACTCACAAACTCAAGAGATTAATGGACTGTAATTTATTTTTTGCGGTTGAGAATAGACGAAATAAAAGTATGCGAGTTGTTGAATGATCAGAATAAAAAAGAGAGAACTGAGACCTCAAGACCTTACCTGTACTCGTAAGTCTGGGCAGCGAGATGTTCTTTCTTCAGCGGTTTTCTCCTAGAGATCTCTAGTGGTCAATGCTTCTGCTGACTCAATGTTAGTCGCGTAGAATCACTATGAATTTGGTAATGTTCTGATCACTCTTTATAAGTATATGGGGTCGAGTCTATATCACGGCGAAAACAGAAGTGCCATCGAAAAAATGGTTTTCTTCTATCATTCTTCATCGTTGAGACGGGAGAGACGAGGCGAGGATCTTGAGGTGTTTTTTGGTGACTGATTTGATAGGCGAAATGATTATACCCGGGGAGCAAATAAACTATAGATACCGATGAATACCCATTATATTTAAATTAATGTGAAAATTGGTTTGTTTATAAATGTTGATAAATAAATTAATAATGTTAAACATAAAAGGACACACACAAGAGCGCATGGACACGACATATACATCTTGTGGATCTTTGGAAGTCCATACAAACGAGAATGATTGGGTTGCTATGCGAGTTGAAGAAAAAGGAGCCGAATGTTCAATAAAGAATTTTTTTTTAATGTTTGATTGACTTTTCAATCTTCTAATAAAATTATTAAACGGATTTGACGATAGGACTATAAAATTGTTCTCAGAATGAAAGTGTTCATGAGGATGGATATTGAAATTCTGTTTTTGTTTGAATATCAAAACAAATTATCTTCTTGATATTATAACTCCTCGAGAGTTGTTCAATCACAACTTTTTCGTATTTGAACTGAAAAATTTTGCACGGCAAGCTTTTGAATCTGTGTAACTCACAGAATAACCTACATTACACATCTGAAGAAATAATTTTTTTTATTTATTTTATTGTTACCTACACGCAGAAAAAAACTTGGTTAAATCAACAAAATATCATTCAACTCGAATAAATAAAAGTGTCAGTATCCCACAATTAAATATCAATTCAAATGAAACAAATATTGTCATTGATTTGTCTCTCTGAAATCCTTTTAGATTTAATGCAATTTGCTTTCAATTGATTATATGTTTTGTTCATAGAAAATCTTGTTTTTTCTTCTCGAAAACATCAGATGTTTCAGTCGATCATATGATTTGATATTTCAACATTACCTTTTAGAATTTTGATTTGAATTTGATTCCAACCAACAAAATATTTTGTTAACTCATTCAGTTCATCGTTTGATTGAACAAAATATTTCTTGAAGTGGAAACTACACAAATCAAAATGAACGAAATATTTTTTTGAATCAATACCTTCAATCTCTTCGATTTGCTAAAGGGATTTTTGAATGTACAAATTATCTTATAGAATGAAAATATTTTGGTAATTCATAGAACAAAATATCCGTTTGAGTGAATGTTATTCCATTACCCTTCTGACAAAATATATTAATTCGATTTGAAAGAATATTTTGTCAACTGAAATCTTCAGAAATGATTTCAAATATAAAATTTATTCTAATTAATCATACAGGTCCATTCAAATCCCAATCCATCTTTCATGAATATCTCGAAAACCGTGAGAGGGTCGTTTGAATTTCCGCAAATTTTGTATTTTGAAGCTCTTTAACAAGACGTCCACCAATCAAACACAGACATTTAGTTTAAGGAGATTCAAGAGAGTGAAGATTATGGATATTTTTCACGAATACAGAGTATATCTTGAATGATATAATTAATTTCAGGAGGTAATTTCTTGTCATATTTTATGGAAAAAAGTTTTTCACCACTGAAATTAATAACATCATTTAAGATACACCCTGTATATCTGCTGAACCAAAAAAGCTTGAGATGAAATTTGGAGATTTTTAACAGAGCTTCAGAACACAATTTTGTGGTAACTTTGTCCCTGTGTCTTAACAGTTTTCGAGATGCAAAAGACTCGATTTTGAATAGGCCCTCCACTAGTCGATCCTGAAAAATAAAAATCACGAATATATCATAAATATATTCCTCAAACGAGCTAAATGGTTGATTAGTTAAAAAATAAATCATAAGATTTCTGTTCGTCCAGATACATCCATGACTACGAATGAAAATTATTCAAATTAAATAGTAAGGTATAAAGATTTTGAAGATCTCTTGGAAAAACCTTCCTAGGTAATCAAGACAGGATATTAATGAAATGTAAAATACATTTGAACAAAATAATTTATTCATCTCAATTTGAACAGTAACAAAAAATAAAATATATAATTCTTTTGTATATTATATAATAAAATACATTATAAAACTACCATCATATCATAATCAATTCATTTAATTTTTTGCATAATAAATTATCCTTTGCCTTTATATTTGTCTCATCACCACAAAAGCTTGGCCTTCCTTCCTCAGAGCTTCAGTAGATGTTTTCCTTTGTCCAAGAGATGGTATGAGTTCTTTCAACTTATTATCGTCCAGCTTTTTGGCAATTTCCAATGTTATGTCATTTTCTGAAAAATTCATTATGACTGTGAAAAATCGAAAATTGACCTTTTGCCCTATAACCGCCATGATGTTTTGAAATGAATCTCATTGATAGTTTTATAGAAACCTTATTATCTTAATACGTTACTTACCAGCTTTCAAATTCTTCAAGGAGCCAAACAATATTATTTTGGTCACTATTATTATAATTAATAGTCACAAACACTAAAAACACAATTGAAAAGAAATCTTGAACTCCGATACAACGCTACTGACGTTACTCATCAACCATCATCCTTCTACATTTTCGACGCGGACGCGGATTGCTAACTGTGCCAATACCATGTGATTGTTGCGCTTGCGTGTGGTGTCGCAATGGTAAATTTGACAAAATATTTCGAAAGGACAATTCGATGTATGTTGAATTAATTTCGTATTACTTGTGTGAACAAATTTGTGTTTTCAATGAAATCTTTCTGGTATTCACGAGGAAAACATATTTTGTTCCGTCAAATCAATTTTTGCTGAAGTATTTCTCTAATTATTTGTTCAGACAGAATATGGTTTTGAAAGAAATTATTATTTTCTGTCTTGTCAATCAATCAATAATGTTCATAGGACCTTCTATGGTTGTTTACATGAAACCATATTATAAATTTAAATTGAACAAACTTCGGATTGAATTCACAAAGTACTGAATCAATTCTTTTTGTTCAACCAAATCATTAAATTTTGAGGTAATTCACTAGTTAGTTGGTTGAACATAATATCTTTTAAGCGAAATATTTGTGATAGTCATAACGATTCACATATAACGTCGAACCAATTCTGATACACATGTCCAATACACAAAAAACTATTCGACCGAAGTATATATTTTCTCATAATAACAAAATATTTGAGTAAAATATTTTGTTCGTTCAGTAAATGCTGCTAGTCTATTCAAGCTTGTTTTTGCTGCAGATGCAAGTAATTTTTTTCATTCAACAATAAACTCTTAACAAAAAGAAAGTGATTGTAGCAACAAAATTGTTTTTACCGTGTACCAATAGTTTCTTATACCTAGCAACACTTTTACTGCAGATCATAATGATGCTCTTCCATGTTTGATGAAACTATTTTATCTATTTATCTCTGTCTAACAGTCTATTTGACGGATGTAGTATACGAGGGGTGACTATAATCTATTATGGTTTTATTTTTATTGTATTGAGTAATGCTTTGACAATAAAAATACGAAAGAAACAGAGTGTACAATGCTTAAGAAAAGTGGGTTTTCTATCTCGTGTAAATTTCCAGTCGATAGAAAACTATCACTTTTTTTTTAAACTCCTGTACTTCAAGCAATATTTTTTTTGTTTGTATATAGATATTCGAATGCTATTAGTGGCCACAGCAAAAAAATGTCACCTTGACAGAATTTCGTTATTTTTGATATATTTGTCAGTTTTTATCCATAACATTTTCTGTTGCTTAGCAATGACAGTGAACTATAAAGGTAACTTATTTCACGCATAATTATTTCACGCTTTTAGATAAAATAGTAAAGAAGTATTTTGATAGTGAATATCTGCACACTTTAGGAACATAAATTATACAAATTAACTATTATGACGGTTGTAGAAAAAATATATTCTCGATTGATTATAGAAAAAGAAGCATTGTATTGAGAAAGCTTTCAATACGTTCCACCTGATAATACTCAGACTCACAGACATCCTGTACTCAGAAATATAAAACTATGTTTCATATATGAAAAATAAGACAACTTTTCTTTCAAGAATGCCCTTTTCTGTTATGTCAACTAGACCCTCTCTGTTATATAATATGAGTTCCCCTTTCCTTCTATGCACTGGTTTAATGCGAAGACATAGTGCGTGCTCCAATTCTTCAGATTCTTTTCCTTTTCTTTGCTAGGGGTGATGAGGGTTAAGTTATTGGGATTTCTTGAAGTATAGGTAATAGTTGTCATTGTTATGATTTGCAAATGTGGAGTTCGGAGTGAATGATTTTGAAGAATGGGGTTGCCATGGTGATGTTTAAAAATTTGCTTTAAACACAGACTGTGAATAGGAAATTGAAAAACTTACAGTCTAACTCCACCAAAAATATTCTTTATTGTAGCTGTCATGCAGTCAGAAGAACATCACGTTGATATCATGTAGTTAGAAGACTAACATTAAGAAGGAGGACATGTTTCGAAGGATTAATCCTTCATCTTCAACAAATTATGAGTTAGTTACAAGTCGATCTAAGGAAAAACAAAACGGTTACCAAAGAGTTATGAATAACAATAAAATGTGTGAACCTACCATATTATGGTGAAAAAACCACAATCGATAGGATTTTTTTTTTTTTAATTCTTAAACTGGAGCGGAGGCCACAACCACTAATGTCAGGGACCATGGATGGTCCATCCAACAATAAACGTTATCATATTAAAAACAATTTTGAAAACTAAACTGTGACCATATGCAGCAATGTTTACAAAGTAACAAGTAGGAAGAGGAAGTGCCAATAAATTTGACATGAATGACATCTGTCATGTGGACAGTCCTGAATCAAGGTGACAGAGAAGAGAGTGAGATGTCCCATGCTAAATGGAACTATAAAATTGTGAAAATGATATCTACAGACAGAACCATAGAACGAACGAATTAATGTTTTCATTTGATAAAAACTTTAACCAAAAGAATGTAGTGAATCATTGAAAATTAAGTGGAATGAAACAGGTATCAAAATAGTAAAGAGTTAAAAAGTTTTAAACTGTCAAACTGGGTCTGTTCGTTCAAACATTGTAAATCTGAATTGTTAATCGCTTTATTAATTTCAAGAGTCTCAAGTAAGTTGAGTCTCTTGCCTTTATCGCAAACATGTAAAATTTTTAAGTCAGAGTTGGAATCGAAATTGTGTTTCCAACTATGACTTAAAAATTTTACATGTTTGCGATGAAGGCAAGAGACTCAACTTACTTGAGATTAAAAATTCAGATTTACAATGTTTGAACGAACAGACCCAGTTTGACAGTTTAAAACTTTTTAACTCTTTACTATTTTGATACCTGTTTCATTCCACTTAATTTTCAATGATTCACTCACATTCTTTTGGTTAAAGTTTTTATTGAATACCCAATAATCTTTACAAATGAAAACATTAATTCGTTCGTTCTATGGTTCTGTCTGTAGTCATTTTCTCAATTTTATAGTTCCATGAAGCATGGGACATCTCACTCTCTTCTCTGTCACCTTGATTCAGGAATGTCCACATGACAGATGATGTCATTCATGTCAAATTTATTGTCACTTCCTCTTCCTACTTGTTACTTTGTAAACATTGCTGCATGGTCACAGTTTAGTTTTCAAAATTGTTTTTAATATGATAACGTTTATTGTTGGATGGACCATCCATGGTCCCTGACATTAGTGGTTGTGGCCTCCGCTCCAGATGCGGACCACATGGTCTTTGGTTATGACCAAAAATTTTTAGTTTAAGAATTTTTTAAAAAAATGTTTCCCATTGATTGCGGTTTTTTCACCATAATATGGTAGGTTCACACATTTTATTGTTATTCATGACTCTTTGGTAACCGTTTTGTTTTTCCTTAGATCGACTTGTAACTAACTCATAATTTGCTGAAGATGAAGGATTAATCCTTCGAAACATGTCCTCCTTCTTAATGTTAGTCTTCTGACTACATGATATCAACGTGATGACAGCTACAATAAAGAAAATTTTTGGTGGAGTTAGACTGTAAGTTTTTCAATTTCCTATTGAATCTCACCTCCACTGTATGCAATGGATCGTCTCCGATGGACAGACTGTGAATCTGTGATTATTCGATCACACATCCTTACGGTAAATGTCATTTTATTTATGTGAGTATAAAAAATACTAATATTTAAATAATTTTTAAAAAATGTATCTAATAACAAAGTTACCAATGGAGAACACATAACTTGGACAGCACTGTATATAAATTCTCTCAAAATCGGATACGTTTTTAGACTAAGACAGCTTCAACTCATTTGTCAAAACAATTGAATAAAGTAATACAAAACATAAAATCGAGACCTAGTTGATAATAAATTGTAACACCTGGTACCTTTTCAGTGATCAATTCAGGATTAATTTTTATCATAGTGAACATTTTCGTTATCTGATAATGATATGAATTATTCATTGATCTACTTTTAGATTTCATTTTAAATAGGTCGTCAGTGGAAAACTTATAAGTGTTGAACAAAAGATGCAAGAACGAAAATATCATTTGTTTAAAATACGAGGAATTGGAAATAGAAATGGCGCTTCTATTTCAGTACTGATAGAAACATCATCCGAATAATATTTATAATCAATTTACTTTTTTCAGCTTCTTTATTTTAAGTTTTGACAGGATGCAATGTAATTAAAGACTATGAATATGTGAAAATGTACAAAACAAAGTCACGGAATCTCTAGACAGGACCGCACCAAGTTCACCTGTTACCAATGAAGTTTTGATGAGAGAGAGAATAAGAATGAGCATGAAAAATAAAAGAAAGATATAATTAAGAAAAAGAGGGATTTTGATTATTACAAAAGAAATAAAAACCCCATCTAGAACTATAAAAATATCGCATACCTATCTATTGAGATCATAGAGAAGTGATTGATAGATATAAATTTGAGTTTTAGATATGACATTTTCCGATAATTGTTAATATTCGAATCTGAAAATGAACTTTTGGTTTCACCAAAAGTTATATCAACTCTTGAATTTGAAATTGAATACCTACGCCAAATTTTTATAACATTAAAATTTAACCTTAGGCAATATGACGTCATACATTATGAGCTTGACGTCACAATTTGGAATAAATCGATATCTAATGTGGATCGAAAACACATAATCAAAAGGGGGTATTGGTCAAGTAGAACCTAAGAAATTTGTAATGTTAAATATAATAAAAAATAACAGAGACTATTGCGAGATTCTTTAGAAAAAATAAGGTAGAAGTAGTATTCAGGCCACATGCCAGGTTATCTAATTTTATTTTCATTGCCAAAGATAAAAGAGATAAAATGGAAAAATCTGGAGTTCATATGCTTAAGTGTCCAGAGTGTAATAGTGTTTATGTGGGACAAGGCGGACGAGCTATTTCTAAAAGATATGCTGAACATGATCTAAACGATACGGAAAATTTTGCACTGTGCCAACAAAGGTTGGAACCTGAATTATTTAGAATCCCTAGAAATTCATAAACATAAACATTGTGGATGTAATTTACTTAATGACCAGGTAGACTTGGTATATTCACCCGTTTTTAATGTAGCCCTTCCACATTGTCGATCATTACCATATTTTCAGGTACAAGTGTATAGGTAATTACTTAGATGTAGATATTGTTATTTTTATTATGGGTTTAAGTGCCATTATTAGTGAATGAGAAAGGCGTGGTATAAAAGACAAGTGTGTTGGTAGTATATTCAGTTATCAGTTTGAAATACAGTTTGATATGTCCATATAGGACGTTACTGCAGTAACTCAAGGGTTACAAATATAAAGTGGTATAAAAATAGAGGAATTTTTATTTCTTATTATTCATGAATGTTTGTTCTTAATGGTTATGGGTATGTTATTGAATATTTTTGGTGCATTACCTATATAAAAATAATCTTTCAAATAAATTGGTTCTATATTTGTGTATCACAATGAGATCAACATTTCGCGTGTTCCGATCATAGATAGCAGAACCAAACTAGCTTTTCTCTTATGTAGACAAAATGTAGTTTTCTTATGTCAATCATATTATATTCAACCACTTCAGTTCCGCTAGTTTTTCAGAAAATATGATCTCTTCTTCTGATTGAATACATAAATCCGACACAGGAAAATGGGGAGGCGATGATACGAGTTCAAAGAACAAATAAAAAGTTTCATGTCGAACTAGTACATTATCATCGTAAATTTTATTATCAATTGTAGGACTATTGGGGAAACATTTCGAATGTTCACGTGACATGTATTGCCATAACGCCTCCAACTGAACCGTGGGAATGATAGAGTGGTACAAACGTGTAAGTATGTAGAATTTTATCTGAAATCATGATTTATGTGTTTTGCTGCTAACAGAGAAACGGGACGAAAATAATTATTGATTTTTAATTATAATATCCTTGAATTATAAGTTTTTCTGGTCCCCGCACAACTTCCTGGTTTCATTTCAATGTTATATGCATCACATTTTACACATACTTAAATACTTATGCGCAAGCTCATTTAATATTAATAATACTCTCAAACTTTCCCTAGTAAAGGTCAGCATTTATCATTAAAACGGATATCTATACGGGGTGTTCTGATAGTCCTACGAATAGGTGTATACGCCCAGCATGCAAAATGGTACAAATAAATAATGTTGCTTTGCCTCCAAAATTATTATAATACAAAAAGTTAAATTAAAAATTTAACTGGAGGATGAGAGGTCTGAAAAGTTTCAATTTCAGCTGAAAAAATAGTGAAAAGTTAGTCATTTTTACAAAGTATGTTTTGAATAGGATCATAGAAACTTTCAGGTCATGCGGGAACATAACGTAAAACTGTCAACCAAGATATTTTTATTATTGATATGAGGTGACGAAAATTACTGATTTAGTATTTGTAGAAGGGGATCCATATAGTCCCGAGTCCGAAATGACGACTTTGAAAGAGCATAGGTACAGTTGTGTGCATAAAAAAGTCGTACAAGGCATTGCACTAATTGCATTGTATTGCACCAACTAATTGAGCCAAAAAAAAATTGAAAGCGCCTTACTGACAAAAATTAGTTTGAATTTTGACTCTACTTGTCAAAGTCGATAATTTAATGAAGATTGACAAGTCTGGCTCGCAATAGCCTTCAACTGCTGTACGACTTTTTTATGCACACAACTGCACATGCTGTTCAAGTATGGAGTGCACCAGTATTTGCTTGAAAATTATGGTTACTTCAGAAAAATACCGCTAATCAGGATGATTTTGTTAATATGAGCCAATATTCATGAAAATTGTAATGTTTAAGAAAATATCAAGAAGATGGCGGAAGGCACTTCTAGCATTTACTTCCATTCAACTTACTATTATACGTATTTTTCTTTGTTTGAATACATTATGAACTTCTGTTATATGAAAATTGATTTTTCTATTCGATTTCATTCAATTTCTTATCTACAGCATACTTTGAGAACAAATTTTCTAATGAGTTTTCAACAATAATAAGTATGATTTTTGTTCGAAAATAAGAATAGGACATTCATAAAATCTGTTGTGGAATCATCTGTAGCTGAAAGACAAACTTTAGTCGCTATTTTCCATCGTTCAAGATAAACTCTTGGGAGGTATTCATGTGATTGTAAATTTTAATGTGATTCATTTGTAATATCTAACGGAAAACAACTACTTCCCCAGCTAAAGCCACGCTGAACATTGAACTACATCTGATAGATATTGTGAAAATACTCTAAATGAAAAGAAAAAATGTGAAAGTGAAAATTCGCATTTTCATCCAGATAGTTGATTTTTTAATTTTCTCTGGTTTTCATTGAAAATTAATTAAATAAATTAGATACGGAGAATGCTTTTGAAAAATATCACTCACAGAAATCGTTCATTTCATTGAAGCAAGGTTCGCTTCTTTCGCATTCAATCCCTAATACATTTTGGTCGACAAAAATCTACTTCGCTTTGCCAAGCTCATCAGGGAGATTGATAGAATTGGAAAGCAGGCTCTTCAGATGCGAAAATGCGAATTTACACTTTCAGATTTTTTTCTTTTCAGTTAGAGTCTTTTCACAATATTTATGAGAGGTAGTTCAATGTCCAGCGTGGCATTAGCCGGGGAAGTAGTTGTTTTCTGTTAGATATTACAAACAAATCACATTTTTCAATTTTCATGGAGAATGTTCCCCTTTTCATTACTTAATTAGTATATTGGGATTGTTATATGTTCGATTTTTCATTTGAAACCATCAATGGATTCTTCGTAAAAATTAGAATATAAGTTATGCATATCTGAAATGTTGTCATTTAAAAAAAAATTGACTTTTTCAAGAAATATTAATTTTGGATATTCCAAACCGCTAATAGGTAGGTATACGTCACCCAATACAATTTTCCAGTCTGCCTTGTATACTACGTGTGTGTTGCTATATTTTTTTGGTGCATGTTCAGATTCGGGAGATACTTGAACTTTATCACGAATCACTTTTTGTCGAAAAATCCGTACTTATATATAAAGAAATTTTCGATATGGTGCGTATTTTGAGGACGACACTGTGAAACATTTCCTGTGCAATTGCAGCAGTACTTTTGTGGGACAATATCCGAAGCGATTAGACTCTTAGAATTTTTTGCAATATACTATATAAGTAAATAAAAATTCAAAACCATCATTTGCAATCGAATCAACTCTGTACATTTAAGTTGCATCTACGGAAAAACTATGATAGCTTACTGTATTTTCGCGTAGGAATCGCGGTAAAAACAAAAATTTATCAGATCGCGCTCCATCAAATTTTTTTCGGAGTTGAACATCCAAATATGAAAAATAAAAGACCTCTTTAGTTGCTTTTAGACTATTTTTTTTCTTTGACTTCGTCGATTCTTCGGTTGGCTTGGTAATAAATAACTTTTCCATTAGTGTATCTTTATCTTTTTTTCTTCATCAGCCAGTTCCCGTTCATGATTAATGGAAAAAAATTATATTTTATCGAGTTTGTATGGGATTGTTAGCGAGTGACACAGGAAAGTTTTAGTGGCTTCGTCCTGTTTCTTATGAAATATGCTATGGCATCTTCAAATATATCACTGTGGAAGTTTCGGTTTATCGAGGAAACTGAGAGTAGATCCGAAGTAATATGATCCCCAGAAAATATAAATCATCTAGGAAATTTATACCATTGGAAAGAGACTGTAGCAAGGGAAGACAAAGTATCAAAATCAACAATGTGAACATTTGTGGAATCATTGTTAACAAAAAATAATCAATAATAAATGCATCAGGTCTTCATATTCTGCTGGGACTCGTGCAGTTTGTTGCTTCCGAACACGAGTTTCCAAAGTTATAGTTGGGTTTGACTAACTTACTTTTGCTTTTAGTCATATCGGGGATAGACTATTGGATTCCATTCCATTACATTTCTACTTATATGCCTATAGAGCTGCCGCATTCTGTTGACTTGATATTTGGAGCGAGAAATGGTCGGAAAACATTGTAGACAAAAAACCAGAATGCCTCTAATCAATTTACACATGGTGGAATGCCCCGCTCGTTCAACGGATCTTGACCACATGGAGTTTTTTCGAGATATCTGAAGTTGAAGTTTAATGCGAATGGACTATGAATTATATTGCAATATTTTTGGGTTAGTTGACTGCAAAGCTGTTGAGGGGAAATAATTTAGACATTTTTTCACAAAAACCTTTGAATCTCTTTCAGGTCAATACACAAATATAATAGTATATTTCGTACACGGTGTATGTTGAAAAATATGGAAATATCTTGAGAGTATAGCACCTATTTTTAATCACACCCGAAAATGATGGGAATACGAAAAGTTTATCATGTATATATGTATTGAAAAAAGATATCAAACAATATGACCTAAATTTAGAAGAATTGATGTATTGACTTTGAGCGCAATTACCTAATAGATAGGGATAATTGCGATAAAAAAATTGATAAAACGATACTATCCTGCACAAATATGGTAAGTGAAGTGTACGTTGTTTGTTTATGTACCTTCTTAACACGTTTGTGCAGTAAAGCAAGAAGAAAAGGATATACAACTGCGAGTTGTTCCAAAGATTGAGTTAAAATCCAAATTGAAAACAAATACATTATTGAAAAAAACAAGTAGGTAAACTTGAGCGACATTAACATAATAACCAAAGAAGATGAAAACAATATAAGTCGCAGTTGTCATATTTATAGCCCAGAGCACTGTCGAGTGGAATCGCCCCCACCCGAAACAGTCAACACAAAAGGTTACATTTTTTTTAGGTCAGGAAAAATACGCTAAGCTATGCCCTTAAAAAAATATAGTAATGTGAAATTACATAATAAGAACATACCTTCAGATATATGAGACACCGAAATTACATGAAATGACAACAAAATACGTAATCGTCTGTCAAACACACCACGCCACGAGATCTGGATTTGTCACTAATTTAGATGAGACTATAGCGCACAGCAGAAATGCAGTGAAGGCCAGTAGCGTCTACTAAACACAGAAAGATTCGTAAAATTGTGGTGAGTGCCATTCCCCACTGAGTGCCTTTTCCCACTGAGCGCCATTTCCACCCTCTCTCCTATAAAAATGTTTTATTTGGAGTGTAGTTAAAAACTATAATTAACTGCAAAAGTTATAAATGGGTCTTAGTGGCGCGCAGGTAAAATCCTTTCATTTTTAAAAAATTGAATTATCATGAAATCTTAACTAGATAATTGTATCTTCATTTTATAAATTTACGTGTCCAATATGGTTACACCCCTTAAAAAGAGAGCAGTTGAAAGCCAAGAAACTACTACTGTGATCATAAATAACTGTCAGCAAACACTTTCTGCAACCGGAAATTGCTCATCTGATCGAAGTTTAAAGATGCAAATAAAAAGAGCACGAAAGGCAATCAATCATGCCCCCGTTGCACCTAATTCTTTGGAAGTACTAGAAATTCCTCAAGAATATAAAGAGTACTTCACAGACAGAGTGGTATGTTAATGGCACCTTTAGCGTTGCACCGACTTTATTTGCCAACACTTAACACTTTTGTACATAATATATTTTCTGAGGTATTTTCAAATTTCTTCATTTACGTGAATAATTTTACAGTACTTGGAGTATACTTGAGAACTTTAGTGTAATGCACGGCATGTTATATGTAGCTTTTTCACAAGTAAAGCGACCAAATTCATTAAAACTACCTACGCATTCCAACTGAAACTCCTAGACGTACAAGAAACATAGTATGGAAGAAAATATTATTATCTCAAGATTGTTTAAAATACAGTGTCGAACTGAGTGCATTCATTTTTTTTTATTCAAATGACTGTAGTTCATATGTAGGTAAGATTGCAATATATTCATATGTACAATGAGTATGTGATTCGTATCTGAATATTGTCCCAAATATCTCGTTACAAAAAAAAACCCGAGCAAAGCTCGGTCGCCCAGGTAGTTATTATTATCGAAAGAACTAAATGTTGATTATAATTACATTCCCTACCAACCAGTTTCACTTATAACACACTCAACTAATCTGGTAATGTCTGTAACTAACTATCCTTGGTAGACTAGGCAACGCCGCAAAAAGCTTGTGCGTGACCTAGGACAAATCCAGAGAAAACGGGAGAGAGTACTCCGGTCACGCTCCAACTTCCAGAGTTCCGTCTAGTTGTCTCTGACGACTCCCGCTGAACGGTTAGCGGAGTCCCGAGAGACACCAGACTCCGACCTTTCGTATTTGAATAGCGCATAAACTTATATGCCCTCGCGAAAAGGATATCGAGGAGCAGCTTTTGAGCTTTTACTTGTTTTACCAGTTGCTTCCGCACAAGGTTTCGAACATCGAATGGAAATTATTGGATTTAGAAAGTATCGATGGACCTAACAAGTGCGCCAATTTCCTCACGCAAATACAGTTAGACGAACGACGCGAAGCAGGATTCATCGGAGGAGTTCGGATGAGTTTCCGCACGCGTTAGGAGCAAAATTTTCTCTACGAGCTTCATATCACGTAACAATAGTATATTCTTCAACGAGCGTATAATGCTCATTATACGCGAGTGAAAGACTTTACTTTCTCTACAACTATACGAAAATTTATGACGAAAGCTCAGTTTGTGGTACTTATAGGTATCTATCGAAATTATTGCCTTAATTACCAAAAATAGTAGTAAATTACAAAGCAATATAAGGAAGAATAACAATTATACATGAATAACTAAATTAAAAAAAACTTCCACCAATAGGATTCGAGCTCACGCTCTTATTACAACCTTCAACTTTTCCGCGGGTCCGTACACAGGTACTTACAAAATTTGTGCATGACATATGACTAAACAAACTCCGTTTGACCAAAAACCGAGATTGAGTAGAATGTTCAGATAAATATTATTCGAAAAACCTTTGTTGCAAGAAGATTTCATCAGGAGCTAAGGTTAAAACTAAGAAAGAAAACAGTCAATCTGACATTCGCGGATGATGCTAAGCCGTGACAAATCCAACGATGCAAAGCCTTCTTGAGAAATTTGTTTGGTACATTTGCTGTTTTGTCAGTTACCGTGGATTCTGAAAAGTCTGAATCTGTGATTGGCCGAGTGCCGTTGAATAATGAGTTAGAATCCACGGTGTCCTGGAATCATCTTCATCCTTTAACTAATAATCAATATGTAGTCAATGCAGGATACAACAGACGCAGAGAAAAGGGTTTCTCACATTGCATATAATAGTCAACAGCAATATACAGGGTGTCCCAGAATAAAGGGGACAAACTCCGAGGGTACACTGATAAAAAGGATATTTTGCATCAATGTCCAGCGTGGCTTGTGCCGGGGAAGTAGTTGTTTTCTGTTAGATATTACAAATAAGTCACATTTTTCATTTTTCAATTTTTCAAGTCGATTGTATTCTTGAATAGGTCCAACCAAATATTAGTTTGATTTTTTGACAGAATCCTCTTGACCACTTGAAAGGAAACTGTTTTGAGACATATGAACACTTTCTTCACTGAATAATGAGAGTTGTTTGGTGCAAGAATATTTCAACTTTGATAATGAACTTCAATAACGAACAATATTCTTCTTCATAATGCAATATATTTTTGATTCAAGATTATCTGCATTTGGAGGCTCAGTACAAATGTGCACTTGGTTATAAAAATATGCCATGGAAGCCATGTTCCTATGGTACAGTTCAACAAACAGAGAACAACTGCGAACAATTGAGGTATAATGGTTATATATGAGAATAGTTTTGTAATATTTTAATATCAGAAACTATATAATCAACGTAGGTACCTCTTCGGTGACGCATAGAAATGCGATCGAATATAGAAACGACAGCGTCATTCGCCATTATCACACACCTGTTGAAAACAATATCTTCAACCTGCAGAAATAATTGGACCTCCATATTGCACTTCTGTAGCAGCACATTTGCACATAACCACTGTGTCAAATACAAAACTAACAACTTAAATTATGATCCAAACACAACCCCCAAACCAAACGCGGGCAAAAGCAAACATGATAGAGGTCTCAGTCGGCAGTGCGCGCTTTCGCGTGGGTTCGCGTCGTTCCGGTAGCGGGATTTCGCCAAGAAATCATGTTCTTGAGTCAAAAGGAGCATTTTTCACGAGCAGGAGTTCTTCAGGATAGAGTTGGAATGTATTAATGCAAACAAATTCATTTCAAGATAATTTATGTAGAGAAGCAAATAGTTCAATAAGTTTGAAATAAGAGTATATTCATCAATTAGAAATAATTATTCTTTTCAGAAGATGATTTGTTCAAGAGGATATATATTTGATTGAAGATATCCTTGTTATCAGTGTAGAATTCTCACGTAATTTTAAGGCTGAAAGTTCCAATAAACATATACCCTAAAATGAGTATTAACCGAGTTACAGGGTGTTGAAAGTGACACAAAAAAAAATATATTTTCCAGAATAACTCCATAACGGCTTAACTTTTCTTAATGAAATTTGGTATGTCACTTGACAGCATTCAGTTTCATATTTCAAGGCAAATCATGTGTTTGTAACTCTAAACAGGGGCGTATGGCAGATGCGTACCTCTATTCGCGCCTCCCCAACTTTCACGCCTCTGGATTAATATCGATTTCGTCTTCTTTTTCCTAATCCCCAATATTTCCTGTACAAAAAAGGAATGCGTTTCGTTTCACAAATATTAACGGTTTTCGATATATTTGAAGTTGAATAAGGGCGTGCGTATCAAAATCTTTACTATTTTTGAAAGGAATGTGAAGGTAACTATTTATAATATTATAACCAACATATTTCATACCTTGCAATGAGTATAAATTCAAATATTTCGAAAATTCTTGGCATTTATGAGGGATTTTGTTCACAAAAATTCCCCGACATTTAAAACTTACATAGCTAGTAACAAAATAATCACTAATGAGTACCCGTATCGCATACGCACCCACTTACAAGCAACCCTCAGAGGTGCTATTCTTGACCGCTCGCAATGATGACGTGTACACCCAGCCTCACATTCTGATGTTCTCTGCAAGGCGTTGAAATGCTATCAGTAACTCAAAATGTAACGATACGATCACTCGTTCATATTGCGACCGGTCAAGAATAGCACCCAGAAGTCTTTAAGAGACTTGTGCGAACTAGGAAAGTGTGATGCAATACAATGATTAATTAAGAAAACGTGTAATATTACGAATTGTTCAGTTATTACGTTAACTATAGTTAATTTTTTCGAAAAGCAAAATAAAATACATTTTTGGTACAAAGTTCTTTCAATTTCTTGTTTAAACTTGAAGTGAAATAATGTTCAAAAATAACTAGTGACAAAAAATCAAATTAAATTTGTTTGATTTCATTTATTTTGGGGTGGTTTTCATGTCCAAAATAATTGTTTAGCGTTGGGCAATTTGTAATAACACACGCTCATATAATAAGCCACTGTATATAGAATGTCGTTTTTCCTTGTTACAAGAAAATATTTTTGGAAGAACTAGTTTAAAAAAATTAGTAAAATAAATAAAACATGAGTAAACTTCAGTTAGATGGCTATGACTTTCAATCTAGATGTATTATTCAATGCTGAACAATAATTGTTTCAAGTAATATTTTTCGATATATTTTAAATGAGGGTACTTCAGCCAGGCTCAAAATCAAGTTTTGCTATATTTGTCGGTGCATGTTTCGATTTAAGGGATTCACAAACTTTTATCAAGAATAATGTTCGACAAAAAACCAATATAAAAAAGTGTCCCACATGTACTTTGGGGAAGACTTTGCAGAAGCCAACACAATATCTCAACACTAATGTTGGATTTATGATGAAGTTTTAGGTCGTAAGTAACAAGTCGGAAGTTTGAGATGATAGTTGTCACAAGGAAAAAAATACTATTCATGCACAAGTCTTAAGACTGTCATATCATATGGAAATGAGTGTATTATTGTTCACTTTCGCCGCAGTGTGAGAATTTTATAATTAAACTAATGAACATCACAAAAGAAAAAACGTATATTTATCAACAAATAACATTCAAACTAGAAAATTATCATTCTTCTTGACACATGACAGCATTTACTGAACGTTATTGCCGCTTGACGCATGCGTATTAAAAATTAGTCACAAGTTTTATCGTTTTTGGCCAACTTTCCGTACGACTTGAAACTTATGACTTTTGATTGTCGAAAAATTATCAAACTTTTTACGACTTATTACTTGAAACTTCAGACTTATTACTTAAAACTTCCGACTTATTACTTGAAACTACATCATAAATCCTCCATAAGTACTGCCTTCGGACCATTTTTAAAACTCGCTCTGCCGCAGATTTCATTCTCTGAATTGAAGAGTGAAAGCGAAGGGAGTTTCCACTATCTAATAATTCATTGACAATTTCGCGTTCGTGACTCGCGTCTCTCATTCTAATTGATTGCAGGTAATGTCTAGTTAATAGGGAGAGTTACTTATTACGGTGAACAAGGGGGTGTGGCAGATCCCATCGTGACTGTCAACTGTCGTCGTTATGTTGTGACCTCATCAGTCATAGCGGCTGGCCGCTCTTCGCGATAGCCACAACATAGAGAAAACATAGACGTACTGAAACTGAATTGAGTTGTCAAGGCAATTAAAATTGTCATTCTTAAGACCAGGATTACAAATGAACAACGTCCATAGTATATCCATTATCAGTTGCAAAATATAAAAACAATTTCGTTTGATCAGCCGACCCCTCATTTAAGAGATGATTTATAACTATCCA
This sequence comes from Chrysolina haemoptera, assembly GCA_958298965.1. Taxonomy (NCBI): domain Eukaryota; kingdom Metazoa; phylum Arthropoda; class Insecta; order Coleoptera; family Chrysomelidae; genus Chrysolina; species Chrysolina haemoptera. Next base: position 24,452,831 of record OY282591.1, on the reverse strand, counting down.
GCCTCGATACTCCCTTCGATCAATACACTGTGTTTAACCCAATGATTTGCCGTTTTCATTGGTTTAATACCAACGATTTTGCATTTTGACGTACGTCAAGCAAATCTACGTGGACCGGCGCTTCCTTTGAATTTAGAGACGCCTTGGTATTCGCAATGGGAGGAACAGCTCCATCATAGCTGATTTCTCATAGAACAAATTTACAAAGATTTATTTGGTCCCAGTTTGAACTTGATAGAATTCTACTCAACATATGGCACTTAAATCTAGTATGTGAGGTTTGTACATAGACAAAATCTTGCAGTGAGATAGAGTAAAGGTTGTTATGGACTTTCCATTGCCTGAAAAATAATTTCTGATCACAGTTCTTCCGACTAAATCAGGGTTTCACCGTTATGGTGAAGTTACCATAACCCATAGTAGTAGTAATCACAACCCATAACCAATCTCATTAAAAACTCACTGATCTATTTCGGTTGCAGAATGAACAATAACACTTCAAAATACGTTATGGAAAACAGTTTATCAAAGGATTATTAAATTGCTTGAGATCTCTACTGTTAGATATACCCTAATGTGCCGAAGCATCTGTATAATTCAAGAGCCATCTTTGATGCTTTATAATATTTTTGTATTCAACAAATTCAAAAAATTTTGGTTACCATCATGAACTATCATTGAAGAATAATTATTTCAATCCTTTCTACTTTGGATAAATATCACACTCGCATTCTCTCATCACCTAGTTAAAAATATATATTCAACATTTGTTCAATTTTCCCTAAAAGGGTGTCAGTCTCTACGCCAATGGATCATAAAAATCGATAAACCTTATATCAGAGTTTAATGATTCTTGTCAGTACATCTTGAAGGGTTTACCAAAGCGGAGAAAATGTTTCTGGAATTGTCTGGGGTGAAATTATAAATAACTGTTGGGACATTATTTATCTTGATATTCGCTACAGACTGAAGTGTTGTAGAGAGAAGAAAACTGAAAATTTGTAATATTTCAGTCGGGAAGCAAAGGAGCAAATCTAGCTTGAGGATGATGATGTATGACTGCACTGGAATATTTTAAATTTCGTCTTAATTCAAATCCGAATAAAAGGTGAGCCTTGAACATTAACCACCCTAATCGCCATCGTAATAATGAAATAATATACAGTGTGTCAATTTCAAAAGTTTGGAAGGATCATAATTTTGAAGATTGAATTAAAAAAATACGAGAAACCTCTTCGTAAAAATGAAGGGGGAAGCAGTTTAGTAGTAGTGGAAGTTTTCTGACTTGCATTCCAAGCGTGGTAGCTACCCCAAGCCCCAAAATTTCACATTGCAATGTGATCCATCCAATTAAAGGATTTTTGTACACTGTGAATAAACAAATTGTTCATGACACAGTTTCATTATTGAAAAGTTTTAGCATGTTTTATAATATCCTAGTAAACCAACCCAAATACTTATGTTTTAATGATAGGTGTGATTTTCTCGAGTATTTTCACTATCCTAATAACGACAATGAGGAGAAAATTTGTTTGTTACTTATCGAACCGATTCATGTTACACTCTTGTTAATTTTGAAACTTTGCGAAACCACACGGAGAGAAAAGATTATTGAATATTAACATATCAATTCGTTAAAACAATATAAGATCTAGAGAAATAAATGTGCTAATGATAATTTGTGAAATATAAATACTTGAAAAAATTCGCACTGCATGCATCCCTACAAACATTTTTTAAGTTTTTCAGTTTTCAAGTTGGTATATTTCTTCAATGTCAAGAGATAATGTTTCCAACAAAACTATCTTTTTCAACGAGAATCAACATATTCACTGGAAATATCTTGTAGTATTTAGGCGCAACATCGGTTGGTTCGTTATTAATCATATATTTGTTGAAATAAATATATCAATATCAAACTACAAGATTCATTATTAACCGCGATCTAGCGTATATTCTTAGGGGTAGAATTATATTCATTTCCACAAAATAATTATCAACACATGTATCGAACAAACCGTAGATGAACGAAGACGAATCGGACAGTTACGGACACGATCTCATCTTGATATTGGACTCCTCTTCAAGTCACCCCTTGTTTTTTGTAGAATTCATGTTCACTCGTTTGTTTTGTATATCAGCTCAGTAAAATTTCTGCTACTGTTCTATAATGTACAAAAGTATGTGATAGAACAGTACCGTACCACATTCAATTTTCAGCTAGAAGTGGTAATATTTTGAATTTAAAACCTTTACAAATCGTCGGTTCGTTCTTTATTGCATAACGGGGTCCAATTGAATCTTAATATTTTCCGTACTACCGGACATAGCTTGGTGGAAACTTTCCATATCTTTCATTCTGACTCACCCTGTATATTCTCTATGTTAACGTTCTCAGCTGTGTTGACCTAACTATTTCTCAGACCTTCCCGAATGTATTTTCATCCAAATCCTGACGCGTATTCGTCGAATTGGACTTTTTGAAGGTGGACGTTAACTGAAGGAATTTAAACTTGGCTTGAACCCAAACTATGCAATAAATATGCACGAGACATAAGCAGACATGCCAAGCAAACATGATTTTTATCTTTATATGAGTGCATGTACCTATGCGCTTAGGAAATTCATCAATTATTGCATTCGTCTCACCTTGACCAAAGTCAAGTTTTAAAAAGTGCACTCCCGTATGGTTATTTCAAGATTATTTATTCTATTCGGTCATTGAAAATTAAAATACATTAGTGAAATGCCAATAGGAATTTTTCTTCGGTGTATGGTGTCATACTATCAGGGTGGGCATCAGAGGGGACTTTGATATTTTCATCAAAACATTTCATCGACTAGGTAGCATATATAATTAGGTTCGTACCTAAGTATGGAAATCTACCAGTCAAAAATGTTCACTTCAATTCGTTTATTTTTGTGACAATATATTTCCTTGCTGAACAACCAATCAGTGGATTTCAAATTTTGAAATTCAGCCAATAGAATCGAAACTACAGTGAAAATATAGCTTGTCGCTGTATTTTTACGGTGATAAACCTGCTTAGTTTTTGTTTTACTATCTGTCAACTGAAAATAATGATTTAAATTATAAACGTCAAATTTATGTGTTTTAACTAGTTATCTTTATTTTTCAATATGTGCGATCGTCCTGCGGATTCGATGTGTTTTCAGCTTTGGGATTGCAATTCATTAATATTCCAAAAAATTATCGGTAATAATCATACCACTTATTATATTACCCCTGAAACTTATCTACCTTCTTCAGGGCCAGTTGTCCAAGACAAGTTCAAGTTCAGTTGCTAACAAACTAGAAATTTCATTGGCTTACACCTAGCAACTGAACTCGGTTCACTTGAACTGTTGTTGAACTTGTCTTGTACAACTGGCCCTCAGTACATTTCTTAAAAAATGTATTGATTTCACACATCAAATAATTGAATGAAATTTATTTCCTGCAAATCAGTTTTACTAAAACCACAGAAATAGTGTCCTGTTTGAGCAAGGTATAAGAAGATTATTTCCATTTGAAAAAAAAAGCAGTTACGTACAGTTCTTTGAACATACTTATTCTCAGTTGCTCTGAATAAATGAACTATTCATTTGTAAAGGAAGATATAATTTTCAATACCACTCAATTGTTCAATTCCAATGCCTACTTGACCAATACCCTTTTTATTAACACGCTTATATTAGCTTCACTTGTAGGTATGTATGTAGGTATGTATCTATGTAACGGAAACTTTGAACGTGATTTTCACTCACTTCCAGACGTCCGAATGATTTGAAATTCAGCAGGTGTTCATAGTTCTGGTGACAATGCAATATGAAATTTTTTTAATAGAAAAAACAATGGCGGCTCTAAGATGGCGGACGAGATTTGTGATAAAGGTCCGATTCCATTTAAAATTGGTATGTAAGGATTTTTTGGTTCGGAGATTATGAATTTTTTTATGAATTTTTCATCAAAATTCATGAATTCAAAATGGCGGCTCCAATATGGCGGACGATATTTGTGCTTATGATCAGATTCGATTCAAAATTGGTATGTGGGGGTTTTTCAGCCTATTTCAAATTTTTCGCAAAAATTCATAAATTAAAGATGACGAATCCAAGATAGCGGACGATATGTGTCATTATCGTCTGATTCCATTCAAGCTTAGTGTGTGAGGGTTTTCAGCGTCAGAGAATATGAATTTTTTGTCAAAATTTATGAATTCAAGATGGCGACCCAAAATTGTGTACGAGTTTTGTGATTATTGGCAGATTCGATTCAAAATTGGTATGTGGAGGTTTTCGGGGTCGAAGATTTCGATTTTTTAGTAATAAAAAAATATATTAGTTTAAAAAAACTAAAGAACACGTTTTACTTCCAACTAAAAAGTAAGAATTAATTGACAATTTAATTACTCAAATGTACTCAAATGTATATTATACAGTGCGGCTTTTTATAGTCCCCCCCCTGTTAACTTTAGAACGGTTCGACGTAGAAACATAAGTGAAAAACCGTTTCGAGGGTTTCACCAATAGTACTTTATGAAATAAAACATTTGGTGATTGCTCAATAAGGGGCACGGGGGGGCCATCGACTCAAAATTTTTGAATGGCATGGGGGGTCAAGTGGCACATCGTTGAAAAGAGAATTGAATTCTCTTCACAACCATCTAAATATTTTTAAATTTTGTTCATAATTTTCTTCCCCATTTCGATTTTTATGCCTTTCGATTTTTTTGTAGTAAATGTTCCTCCAGGGCCATATGTCGAGTAATTGCAATAATTTCTCAAAAAAGTAGTATCGGTAATACCCTTCAAAAAAATTTTGGTTTCATTGTTCCACATTAAACCGTTCAAATTTATCGAGGTATGAGTAGTATTCAGTTCCACATTTATATTTGATATTTCCAATTAAAATTGCAAAAAAAAATAATAACGAAATTCAAAAAAATTCAGATGTTTGTAAAGAGAATGGAATTTCCTTCTCGACGATGTGCCACTTGACCCCCCATGCCTTTAAAAAAAATTGAGTTGATGCCCCCTCCCCCGCGCCCCCTATTGGGTAATCACCATATTTTTTATTTAAAAAAGTAGTATTGGTAAAACCCTCGAAACGGTTTTTTATTCATGTTCCTACGTCAAACCGTTCAGAAGTTAAGTTAACAGGGGGGGGGGGGGGGACTATTGAAAGCCGCACTGTATGTAAGTTTGAGATTCTATCCAACATTGAACCATTCGTCTCGTTGGTGATATTTTGCTTACAAGCTCGGTCACTCTTCTTGAACACTGCAGGTTTGGCGACCTATCTATGTTTTAAGAAAAATTTCATGGACGATGCTCTTCCGTAATATCATCAATCGTTCGACCGTTAGCGGTCTCATCGAGACTGACCGTCGAACTCAGTCCTTACATTCATACGCAATTTGAAAAAATCTAATTTGTAAATTAATTAGATTTTTCAAAATTGCATGAAGTTACGGATGGTGTACAAGTTTGCAAATTTGTGAATGCATCAAAATAGATGTTTTAAAAATTTGCAACAACGTTTCAAAACTTTTGCAATTATTTCGAGACCACTTTTGATAAAAAAAACGACCGAGAATTTATAAAATATATGTTCCTGTCAACGTAAAACGTTGCAAATCTGCACATCTGTTCGGAAAACCGAAGTATCTGTCAAGTTTGCAGAACTTTTAGAATTTTCTCAACGAGTGTACAGCAAAATTCAAGTTAATTGCCATTTTGACAATGTTGTGTACTTCGGAAGAGGTTGCAAAATGAGATTTATTGCTTTCCTAATTGACCAAAATTTGAAAACTTTTGGAACTATTGTTAAATTTTTGATTTTTTGATATCAATCTCTACTGGCCTAAAACTAGTCATGTAGACAGCCCCACCCGTATATCCAAATTTTCATTTGGCATTTTAGATTATGTCTGCACAAACATCAGAGACGTATATGGAGCTCATGCAGTAATTAATCCAGGGCTTTCAGATCACGAACCTGTTTTTTGTCTCATTCCTAATATTTGCAAACATAAAATCATACAGCAGGATAAACAGTATTGACAATTAGCTATAGAGCAGAAAAAAATTATGCGCAATTTCTTAATCACTGTCAGACCACAGATTGGTATTGGGTACATGGGCAGAAGATCTAGTGAATGATTTTCAGGAATTTATTTGTAAAAGTTAAAAAAAAAACAGCACTTGAGACGATTCCAGTTTGAGTTCATGGTCACCTTTGATCGATTAAAGTATCAACTTATCACAAATTCGAAGATTTGTCGTTTTGTTTGGTTGGGTTGGAAACGGTTTCGTTCATTGTCCCTCTCTTTTATGTTTTTTTCAGGTTTTATTTACGTTTTATCTTATATTTTCACAAATGAAGCGCTTTGTTGATGAAATGATTATATTTTAGACAGTGAAGATAGGGATGGGGCGGTTTCAGAATTCCATGAAAATTTTGAGGAGTTGACTGACGTCAATGTGCATGGAAACCACAATTCACAATATTCGTTGAATAAGCAAACATATCAGTTGATTTCTGGTGACGAAAACCATAAAGTCATTCGTTCCCAATTCCGAAGAATTCCACTCAATTGACGAACTAGTATTGATGTCTTTTCACGAGAATTTTAGGCAAAGAATTTTTGTGCAATACATTAAAACTTGCAACAACGCTGATAATGAAATAGTGGTTGAAGAGAAAAAAAAACATTTTTTCTTTCATACTGTTTATTTAGAACAAGCTTTCGAAACAAATGATAAAGTCTAATTCGTCAGAGCCATTTCGCCCCGTATCAATGGAAAATGTTAATATAATACGCTGTAAAGGCTCAGTGGGCCTGACAAACGATCGACACGTGTCTGTTAACGTGATCGGAGATAAATTTAATTTGGTAAAAATTATTGAAAAAGCTGAGGTCTAACCAGTAGCCTTGTATGTCAAACAGATATAAAATTAATTGGACTTTTACTGGATCACGATGACTTTTGATTTCGTTTCGATGGTGGACTGATATATAACGATTCTGAGAAATTATTATCATTATTTTTGTAGGTAGAGCGATTCCAAGAGCTTCGAAGTAAGTAAACCACGTTAAAAAAATTTAACCTACACATTATTTTGTACAACTGTGTGGAGTGGATACATATTAATTATAAACTTTATTGGTTTTATGCAACTTAATAATTAAAATCTTCTTCCGATCTATAATATAAAACCATCATTCAAACTGCCTTGGTTACATTTTCATTACTTATTTCATCGAAAGTCTTCGAAATGCAATCGAATTCAATAGTTACATCAGTCAAATTAGCCCTCTCAGACGTACAGACCAGGGATGTTGCGAATATTCGCATCCGCATCGATAAGGAGGTGCATGCGCATGTACGGAAGATTTCGGTAGTTTATAGATTTACTTACAACAAGTGAATTACAATGTCACCACCGACACGAAACAAGGCCGTAACCAGGAGGGGGTCCGATCAAATGAAGATGAGAGTGAGCAAATACCGAAAAATGTCAGCACTGAAAATTTACTTAAAAAGGAACTGCTATCTCACCGCACTGAAAAGAAGGGTCAATGTTGATGAAAATCCTCTAAAATGGTGGAGCGTTCACCGAGAAAAATTAAAACTATTATCACAAATAGCTCGCAGATTTTTATCGACACCACCAGGCAGTGTTACAAGCGAACAATTGTTCAGTAGTGTGGGTTTGGTTTACGAACCTCTGCGTAACAGACTTGATCCCGAGAAGGCGGCAATGTTGCTTTCTATTAAATATAACAATTTTTCATTTCTACTACTAATTAATAATAATAATAAAAACAATAGTATTCTGTTATATTTTATTTCTGCACCCATACAATTTCTTGTAAAAAAATAAAATCCGCATCCGCATTCGCATCCGCGGATGTTAACGCTAAAAAATCCGCAGCAGCATCTGCGGATGTGAAAAAATCTGCATCCGCAACATCCCTAGAACAGACGTTATATATGAGGAAGAACCTCAATGTCAAACCACAAAAAACACGATTCTCCCTACCACCAGGCAAAGAAACCTAGATACCAATAGAGAGCTCTTCGAATCATTGATGGAAGCTTACTGATGTCAGGAGAGACAAAATACCTGGACTCGAAGCTCACCTGGAACAAACATTTGGGAAAAGTACTGACAAGGGCAAGGACATCACTGATGATAGCCAGGCGCTCCTTTGGCAACACTTGAGGACTTGGGCCCAAACAATCTCCTCGGCTATAAACAGGGATAGTGAGGCCCTCGATAACGTATGGAGCCCTGCTGTGGTGGCGAAAGTTTGAACAAGTGACAGCCAGAGGGAGGCTGGCTAGTTTACAAAGACCGAACATGCTCGGGGTCCCAGGTGCTGTCCAAGCACATCTACGATTGGTGATATTGCAGAGGAGGCAAGGACCTAGGTCACTCCATTATAATGAGTATCGATACATCTGAGATGTCTTCAGACAAAATGACTCCAACTTACTCTTTTGATAGAACTTACACTACCATCATACAAGATAGAAAAGTCGCATCGAAGGCCATACCAATGCTGTCAAAAAGGTAAATCTGGTACATGATGTTTCTAAGAAAGTAATAGGATATGGACAGGAATATACAGGAAGTCACCAAGGCAAGCACGAGAGGGATTCTAAGGAGAGCTGTTAGAAAACAACCCACGCAGTCATTATCTCCGATAGTCAGGCGGCGATAAAGACCTGCGATCAAACTAGTTTGGAAGATCACAAAAACCTTAACAACCTAGGAGCACAGAACAGGGTAAAACTTTGCCATTGCCATTGTAAAAGCGGGGGCAGCATCAGCAGCTTTCATCAGACCGTAACCAGCCTGCGGAATCCTATTTGGGGACAACGAGCAAGAGACGAAGAAATAGATTAGGAACCATCATCAATCTTCCTGGGAGAATTCCCCTGGCAATACTCACAGAAAAATTATGATGATGGGGCCAACCAAACGATCTCAAGAAAACTCTCTTAGGAAGAAAGGTGGTAGAACTCCTAAAACGCCTGAGAAAATACCTGCATATGCTGGGGATACACTATGCCGGTTCTGTGAGGAGAAGGAGGAAAAACAGCCTTCCGAGTAGTGTTCGAATACGAAGCACTAGCTTGCATAAAATGGATATCTTCGCACACTGTATGGAAACCTCCGGGAGTTCCAGAGTATTCAAGAGATATACCTGACAGCGGGGTGCAAAAAGGTTCTACACAGAACTACCGATATTCAGGCTGATGAGACAGCCCGGCCGAGCAATTATAATAATAATAAAATACTACATTCGAGAGTAGTTTCAGTTGAAGTTGAAAGTTCACAATGATTTATTTCAGCCGGTATGTTTTCATGCTAGTACAAATTTGGACTGACGAATCCATGAACTACAGATGACATTATTATGAATTTTAACATCACTTATTTCATAATAATATGGCCAGCGGTTGTGCGAGCGGTATAGTATATGCAATTAGCACTTCGTTTATAGATTTATCTCTCATAGACCTTTGAAACAATGAAGCTGAGGAAAGCTTCAAAATTATTCAACTGAAATAACCCTAAAGGCATTCTAAAACCACTTTCAAAATGTGTCATATTGTTTGTGCTATAATGAAATCATTTTTTGAGTTTCAAATTGAATCCCTAAGAAGATGATAATTTTGAACAAGCAAAATAACAATATTTTCACTGTGTATTCATGACACCGCCTCAATCAAGATTCTTTATGAACTTTGGCATTGTTCATATAAGGTCTTTCCTCTATGTATTCAAATGAAGTAGTAACAATGAAGTTGTGAGACTTATAGCCTGTCTAATGGCCAGTCCTTGTACGACCTCGTAAGGCACTCCCGAGTGCATTCTTGTGATTTCTTTCGATTGGGCAGATATAAAGTAGCGCATTTTCGTGGAATCGTGAACTGGCAGAAAATCAGATTTCTCAATCTAATCTTATGCCGGGTGTCCACGGAAAGTGGCTCGCCCCTATAACTTTTTTGGTTTTGCAGATTTGAAACGAAATTTGGAGGATCTGTATGACTCAGCTTCATACAACTTCCGGTCCCACCGAAAGTGATATAAACTTTCGGTTTTTAAAGGAGACACTCGGTATATTTTCACTTTTTTGTCTCCATATAATATTCTGAATACAACTATGTATCACTTGTTACTTTCGTGACCATATTTTTTTCTTATTTCGATATTCAATTTTTAATCTGGAGGGCTATTCAAATTATTAATTTCAGTCCTAAAATAGGTATTGGGAAAAACAAAACTTTACGGTTTTTGGTTAAAATGCATCTGGTGTGTAGAATTTAATTTAAAATTTATTTCTACTATTTTATTCTCAAATGACAACATAGTGGCTGGTCGGGTCAGAAAAAAAATTTGGAGTATTTGTATACGACTTAAAACTGCATATTTTGACAAGTAACTCAGCTTCAGCAAGTTCTAACATTTTTGTGGAATATTGTTTTCAGTTGAAATATTTCTGCTATGTACATACAATTCAATTTTAGAATTTGTATTACCAATTTTTTTTAAATGGAAATTTTGTCAATTTCATCACTATTATTATACCGCTTTACTGTTATAGGTTTCAAAAAAACTTTCGTTAAAAAATTTTGAAAAGATTACTTAAGATCTTTCTCAAAATGAAACAACATTTCAGATCAAAATGAGATTCAAATACATTGGGTAACCTGTATTGAAAAAAAAGCATTACTTGTCGATATTGTTAACCTACCTAACTTCTCCAATTGATTGAAAAACATGTTAAAAATATCATTTATACAAGGAGATATTAGTTTTTGGATTGATGGTTTTGTTATATCATTTGTGTTGGTCACAGGTTACTCGATGAATTTTAATATTATTTTAATCTCGAAAAGAAAGATCTACCGTATTATTTTTAAGTTTGTTGACGAAAGTTTCTTGTAGACCTCATAGTGTGCGGTATCAAATTAATCGTAATGTTGCCATTTGAGAAAAAAATAGTAATAATAATTAAAAAAAAGAAACGCGATTCTCCGAAAACAATTATTCTTTATTTAGAATGGAAGAATTTAAATTTTTGGCGGGAACGCTGTTCCATACAAGAAAGATCACCAAGAAGAGATGTTGACAAAAAAAACAAAACCCCCGAAGGTGCTGGGAAAGTCTTTACAGGTTTTGTGGAAAAGTTTGTTGCAATTGAGAACTGTCATTGTGAAAGTTGTCACAAATAGTAAAATTTTGCTGCTTGAACGTTGGATATTTATCTAATTGACTGCTAATCATATTCAATAGATTGTAAGATTGCAAAATGAGCGAAGCTCGGTCGCTCAGGAACTCATTATGGAAATGCAATTTAGGAATCGACCGAGTGAAATAATTTCTGCTAATAATAACCCATATTTCATATCAATGAACTCAGATGTGCAGCTGTCGGTAATTTTGACTCAGTGCAAAGAATATTCATTCAAAACTGACAATTTATAGTTCTGTAGTGCAATACTACCATGGCTGGTTATGTAGTGCGATAATACTACCATGGCTGGTGGCTGGTTGGCCGAGTGATCTACGTGGCCGTCCCTTTTTCCGCTAGCAAAGGATGCTGGTTCGGGACCCTGTATAGGAGATACATTTTTCCTCAAGTGCATCGGTAACGATAGACGACCAAAAGCCTTCTTCTAAAGCAAGTATGATGTGGGTTGCCTAGATGCCAGTTATGATGTCTAATGCGTGCTTTCTACTGTTGAGAAGTTGATGCGACACCAAAAATTAATGAGTCGCTATGGAGCGCTACGGCAAATTATAATAAAGGGATCCTCGGAGCCGTATAGAGGCTATGCCTTCGGGTACACTCTTCGAGATATTATTATTATACCGACCTGGAGAATGGAAAATATTTTGAGTATTTGATTTACTCCTACTCTGGCAAATACAACCCTGCAGCAAAAACAAAAGGAGTAAGTAATTCTGATAGGTACCGAAAATGTTCCTAATTATATTAAAGCTGCCGCAGAGAAAGTAGTTTTGAATGCATTTTTTTAAATTTCCTTTCATTATGGTAACTTTTTGTTTGCACCAGTGTGAATATGAAAATCGCTGGTTCAGATTTTTTGGTTAGGTAATACATTCAAACTTTTTCTGTCGATGGTGGGAAAATAAATAACCAAAAACTAATGAATTCGATCGAAAGGCATCAGTCTGACTAATTCAATCGTAAAAACTTGTCAACTGAAAGTTAGATCCTGGCAGTGCCTCCGCTACCGTCTACCCGGCAACATTATCACAATCATCATTCAAGACTCGTGTTATGCAATTCAATATAAAGGAAGCTATTGCCCTATGCCCGTATTCAATGTAATCCATATTATAAAGTATCGGAAAGTTTTCATGTTGGGTATGGTGGCTTCAAAAGAGCGTAAAGAATAGGTCTGTTATAATGACCAAAATAATTTCTATAGCCAAACCAAGTGGAATTATTTCCAATGCGATGAACATGCATTGTGTTCTGAAAAATAATTGTTCTTGTGAGGTCTAAGATATGGCATGCGAATAAAAAAAAACTAATAATACATTTCAAATCAAGTTTTTCTGCCACGCACGAATTTACGCACCTGTTATTAAACATATGTATTAGCTGTACAGATGAAGTCATTGAATGAATAGCTAGCTGAACTTAAAATGTTAATAACATGAATCAACGTTTTGCTCGGAGGCAATGTTACTACAAATTACAGGTGAAGCAACAGAGATCAGCGTCAATTTTCAAAGCAACAAATATGTACCTTGTTACATCTAGCTAAGAAATGAAATGAAGTGGTACTCGCATGATATTCAATTCATTAACCGATTCTATGAATAGGGCAGATTTCAACACATCAAATGAAAACAGACGTTAATTCGTTGCAATAAATTTATGTACACATGTCCATCTGACAGAGAAGTACTTCTGAAGTGGTACTTTGATGATAATCAAGTCATCGATCAATTGAAAGAAGACTGGAATTTCGACATATATTCTCTGCACCAAAAATTACTTCCCCTACTACTGTCAGTTACATGTAAGCCGCAATATATAAGAATGAGCCCAAGATTACAACCAGGAGCGACTCGTTAGATCTCTTTCGAGGACGAGAAGAAAAAATCGTGGTCCTAAATGGTGCTCAATATGTGTGTGTACTAAGAATAATAACTGAACTTCAGTAACTTTCCCTGTTTGTATTTTCCTATGAACTTAAAAATATACGGGAACTTCAATATATTTCAACTATACAGGGTATATTTTCATGAGTTAACGAGATCTATAGAGAACCGAAAATAGTGTAACTCTGACAATTTGTAGAGACGGTGTAAGAATCCAACTAAAATATTTTCGTTACTGGTACACTTTCGGTTTTTCCTGGAGTGGCGCCGTCTTTGCTATTTTGAAAATTGCGAAAACTCGCGAAAATAAAATCGGAAAAATCCTTAAAAATTTTGAAAAACATAACACCATCATAGAATTTAATTTAAAATAGGATACTCCCTTTTTTCCTCCTTCTCAAAAAAAAGTACGAAAACTACTATAATAAAATCGGAAAAATCCGTATGAAAAACATGGGATCAAATAATGTAATTATACCCCCTACCCCCGCCTCGAAAAAAATTGCGAAAACTGGTAAAAATTTATTTGAAAAATTCTATTATAATAGTGAAAAACATGGGATTATTGAGTAATGTAATTCAATACAATTTTTATCCGCTGTCCCATTAAAATCCAGAAAAGGAACGCGTAGGAATATGGAAAAACTTCTAACGGTTTCGAAAGTCAAAAATTACGGAAAAAAGAAGAAATTACGAAAACTCGCGAAAATGAAATTGAAAAATCCGTTAAAATAATAAAAAACATCGGATCATCGAAGACTGTAATAAAAAAAAAAACAGATGGAAAACGGTTTAAGACGTCAAAAACTCAAGAAAAAAAATTAGGTTCGTCGGAGGGCTTGGACCCACTCCTTTTCGTAAAAAATTGCGAAAACTCGTGTAAATAAAATGAGAAAAACCAGTAAAAATAGTAAAATTATGGGATCATCATATAATAATATTCAAAAAAAAATAACCCCTGTCTCCTTGCACGTCAGATTGAGATGGAGGGTAGGAATTCGAAAACAAGTATTGCCAACGGTGTCGGAAATGAAAGTTTTGGTAACTTGCGAAAATTAAATCGAAAAAAAAAAACTCTAAAAGTAGTAAAAACATGAGATCATCGAAAAATTTTATTAAAAAAAACCTACCCTTTTACCACCCTCCTTTATCGAATGAAATTGTGAAATTTGGCTGAATTGAAATCGGAAAAATCCGTAAATATAGTGACAGCCAGATAAAAAACATCGGCACGTCAAAAACTAGCTTAAAAAAAAATTATACCCGTAACTCCATGAAGGCTATAACTATAACTTTTTTATTGATTGACATATTTCAACGTAATTCACATATGAACCATTTGAAAATGTTGCGAATCCAGTGGTGTAGTCAGGTTTTTTCTAAAATATCGCTGGTAATTTTTTTATATTTTTTACCTTGAAAAATCAGAATGGCACTGGAAATGGAGATTTATTCATGAAATTCGGTGTCCTAGTAGACTTTTTGAATGTCTATCTAACGAAAAAAAATCATTCCAATAGGTTGGAAAATGTAGATTTTATAAGGGTGCTCCGGTAGCTTTTTCACGAGTTAAGCAACCAAATTCCTTAAAAGTACCTACTTACTCATTCCAGCTGAGAATCCTAGACATACAAGAAACATAGTATGGAATGAAATAGTATTATCTCAAGATTTTTCACAATAAAGAGTCGAACTGAGTTCATTCATGTTTTTTTTATAGTAATAGTACTTCTGGTATTTTGGAATCCATGTTGGTTGTTAGAAATTATTTTTTCAGTATAGCATTATGAATAATAATATACAGGATATTTCCGGAAGGTGACAAAACAAAACGAAATGACGCAATACTACTTTTTTTTCAAATTGGTTAATTATTATGTGGGATGTTGAATTTTGAAGTTATCAATTTTTTTTTTGTAATTACTGATCAGAGGTATACAGCCAGCGCAATCCGCGCTGAAACACTGCCAGCGGGCAGACACGCTGTGGCCTCGATAATCAAACCAGCGCCTCCCAAACAAAGGTAACTGAAAGCGATTTATGTATTTATTTCTTTATTAATTATTATTATTATTATTAGTGATTCATTGTTACATTGAGAAAATTGAGAAGTTTGTTATCAAAATTCAAGTTTCTTAAACAATTCCTAAACATTTCTCATTTGGAAATGCTTTATTATTCACTTATACAAACGCAACTAGGCTATGGCATTCTTGGATGGGGGGTGTAAATGATAATTATTTAAGGCCTTTGGAAATTCTTCAGAAATGGTTTCTTAAAATTATTTATAAAAAAGATATAAGATATTCATCTGATCTTTCATTCAGAGAAAGCAAAAAAATGGACATTAGAGAATTACACTGCTATAATATAATGATCTACCTTTTCAAAAACAAAAATAAAATAATGTACAAAAATCACATTTACGATACTAGATCTAAAACCGAAATAACAACTAAAATTAGAATTAACAAAACAATTGGCCAAAAAAATTATTCAATTATTGCTCCATATGTTTATGATATAGTACCTGACAATATAAAAGCCATTACATTGATTTTCTCATATAAAAAGAAACTGAAAATTTGGATACTAGAGAGTCCAAGGATAATTTTTCATGAAATACTAAAAATTTAAATTTGTGTTTCAATACTAACTAATAAGCACCATAAAAAATATTTATATTACTTATAATTAATTTTAATTATTCAAAACGATGCAACGAATATCCCACCTCAAGTATACTTCGTGGGATTGTTTTATAGTTTATTTACATGTTATATATTTATATTGTGATGATTTATTTTAAAATAAAGAATAAACTTATTATTATCATTATTATTATTATTATATCATTATGTTCCAAATAACAACCCATTTCCTTATTCGCTCCAATTTCCCTGAAACTGATATAACTTCTTGACAGCGATTTTTACTCGGATTTTTATATTTTTTCACATATTCTCCTTGGGAAACCCCCGAGCTCCGTCTCTGCCCGCAGACAGTAACTGGTACCACCAGAACGAGGCACATATGTGATGATCGGGTTACACAATCGCAATCGCTACCGACTGATATGTTAATGAGGATGTGTCCAAGTCGAAGACGGCGACGGCGAATCGCGTTATCCTTGAGAAACAGTCGAGGGGGGAAATTAAGGGGAGCCCTACAGCTATTAACCGCGGTGTCAAGTCAAGGTGTCGCTCGCATACATAATTTATCACAAGAGGTGGCTCAGACTAATTATTAACAGAGCTCGTTCATGTTCAGATCTCTGTTAACAGACGCGCTGAAAGTGTCGCTTTTCGTTATATCGCGGGATACGTGTGCAGGATTCGACTACTTGTACATTGTTACACGTTACTGATTTTGGATTTTGAGCTGACGTGTGAGTGAATTATTACTGAAGATGGAGTGTAAACAAGAAATACTGCCTTGTTTACTGGAAACTACCACTTTAGTTCTTAATAATTGATGAATAGCTTGGCTGTATTTGGGAATACATCAAAGTTAACATCGTTGAAACGATTTATTATTCAGATTATGATTAAGTATATTTTTGAGCTGTCTTCCGGGAAACACTTTTAAATATCAATAACTTATGGCATACCTTCTTCAATGGAACCCAAGTTGTTGTTCGTTACACAACAAACTACATGTTGAAGTATTTGAACAATAATACTTTATCATTACTACATGTAAATGAAGGCTAGCAACCAATATAGTTCCGAGAACTCAGCAAATAACGCTGGCCATTTCGAGACGAATTACGTCACCATCGACGCCCTTCCGTAGCGAGGACTGCAGGCAGGGCTTCCAGATTTTTCCCCCACCTTACAAGATATGACGTCATCGATTTTTTTTTAAATGGAAAGGGTATATATTTTTATACCAAAAAATTAAAGCCCATATTTTTCTGAGTTCAACCATGCGACATACGTCATATCAAACACTTCAAGTTACAGTATACAGAGTATAAAATAAACTAGTGTTCATATTCCTCAACATTTTTTTTACGCTCCATTTTCTTACGTTATGTTTTTTTAATTGAAAGGGTTTAACCCAAAAATAGCCCGTATTTTTTCTGAGTTAACCATGCCACATACGTCATATCTAACACTTCAGAGTCTAGAAGTACTAGTATTCATACTAATTCAAACTAATGTTCAACATTTTTTTTACGCTCCATTATCTTACGAGTTGAATATTTTCGGAGGTAAAGCTCAGACAGGTCGATTTTGTATTTCAGTTTTCCACCTTCATTTACAAAAAAAATATATTTTTCACCCACCACCTTACAAGATATGACGCCATCGATATGTTTTTTTTTTAATTGAAAGGGTTTATACCAAAAATTGAAAGCCCATATTTTTTCTGAGTTAACCATGCCACATACGTCATATCTAACACTTCAGAGTCTAAAAGAAACTAGTGTTCATACTAATTCAAACTAATGTTCAACATTTTTTTTACGCTCCATTATCTTACGAGTTAATTATTTTCGTAAGCTCGGGCAGGTCCGATAGATACTCGACTTGAGCTTGTCTTGATTTCAAGTCAAGTCAACTAGTCATAAAATCAAGTCAAGTAGTGAATCCCTGCTCAGTATTCAGATCACTAAGCTCCAAATAAGCAGATGTGCAGAACTATGCTGTTAAACTGAGAAGCTTGCTGGATACCCACGGAATACCCCGGAAGGCAGTATGAAAGCTAGTCCTAATTTAGAAGCTAATTCAGGAGGACTCAAAGGAGGCGACTGTGTTTGGTTGTCTAATCTCCGTAGAAAAAAAGTCGTGTCTCTAAAACTATCGCCGTCTTGGGAGGGACTGTATACGAGATGATGAAAGTCATTCATTTGGAAATACTGAAGTCCTATCATGGTGAAGTTTTTGATCAGGACAATCAAAATGTTAATGAAATACCTTACACATAATTCTCGGACCCAATAATCACTTATTCCACGGATCTGAGGAGTGGTAATCCGAGGAAATAATGCTACTCCCATTCCCAAATGTGACGGAGTCCGAAAACAGGACCTGCTGAGTTACTATCATTACGGACAAAAAATTAAATAATAATAATGTTAACCGTCAAACATCACTTTTAATCAAAACTGCGAAAAAATTCAACCAAATGGATAAGTTGATCATTGAAGCAGTAAGGAATTTATCGCTTGTTAGTAAGTACTGATTTGAATCCTCGAATTAGACTAGACAAGTTTTGATACTATGTATGTGAATCTCGGTATCAAAGCTAAAAAGTTCAGATATTCACCATGCCTCTGTATGGCGAATGAGAGAGTTATTGGTTTCTATTTAATCGGAAATGTAGTCTGGTTAGTGCTTTTTCCTCACAAATTCAAGTCTGGCTTATTATCACTAATTAACTCTTTACTCTCGAGCATTACGACTGAATCTCGAAAAGTAATTAACGAGCTATTCCTATCTTCATCCCTGTGGGTTGCTAATTTGCTAAATAACTTCTATACGCGGGTAACACTGAAAATTTTCAGAAACTATGAGAAAAAAAGAATCATCAGATCAAATAGCTTTATTATTTTTGAACGTATTCGAATTTGGTTTTTCAATGTTCAGTCAAACGTCTCCGCTACATGACTGATGATGGTTAGAAGAGTATATTCCTTTATTCATCGGCTGGAATACAAAGTAGCTAGTATTCAGTTCGAAACTAGGCTCTGCTGGAACAATACACACTGTAATAAAAAATATTTGTAACAAATAATCTTATCTGTATATACCATGCATGTATAATAATCACACCACGAACCTATTAATCTATTTCCTATTGACTACAATTCACAACTTTTTCAAAACTATTCCAAATTAAGATAGTTTCAAACGCAATATTTTCGCGGGCTGCATCATCAGTATTGTTCTAAAAACGTTTGTCCTTGAGTCCTCTGAGAATGTTTTCTGCACGAGAATGAGTTGATACCAGTTTGAATCACAGTGTAAGTACATATCCAATTAAACTTCTTTCGAAACTATTAAGTTGAATTTAATGGGAAGGCGCACTTTGCTTTGGTTCCAGACGTGCAATATATGGAGAGACTTTGACGTCATCTATATTCGTCCAATGAAATACCGGTAATAGTTCGCGCGAAAATAGCTAGTGTTTGAATTCTCCTCCAATTCTTTTTTTTCTGGATCGATTACACTCAAAATAAAAAATTAAAAAATCCTTTTTCACGCAGTTTGACTTGTAAGTATTTGAAAAAATATATAAAAAATTACTAGTGCATTTCCCTATTAGACCCAACACTTATTACACGAGTTATATCTAAACGTTGTCTACCAACCTAACAACTGTCAAAAGTGAAACCTTGAAAGTATTGCCCTGAGAATGACATTGAGATGTTAGGAACGAAATATCATTTTGCATTTCTTTTCATTTGAAAGCCTTGAGAAAGAGACTTATTTCGATTGACTTGAAAATACAAATTCTTTTGAATATTTACCTCACTTGAGCGCTACACCTGACAGCAATTATTACCTGAAACAAAAGAAAAATCTATGAGCAACAAATATGTCACATTATAGTTCGAACATTAATATAATCCAAGATCCAGAGCCAAAAATTTGCTCTGAATTCATTAAAGCTGTTTTTTCGTTAATTAGTTATAGTACTCAAACATACTCTGGTCAGTCAAGCGAATCGTAGAACAGGTGACTCAGAAGCGATATCAAATATGTAGCATTTACCGGGGTAACAAAATTGATTTATTAAGCTGAAAATTGTTAAACAACTCATACATACAGTATCGGAAAGTTTTCATCTTGGGTATGGTGGTTTTATGAGAGCGTGAAGAATAAATAGCTTGCTATATGTTGAGAGAGCATTACAATTTGTCCTCTACTCGCTCGAGGAAGGGATATCGACGTGAGTTGTTAATACGTCGGGCGAGGTAACAGGAGAGGTGCGCAGTAGTGCTTCCCTCTTAATTATGTGGTATTATTATATCATTGCGTTCCTTGTTGCTCGATTTCTGTCTATACCCCAGATAAAAAATTTCTCATACTGTATACACCAGATGAAAAGTTTCCAATACTGTATAATGCATATCAATAAAAGTGATGTAAGTTAGTCACTCATATATTAGAACGGAGCTGGTCAGTCAGGGTGTTCTCATAATTGAATGCTGATCTCAAAGCTGCTGGTCAGTCAGTCCGAATATACAGAGTTTTTCATAATTGAATGCTGATCTCAACATCCTTGAATGATTTTAAGAAAAATTCTTCATATAAACATAGGTCAGCAAATGCTTTATTTATGAGATACAGGATGTTAAAATAAAAAAAAAATCAGTTTTTTCCCTATATCTCTAAAACCACTCGGTTTTTTTTTTCATTCTTGGTATATGCCAAGTACGCTTTGAAATACATTTTTCCCACGGTAGAGGTTTTCTTAATTTTTATCAGTGGCGTCGCTGTCAACATTCCCTGCCTTATTTTTCATCAAAATAATGATACGCCACTTTTTTTCTCAAATATATATTATTTTTGTTATTGTCCTCTATCTTTTCATAAAAATGGTCTTCTGCCTTTTTTTCGTCCTGTGAAAGGTTTTCGACCTGAGAAATAAAATGCCTTCATTTGCTTGTAGTTTTTGTTAGTTTCAATTCTGTTTTTTAAATTGAAAATTGTTCGCCGAACGGAAAAAAAGCAGGGGACCATTTTTATGAAACAATAGAGGACAATTACAAAAATGAAAAGGGCATTGAAAAAAAAAAATACTTCAACACCCTGTATCTCAGAAACGAAGCAACTTAATTGGAATTTATTTCTGGAAAAACGCTCCCTACACAAAAAAGGCATAGAGGGAAACGGTGGCAGACCAAGTTCAATAAAGCCATACAGAAAGCTCCAACAGCTCCAACCAACTAATGAGATCAGAACTGTATCTAAAAATCTATAATTGGAAATACTTCATATTGGAGGCCCAAAGGCTTCGCTAGAAACAAATTATATCAAATTAATACATCTATTTTTATCTTCTCCTGAGAAAAGTTATCCAAAACACTCAGTTTTTGTGAGTTAAACTTTTGATCTTGGGGTTTGGCCAGGGCCCCTTGTTATTCCCTTGGAGTGCCTCCTTGGCATGGAATAAGAAGTATACATAGTTCCTGAGTACTTACAATTCATTTTTGAAATTGTTCACTCAAAACGTTCGTTTATAATTAATTATAAGACCCTACAATTAGGGACTCTTCTTCCAGAAACATCCGATCCCTTTTGAACTACTGTAATAAAAATCTCCGATAGCGAAAAATCCCTCCGTACAGTGAGTGACGTGCAAGAAACTGCCAAGACCAAATTGATGCTTTTTGTAATTTGCACCTACTCTAGATCTCCGAGGAGAGGAATAAAAGAACGGGATTTCCTTTTGATGGCAACAGAATAATTAATAACTTTGTAGAGAACACCCTAATCGATGATCATACAACCGGCTGTGATTGATGATTCTCACCCTGTTCTTTCTACACGACGTCGGCGGCTTCTCAAACCCTGTACTTCATGTGTGAGGGTGGTTGATGACGTAAAAAGAGCATCGCTGAAGGATATACTGAATTTGGCGAACACGGGATTTTTCCAAAGAAAATCTACATGGGTATACAGGTATCACTTCAAATTAACATATTGAAAACAACAATAACAAAGTAGAAACAGGAAAATAATTGAGAAGCTTGTGGTCAAAAGTGGCTATACCCATTTGGAAAGAATGTTCAGGAATCGAAGAAAATTTCTCATCGGTTCGACTTGATTCATAGAGATAGCAAAAATAGTTATTTACCTAACTAGTGCGGAAAGTAGTACTTTTCCGCACGCGACGGCAGTTGCACGAACGACGCGGAGCGGAGTTCGGGCAAGCCGTTAAGGGCAGAAAAGACATTTTCCGTAAGAGTTAGGTACAATATTTTCCCTACGAGTGTATTTGCCCATCTTATTTTTGAAAAAACAAGGTTTTTAATGAACGAGTTTTTATAATAATGCTACAAAATGACTAATAAGACAGAATAGGTACATAGATCATTTAGTTAGTTCTAAATATCGTCATTTTCAACAATACAAAAATCGTGCGGAAAAGTAGAAATCGTACGGAAAAGTAAAAAATCGTGCGGAAAAGTAACTTTTCCGCATGATTTGATATCGTACGGAAAAGTACAACTTTCAAAACAAAAAATCGTGCGGAAAAGTTACTTTTCCGCACGCTCGTAGGAAAAATAATTATTTGTAGTGTCTTAGGAAGTATTTTGATGTAATCTGAATTTTTTTTCCCAAAATGTAAATAGTTCTTGAAAAAAACTGAAAAATTAATCTGGAAATAGATGGTTTTGAGAACAAAGCTTTAAAAATTCTCAAGAACTGGTTCTTCATCTAAACAGTCACATGGCACATCCTGTTCGGCCTCATCTCCTTCCTGGTCACTAATTCCTGTATCTGCATTACCAGAAATAAGTAAATCTTTATACCATGTATTGCTTCAGATCACTGATGCCAGATACACCACTATGTTACCGTATTTCTGAATAATATATCGAATTATTGGATATAACCAAATTTGATCGCAAAAAGAGGATAATCCAGTTTTGATACAAATAGCCGGTTTTGAACGTGAATGATTGTGCCGGTTAATACATCTTGTGAAACTCAGCCGAACTTCGCGAAAAAAGCATATCGGATGTATTCGCTTTTGAACGCAAACTCCTCAATTATTCGGCGCTCCAAGGGGGCTTAAATGATTTCGGTGGCGCATTCGCTTTCACAGCTACAGGGAAACCCGAAAAAACCTGGTTGAGAACTTCCAAAGAGGTCCGACGAATTGTAAAAATCTGCTCTACGGAAAAATAGGATGTCTGGTGTCTCCAAATGCACCAAAAGGTCCAGTTCGAAAGAGGATATGCTATGTATGCAATTGTCATCAAATTTGTACCAGGCCGTTCTGTCTGTGTAGTAGTGACCATAATCAACTCCAAAACCGCAGTGAACAATGAATGTGTGAAGCTCGTATATGCAATTGTCATCAAATTTGTACCAGTCCGTTCTGTCTGTGTAGTAGTGACCATAATCAACTCCAAAACCTCAGTGAACAAGGAATGTGTGAAGCTCGTAACTACAGTAGGCTAGATTGACGCGTTATTCTAATTACACATAGTTCATAATATTCATAATTCACCAGTAATATAGTCGAGTATATAAAGACACGTCCTTCTGTGTATCTGTCTATAAGACACATTCATACATCTTCACACTCTGAAGTCCGAACGAAAACTGATGTGCAATGCAAAATGCAACCGCAGTTACTCGTAAGACAAGCGCAGGAAGCGATACTATTGGCCGTTGGTGATAAGTTTGCGCATGCCCGTGATCTTCCTAATTAAACTGTATGCTTATAATAAAACTACGACTGATAGTAACTAACACTCTGTTTATTTATGACTATCAATGACACTCCAAACGCGAGCTCTAATTCCAAAAGTCCCGATGTTTCTGCTATTTATTTTGCATCTGCTACAACGTAATACTGTAAGAATCCTTCCTCCAAAAGATTTTCGTACCGAAGAAGTGATAGGTTGTGATAGATTTGTAGTTGCTAGGTAGGGTCTTTTTTCTTTTTATGAGGACTGGTTGTACTCTTGTAATTTTATAAATAGGATGGAAATACTCCCAAATCATAAGATAAGTTGAATTGGTTTGAATCATAATGTTCAGAAAGGAATATAATGGATAGAATATATTTTATTTTATGTGGCCAAGAATTGTGCGACTTCCATGTTAAAATCACTTGGTATTGAATAGATTACACTAGCTGTAATTTGATAAGGTGTGAAGTTAACACATTCACACCCCGATATTTCGTGTGAAACACATTATATCGCCGTTGGCTGATCTCTAGGGACTGCCATAGCTCCCGTCTGGCAGAGATATTTTCATTCGCCGCTGGCTAAAAAAAATTAATAGAGTGTAATTGACTTTTCCAAGGTCAGTGCATATTCAACTCTATGTTTCCCAAGGTTGACAGCGGCTTTACAGTTTTTGATGACTATTTTTAAATCGGCGTTGAATAGGTCTGGTCGTACATAATTTTTTTACTGAATGCTCGGCGTTATTTACCCACAAGGTTGACCGATCAATTACGAGAAATAATTGACATTATTCATCCGCTTTAGTACTCGTTATAAAAACTGACTAAGGTATTTACTTATAGGCCAGGAAAAATAATAGCTCATCATACCTACAAGTCACAGAAAAATTCCGTACAGTGTAAACTAGGTTGGAAAGGGTAGAAAAGGGCATAACTAATGCAGGGACAAAAATTCAACATCTGATTGAATGCAGTCAAGGAGGGGTAGGCGATGAAAGGGGGTGAAATAGGTTTTCACGATTTACAACCTAAATACGCGATTTATTAAAAAATGTTGAATGTAAACGTTGTAGACAATTAAAAAGTCTACAACTTTGATTTCAACAAGTTTTTCATAAAACCTCAGAATTGCCGAGTAAAATACAGAAAACCAATATTTTCGTTTTTATTTTTTATTTATTTTTTTAATTATTTTGCGTTAACAGAAATTGTTAGGATTGTAGTATTTCTCATGCCAAGCAAGAAGATAATTTATTTTTGTCAAAAATTTCAGTGGGTTTTCAGAAATTATTGATTTTCGCGAAAAACTCGTTTTTTTCAAGTCCCCGAAAAAGCCTTTTTTTTCATTGTAGAGAGTTCTTTTTCATATAAAAGAAAAAAATATATAATCTCAATGAAAAAAAATTGTGGAAATTGCAAAAAACTGAAAAATCTAATTCTGATAATATCGGCTTTCTCACTATTTACATAGTTACAAATTTCATATTATTTCTTGAAATACGGCTCAGAAATTCACAACAAATATTAATCATAATATTATTCATGAATATTCAAGACTATTGAAGACTTTCTATTCATATAATTGAATTCTGATATAACTGTTAGATACGAACCAATGTAACATCCAGGGTTTTGACAAAATCCAATTTTTTTAATTCAGCGCTCACTGGTGCGGAGAATATGAGAAAGTTTTGTTATTATCATTGAAATACAATTGTTTCAGTATGGTCGAGCTATTCATTATATATAATTTTTATATAGAAAATATTTAAAAAAATAGCTATTTTCAATTTTCTCTTATTATCATTTCAAACTTTGAATATGTGTATAAAATTTAATTCTCAATCAACTTTTTTGATATCTTACCATTTCACCCCACTTTTTGCCTTTTCATAGTAATGTTTTTCTATTTAATAATAATTATATTAATAATAATAATAATAATGAACGTGTTTATTGTCAATAAAAAGAAAAAGAACATTACAATTTTATGAAACTGAAGGCGAAGTCTAGCTTAAAGCTATTCCACTTAACCTGCCGCCATACCAGCGATCACGTGACATGTGTCAAAATCGATTTTTAGGTTATAGAACATGCACAAACTTTTCCCAAGAATATTTTTTCCAATACTCTAATAATAAACTTTTTTCCCATATGGTACATACTTTCTGGCGGTCACTGTATATATAGGATTGTAGAGAATTGTTCGAATCACCGAATAATATTCCGATGTTCAAACGTCAGTTATGCATCAGAATTTCCGTTACCATGGATATCGAATTCGTGTTATAATCGTATATTAATTCGCTGCAGGAGACAATAACCAACAAAGCTTTGAACTCATTGGATTTTTTTTTTCCAAAAAAACTTGGTCTTCCACTTCGAGTATGGACTATTGCCTTCTCATTGGATTTGTTACCATTAGGGGCAATTTTATTGTTTTTTGACAGTTGTGTGAAAGTCTCATTACTACACCAAAGGTTCCAAAAATTTGAATTCAAACTTTCCAGTGCATTTTCAATAATTTCAATAACATCCTGTACATTGCAAAAACACAATGTGAAAAGTATTCTCAGAATTGCGTCTCCGCAACCACCCCCATTGAATGGGGTATGGAAATGAAGGAAATCTACACCCTTAGTTCATTCACAGGTGAAAATTGTATACAACACGCATGCCTCGTGCTTTCTCTGTAGTAAGTTCCTCAACACGTCGGAAGCTCAAAACAAAGTTGCACAAGTAATTTCGACTCTTAGAGAGTTCGCAACTAAACTAGTTTCATCCAATTCGAATACAGAGGGTAATATTGCTGATACGCCGAAATGGCTTTGATAGAGGCCAGTTATCCGGTCAATCGGACAGTTTGACTTTTATGAAGAAAACTTTTAATAAGAGAAGATAGCAGAGAGTGAGGGGATGTTTTATTGCAGCTCATATCCGATCTCTGCAAATAGCCAAGGATTAAATTGGCGGAAGGAATAGTTATAGTCTGGGAATGAACGATAGATAGCGGGCACAACCCATTGGATCAAGAAAAAGTTTTGTGGATATATTGGACGACTTTCGCAAACTTGGCACCATTAGAGCTTTGTGTGAAAGAGGGTGTTTTTTTTTTACTTGGTTTCTTAACGAATTCTAAAGTTAGATTCATGCAAGCTACTCTTACTTCTACTTTCACGTATCGTATGTACAATAAAAATGAGGCAAAAAAAAGGTTTCATAACTTGTCACCAAAAGAACTGAAATTCATGAATTCAAACATGCTTATAGATTATATTTCCTTTATGTAGTGTAGTTATCAACTGTAATGATCAAAGGATCGGTCTCATCATTTTTTTATTGATTTAATAATTTATTTAAAGTGTGTGCGTGCGCACACACAATGTTCTTTTGAGCACAAATTTCATTCGATCCATAAGTATCAATACTTCTTGAATGATCAAATATCAACTATGTCGAAATATTGTTTCAGTAAAATGAAGTGAAAATGACAGACTGCGTGTATAGTTGTTACCAGGCATGGAACCACAGATATTTAACATCGAGAGATTGAAGGCGGACAGTCAAAATATGGGTGTCTGACTCAGTAGCACGTCGTCGAAGCTTGCGTATATAAGTCATTATTTCTCTGAAATTTCAACAGGTGTGGTTCCATATAAAAGACCATTACACTACATTATTTAATGTAATTAATCATAGTTCACCCTGTAATAACTGCTCATTCAAATAACTATTTTAAAGAAGGTGATTATTATTGTGGTGTATTTACATATCGTCGTTGATTTATTTGGCCAAAAAACCCTCGAACCTTTCTTTTATAGGATAAATTTCTTTCAACTCAAAATTTCGGTCAATTTTTTCATGTCAGTCAGTTTTTCTCTTGAAATTACTGAAGGCAAAATCGAGGGCAAAATTATCTCGTTGAAGAAAGAAATTTATCCGATATAATAAGAAGCTCTTAACAAGTGCGGAAAGTGATAATTCTCCGCACGCGATTGCAATTCTAAAGGACAAAATGTGAGGAATGAGGTAGTATTCCTATGTACTTTCAACGCATTTACATACCTGCCCAGTTGGGTAGTAAGTAAAAATGGGACTCACTTGACTTAAATTCTAATATTTAATTTTTTATACTTATTTTTGTAGAATATTATCACGAAATAATATTCGGGACTTCCAGACACTTTCGGCGGCCATAACTATCGCTAATTATATTACGTAACAAGTGTTGTAAAAGGCATGTTACGCACGAAGCCGCTTTACAACACGCATTACGTTGTATACTTTACCTACGGCCATATACAGTGTGCCGTTTCCGAGATTCCAAAATTCACATTTATTATTATTATTAGCAAAATGACCTTTTTTCAGAAAAGACGCCTATATAGATGAACTTAAGTAGCTATACCTCATCTAAATAATAAATTTGATCCAAAAAGTTGAAGCCGTTTTCGAAATCCAAAAATTCACATTATTATTATTATTATTTGTAAAATCGCCTTTTTCTAAAAAAGACGCCTATAAACTTTATTAAATGCAAAACGGTATCTAAATATAAAATTTGATCTAAATTATTAGAGCCGTTTGAGAGATCCAAAAATTCATATTATTATGATAAATATTATGAAAAAATCACATTTTTCATTAAAAGCGCCTATATATATGAACTTAAGTCGCAATACCTTATCCAAATACAAAATTTGATCCAAATCATTGAAACCGTTTTCGAGATCCAAAAATTATCATTATTATTGTTATCAATCGTGTTTTTTTAAGAAATACGACTACATAGATGAACTTGAAAAGCAAAACCCTATATACATACAAAATTTCTCCCAAATCAATTGAGCCGTTTCCGACATATATCAAACTGTGCGTTTTGTTTACGAAAACTGTGAAAACTTGTTTACCGTGCGTAAGGAGCTATTTACTGAGGCTGTGAGTCGTGTGTTTTTGCCTATTTTCTGCAATGGCCGTAAGTAAAAATAATTAAACTTCACGTATATTCTAACGCTTGATTTTTTTATGAATGTTATTTAGGAACCTTTTTCAAAACTGTATGTGACAAATCGTAGGAACAAACATCCCCCAAGCATGAATTCTACCGTTAGTTCTTGACATGATTTTTTGGGTTTATGACTTTGACAGATTTCTTTGGATTAACATTTTTTCATTTTCAGATTGTGGAAGGTCATAAACCCAAAAAAACATGTCAAGAATCGGATTTCCTCCACAAAATCAAACTTTCAATCAATATCTACCGCTAGTGTTATCGCGATCGTTCTGAAACGCATGCATGGTAAGTAAGTAAGTACCCTCGTGCTCATACTAATGATATATTTTGTTTGTGTCTGGGGGATGTTTGGGCCCCTACGATTTGTCTGGCTGATCACATAGGTATAGTTTTGAAATAACATATATAAAAAATCAGTCGAATATATATAAGTTAAGTTGAAATATGTTTTTAGGCGCTTTTAAGCGTCTAGCGAAAGTTATGGCCGGCGGAAAGTGTCTGGCAGTGCTGAATAACAAAACCTATATAAAAATCAGCCATTAGAATTTAATTGAAGTACTTACTTTTCTCACCTTGTTATCTGTGGATTGGCCGTCCACCCAACTTAGCAGGTATGCAAATAAGTTAAGTTGAAATATGTTTTAGGCGCTTTTAAGCGTCTAGCGAAAGTTATGGCCGGCGGAAAGTGTCTGGCAGTGCTGAATAACAAAACCTATATAAAAATCAGCCATTAGAATTTAATTGAAGTACTTACTTTTCTCACCTTGTTATCTGTGGATTGGCCGTCCACCCAACTTAGCAGGTATGCATGTGTTGAAAGTACATAGGAATACTGCCTGATTCCTTACATTTTGTGCTTTTGAAATAACTAACAATTTTAATTATGGGACTTATATAAGAATTAAATTTGTACCATATGAATATATCAATTTGTGGAACATAGAAATGAATGACGTAAATCCAACCGCCAAATTTCAACCCTCGTTCGCCATAACTTCCCGGACTGTTACAGAAACTGCAAAGACAGAAGCTCCATTAACTGTCAGGTAGCGGGCGGCAGTTTCCGCGATTAGGCGACCAAAAAGTGGCCGCTACGTCTAAGAAGAAGGGTTGGTTGGTGTTACGATGCCGTAAGGGAAGAAAAATGATCCATTAATCCCGAAACTCAAAGTCTCAGCGGCGCCGAGAGGAACAAAAGAGCGTCGAAGGCGCCTTCGGCGTCGGCGGTCGAGAAAAAACGCCCTCGCGATGTAGCTTCGTTATAGGTATTCTAATAGGCCGGTTACAAGGGGCTTCACTTAGATCGGGTTAAATAGGGTTATGAGGAAGATCTCTATACAGGGTGTTCCTAAATGATTACTCACATTTTGGACGCCCATGGTCTTAACGATTGAAGTATTTTTACTTCTTTAAATTTTTCACAACGTTTCAATTGCTTGAATCCTCAGTCGTCTTCAGGTGAATACTGACAAATTAATAATCTACGTGATGTTTTCATATGTCGGTTGGTGTGGTGTAATCACGGTGTAATTACGCGTGGTCTTGTTTTCTGCCTCCAAAACGGCCCATGAGAGGTACCATTGGTTTCTAAATATGCGGTTTCTGTAAAGAAGCACCATTCTTATGGAAGATGGGTCCCGGTGAAATTCGCTGAATTGTTGATATGATGTAGTTCAAGTCAAGCTGATCAAAAGTGTCCCAGTTCAATCCTATTGCTAGTTTTCGAGACACAGGGTGTCAAAGTTGGAAAGTAGGCATTTATTTAAAGTAATATTGCTTTTAGGAAAACATCTCAAATGAAAATATTTTGCGCGACAAATATTGCTTGCCACAGGCAATTCTTTTAGACTGGTTTTTGATATGAAATATTGTTGGATACAGGTTGAGTCCAGCATTATTCAAAATGAAATTTTCAATCAACCCGATACATTGGAGATGTAACTAAACCAAGTAATACACTAAAATGATCATTGTTTGAATACGTCAAAATTGATAAATTAAACATTTTGTGTAGGGTGAGTGAGTGACAGTTTTTCTGATGATATTTTGTATATTTTAGTTTTATATTTTGAGCTTCAGAGATACTTGACTACGAACCATTCAACATACTTCTTGAACGAAATTGATATACAGTATGAGACAAAGGCTAGGCGATGACAAAAATAGCGAAAATCTGCGGAACAAAATACGTGTCCCGTAGGAGAAAACATGCCTCGGGTGTAATTTTAATTTTGATAGGTTATTAAGCCAAAACTGTTATAACTTATCCTAACTTGTATGATCTTATAAAGTGGTGCGTAGCTGAATTTCATACAAGGTGATCAGAAAATGCTGATTCTGAAAGCTCCCTGTATGACTTTTCCACTGTATACAACACTTTTGACAATTATTGTAATCACGTTTACATAGCCGGTTGTCCCTCTTGATGTATTTCCTTGTGTATTCTCAAAACTGGTTATAGCAGAGTGTTTGACATTATAATAATGTGAAATAGACAATGTCGAAGTACCCTTCTCTCTAAATATTTCCACCATGTGGAAAATGAGGCAAAAATATGACAGAACTACTTCCCTGGCTAATACCTCGACGGACAGTGAATTATATCTGACATATATTTGTGCAACGTTCTTCCAAGAAGACTCAGTTGCAATAACTTAATGTAATTATATAGCAAATTATCCCTCATTTGGCTGGGGAAGACCACCTGCAGACGCATTTCGCGATTCTTGCCGCTCGTCAGTAACAGGGTAGGTCAGACATTAGAGTCGTTCTGCCCCAGCCCAATGAATTATAATTCATTGTATAACTAATATTTCCCTACAAATGAAGCAGTGACTTACAGTAAAATTCAGTCGCAGCGCCACCCGTGGAGAAACCAATAAGCAAACCTCGGTAGCAAAGACACCAGGAGGTGAACAGAGTTCGAGAATTTTTTTCAAATAAATAAATCGACAATGTCGAAGTACTTTTCTCTCCAAATATTTCCACCATGTGGAAAATATGATGCAAAAATCTTGACAGTTGCAAGTGCAACTGGGACTTCTTGGAAGAACGTTGCACGAATATCTGTCAGATGTAATTCAATGTCCGTCGTGGTATTAGCCAGGAAAGTAGTTGTTTTCTGTCATATTTTCCACGTGGTGGAAAGAAATATTTGGAAGTAATCAAGTTACTATACATCGTCTTCAAATTTCAACCAAGTCATCTGAGATGGTAAACTTTCACGACCAGTAATCTCTGAACTATCGGTGAGTTTCGGGTTTGCTGGTTTTGGTCTGGAGGTAATTCTTCCTGAGTTTCGTCCACATCTGCGGTAGACATTCTCAAAGGCGGTGCGGTAACGGACGAAGCGTTCGAGTCGTTCGTTTGAGCCTAACTGATTCAGTGTATGTGCTGATTTCTTCTTTTATTATGCTTACTCTAATAGGGGCCGTGATTTCATTAAGCCTTGATTCCGCTTGTTTACTTAATTCCAATGCCTGTTTTGTTTCTGTTTTTGATTACTATTGTTTTTACCGGAAAAGGGCTTTGTTTTGGTCTCTCTTTGAGTAAAACGTGGAGGTAGGTGATAAGAAAAACCAAAACAAACCCTTTTTAGGTAAAAATAATAATAATCAAGAACAAAAACAAACCAAAGGTCCCGTAATTAACTAGACAAGCGGAATCGAATATTACATGCATCTGAAACCGGAGCCGAGGGTGTTCGATGGTGTCCAGAAAACTGCCAAAAATAATAAAAACAAGAGATTCTCCAAATAAAGCCAGAGCATACATATTCCAAACAAAAATAAAACTTACTTACCCATGAAAAATATCCTCCTGTAGATTCTCGTACTTGTATTCTAAATTTGAGCTGAATATCTAAGAAACTGCTAGAGCATATTTACAAGACATTCGAGAACACCCTGTATTGGGGATGATGAATAAAATAGTAGGAGGTTTCAAACTGGGGAACAGTTGAATGAATGAAAATACTCAATGGTCTCAATTTTCATTTACTTATTTCACGACATTATATGTAATTCGCTTTTGTACATTGAAGGCAGACTAAATGATGTTAGTAGTCAATTTGGTTTTTATTTTTTGATAATGTTTAAAGTGGATCAATTATCGCCAAACCATTTGATGAATAATTCACACAAGGTAGTGAAAAGTTCACCACTATAAATAAACATCAGGTTCAACACATCACTTTTCTACTAGTAGAACGCAGTTTACTATTTTTTGTGAATTTCAAGTTTGCGCAAGGTTATTACGTGCCGTTGCTAGGAAAATAGAGAATATGCGATAAAAATAAATAGTCTACATAGTAGTCAGTTGGCGCCACATTATGTTGGTGACTGGTTTTGAAAAATTAGAGATACAGCTCATAATAGCCTACAAAAGTACAAAGAAAAGACATTACCTACTTCAGGTAGTGTAAAATCTCGGAAGACTGATTGAATTATCGGATTGAATTTTATTGATGTATGGCTGCAATGAAAACTGATATCAAAAAAGTTACTTTTAAAAATGCCATAACTTTAGGGACACGGCCAGATTATTCTTCAATAATTATTTTGAATTTATCATATATATAGTGTATATAGCAGCAAGTAATAACTTGTGTCCTCTTTTGTTTTTTCTTCCGTACTAGAACAAAAAAGTGAGAGCCACAAAATTATCGATATTTCATCTGTGATTTGCTTCTGATTGGGCTAAAATTTTGCACACGTATTGAGAACCGATAACAATAGCATTATTGAAGAAAAATGACAACCCTGTTTCCTTGAGGGCTAGATGGAGAACTCGTTGAAATTCAGAAAAATATCTGTCGGTTTCGGACGTCGAAAATTACGGCAAATAAAAAACCATACTCACTTCTCTTGGTGATAGATTTCATGCTGTACTGTAAACACCAGACCAGAATAGATAAAACAAAAAACAACAAACCACGATAATCTCAGGTTAGGGTTCACCTTCTGTTTTCTAATCAAAGAATACCCTAAGACGTTTCAAAAATTGACGGTTGGAACGATATGCGCATGTCTAGTACTTTCTTAATTTCGTTAAATTGATGCTGCCTCAACATCGTCATATTCTTAATTTAAAATTCATCTAAATCTTAAATTCATTTTAGTTTTAGTGATGTTGCATGAATCCACCTTAAGACTTTCAGTAGAAGCAGGCCAAATTGAAGTGATAGGACCTTTTTTGGCAGCTCTGACCACCTCAATCAGAAAATGTCAGCTCAAGCTTGACTTTCGATCCGCTATATTCAAAAGATAACCAACTTGTTTGTAAACCTACATATTACGCACACATTTTAGGCAATACCATCATAGGCCCTTTATTCATAAGCTGCAGTAGAGTCTAGAGAACACCCGTCTACAAAGTATCATCCTATGCGTTCATAATTGAAAAGCGTAATTTTTTTCATTAAACCCTAACCACAACATCTGACCTCACGTAGACAGAATAATAATACCGCCGAGCTACCGAGATAATTAATTCTGAAGTTGTGGTTAACGATATGAAAATGTATGAAAGATAAAAATAACTTAGTAGTGCGAAAGTTTGGAATTGAGTATTTTGTCTCGGTACTTATTCCCCAATTATTGGAATATTATTATTATTATTAGTGGAAAATGAATGTATTGGAAAATAAATTAGAATTTTACTTCATTCCCAATAAGATTATGCAAATTATGCTCAGAGTCTATACGAACTCAATTGAGATAGCATAGAACCCAGCGATCATACGAGGTTATATCAATATACAAATGGCCGATGATAATTTGCATAGGCGTAAATAACACGTTATTCTCAACCGCTCCTCGTCTAATCTCGACTGGCAATCCACGTGAATTGCCAGCTGACATAAAAAGGGAGGGGCTAATGACAATCAAATGCTTTTGGTTGGCCTGGTTGGCCGCCGTGGAATTAGTTTTTATTTCATGAATGTTACGCCGAATGTTTAATTGGAATTTCAGTTTTTCTGCTGTTTCAACTAACTTCGTATAGACTATACTAAGCTGAACCTGTGCGGAATTGGTTGAAATCAATATTCCCCGAAAGAGGAATATGAAGAAGAGTGCTGATAAAATGGCCTGCAAAATCTCCCGATCTCAATTCTTCCTGTAAGGTTATCCCAAATTTGTGATTTATGAAACTTCATCACTCAACTGCCATTTCTTAAATGGCAACATGTTATGGAGAATTCCGAGATACAAGATGTTTCATAATGAGGGTTCTAAAAATGAGATGTTTTCAAACGAAGGCGGCTTTGAACACACTTTGACACAATAAAGCAACATTTATTGAATAAGTTCGGATAATTCTTCATTTTTTAACACGATGAAGTGAAAATACCTTGTTGCTATTTGAGAAAAGATAGTTGAGATTCCGTTTTAATGTAATTCAATTATCAGTTTTTTTCAAGAAATATAAATGGTGAAATTCCATCAGGACCCCAATTTTCATCTCTTCTTGAAGCTTACTCTGATAACTGTCAACGTCATTCGTCTGGTGATAAATTTTTTTTTCATTTGAAACAGAATCTTATCACAAATTCGAAGGTGAAAACCAGAAAAAAGATATACAGGGCGTCGAATGTACCATTGGTTGAGAAGGTTGAGGCTACTTACTGAGAGCGAGCATGTTGTTTTTCTGATTTGTCATTATCAAAATAAATATGAATTTTTTATTTGTTACTTGCTCTGTTTAGGTGCAGGTGGGCTATTGAAACACAATGGTCAGTGTTCAACACTTTCATTGACAACGTTTCGGCGAATGTTTCTCGCCTTCTTCCGGGCTACAATATAAAAGAAGGGGGAGATATTATAATACTATATAAAATGAGAAAAACATACGTCAGTGCGACAGATATCGTTCTGTTGTATCGTATATCATAGTTTCCAAAGTGATTGAAATGGTGCACATATTCCCAATTAATGACAACTTTGTGTATTACTTTGTGTATTTTACCAATACTCAAATTACGTTTGTTTGTAGTATGCATTACATTATAGTAATTTACGTAACAAGTCCGAAAAATACTGTTTTTTGGACGAGTGGACAAAATTCTAGGGCGAGTCGTAGACGAGTCCTGGAAGTCTACAAGTTCAAAAAACGATTTTCGGACACTATTTTTTCGAAAACCTTATAGTTTTTTCAATTCTAAACAACCTCTTTGAGTGAACTTTTTGATAATGTCAAAAATAGGGTGTAGCTGACACCTGATCTAAATTCCTATTTTTGGTTCCCCTCTGTACACTGTTTAGAAATGTGAAATTTTGACAACTCATATGCAAGTATTCTGCAATGCACCAACTTTTATGAAGAAGAAAGTTTTCCATATGGTGCAAAATTTTTAAACTCACTGTATATAGTCTGGAATACATTTTGATAGGCAAGCCATTATACATGTATTCATCTATTTATGAAAATTCATAAGAATTATGTTTCATCCGGTTAACATATGGGTGAAGGACGACCTCTATTCCGTCTCTTAGACTGATTTATTTTTTATAATTCTTTGTAGAACAAAATTTCGAAAATGTCAAAAAAAAGGGAGGATAAAATTTTGTCACAATTTGAAAAGTGTTAAAAAGCCTTATTTAATTATTGTGTTTCAATAGTCCACCTGCTCATGCACAAAGCAAGTAACGAATACAATTTTTGGACGTGAAAACAACATTTGAAATTATGGTACAATTTTCTCTAGCAAGTGTAGAAAATATCCTGTCAAATTTATATCTAAACAGACCGGCCTAAAAGGCGCCTGGAGGACACGCCTCCATGATATAACACACTCTTCTTCTATAGGTGAGTAAATCCAGGTTAAGGTCGATAGTCGAAATTTGTCATTTTTCAGAGTCGGATGCGTAATGTCTCTGGTGCGAGTGAAAGTGCTTTACTTCCTTTTGGGATATTTACGTGGGTATATGTTACACGAATTTTATTTTATAGTTGAGGCATGTCAATCTGCATGATGTTGGGTAACGTGCACTTGTGGGTGGTTTTGAAACATGCTAACGGTATTATAGCTGTGTACATACACTGAAATGGAAAATATTGCCCGACTCAGTACGTATTTTTTCAGAGTGTCCTGTCTATACGAGTATCGTATTATGGAGCAAGAAAGAACAATATTTCATTGTCTTAACTCTACAGAGTTTTTCACGATGAGACAGTTTCAAACGTTTCAAGTGAACCAGGCAACGGATCGCTCTGAAGATTTGGTGGTTAATATAAGTGGACATAATCTATCCAGGTAAAATATTATTGACAATATAAATGGAACCCCCGAGGGGAAAACAACTCTTTCATCAGGTGTGCATCATAACATTTTATTAATTCATTTTTAATTTTCATTAAATTCATTATTTAAATTATTTCATTATTGCTTCTCATTTTTTGAACATCGAGATTACCGACATATAAATATATTGCAATCTTACCTACATATGAACTGCAGTCATTTGAATAAAAAAAAATATGAATGTACCCAGTTCGACACTTTATTTTGAACAATCTTAAGATATAATATTTCATTCTATACTTTATTTCTTATATGTCTAGGATTTTCATCTGGAATGAGTACTTTCGATGAATTTGATCGCTCGACTCGTATAAAAGCTGCCTACATATTATAACATGCCATGTATAACACAGAAGTTCCTAAGTCTATTCCAAATACTGTATACAGGTTCGAGCTTTTGCCTCGAGCATTACAGATTTACGATTGAAATGTTTAAATGAATAATCTAAACTACTCAAAATATTCAAATCTTATCTTACCCCTTCAATAATTGTTTTGAGAATAACTCATCCGCTGATGGTAACTGCCAGAATCGACTTATTCAATTTGGTATGAGATTCAGCACCTTAATTGTCACTACTCATAAAATGACAACATAAAACACGTGGCTGACAATAGCAACAATTCAAGTAGGTACCAAAAAAAATCACGAGATGGCGCTATATGGCATTATCAGGACTTTTATTAAAATCGCGTTCTTTCAGGAAATATCTAACATCACACGAAGAGTATGCTAACATCCAAGAGCTACAATGCAATAACCTCAAAAATTACCAAGGATATGAATAATTTTATTGGTGTAAAATGCGTTTTTTTTTTCACGAAAGACGC
Organism: Chrysolina haemoptera; assembly: GCA_958298965.1. Lineage (NCBI taxonomy): Eukaryota > Metazoa > Arthropoda > Insecta > Coleoptera > Chrysomelidae > Chrysolina > Chrysolina haemoptera. The sequence goes on along the minus strand of OY282591.1, from coordinate 24,415,139 downwards.
AGGTATAGATTAACTTATGAGCAGAACCTGAGCTACATACAGAATTTGATCCAAATCGTCATAGCCGTTTCCGAGATCGAAAATATAAACAATTATTGCTCGTTTAAAGATATAAAATATTATTTAATGAAACATAAAATTAAGCATACCAATAAATATTTGCGAAACAAGAGAAAAAATATAATAAAGATACAATTGCAACAAAAACAGAGTTTAACAGTATCAGATAATTGCGTTACGGTTATATTTACCCGTGTTTTGTAAAATAAAAAATGTTACAAACTTTAAACGCGGGTGGAATTTCATTATAATAATAATAAAAATAATAATATTCATTCAACTGAATAATTTCGAAATACATAATCACAAAATAGGGAATAAATATAATGAAAGTAAATTTCTTACACCGAAATCATACGTAAGTATGAGTTTTCAAGTTTCTGAATCTTATTTTTATATAAGAGTTAAATTATGTCCATACAACGCATCCGCGTAATTGAATGGTAATTATCTTTCATTGCCTCCTAAAACTTTTTCATTATTTTTCATTAGAGGTAATTACTGCACTGCTTTCATTAGATGTACAAAAAATGACTAGTTGTTCCCATGTTAATTTTATCATTTTCAGTATCTATCACTTCCTCAGCAACTTCATCCAATATATTCTTATCTATATTCATTATAATGACTACACTCGATGGCCGGCGGGGCTGGCTTTCAGCAGAACTGAGTACAGCGAAACCAGCCTAGCTTTAGACCTGTAATCGTGTTGCGAACTTGTCGGACAACGGATCATAGTCCTTAATATATCCAGTGATTTAAAATCTATCGCTAAATTGGTTTCACTGTAGTTCTGTGCAGAACTTCTCTGCTTTCCGCTTTCAGCTCTATCCGAGTAGTCCAGATCTTCTGATGAACTCCTGGAGATATCTCACGAGGTTTTATGTGGGATGATTTCTTCTGCACTATAGGTGTTTTCTCAGGTGGGCAGTGGGAGTCCTGCCGCCTTCCTATGGGAGTTTCGGAGCAGTTCGAGAAGTTATCTGGATAGCCGGACAGTCGGCCACATCATCATCATCTTTTTGTTAGTATTGCCTGAGGCATTCTCCCAGGAAGGTTGATGATGATTCTTAACCCTTTTCTTCGTGTAATCCTCAGAAGTCTCCGAGCTAGGTAAGACGGAGACCACGTTTTAACGTGTGATGCCATGAACGAGACCAGTGACCGCGCTGGGATTCGAACCCACGCACCTGACGATAATTGGGTTGAGAAACAAACGCTTTATTCACGCGCCGCCACGGCCTATTTTTGATTTTTATTTTTGTAAAGAAAGAATTACACAAATATGAACATAATTATTTATTATACAATGGAAAAAAGTATTAGATTTTAGCTTGAGGTTTCTGTCTCACGACGCGAAGCGAGACAAAAAACCGAGAGCTAAAATCTATTATTTTTCCCGAGTATAATACACTATTTTTTTCTGTGACGATTAAATAGTAATAAATCAAATGTTTACAGCTTAAGACCTTTCAGTTTGCGAGATCTTTCACATTTTCTCTCATGAAAAACCATATCATCTACAGATACAAACACGGTACATAGCCGCATCGATAGGATTGCGGCTTACTACGCCATAGGTACGTGGTTCCAAGCGACAGTTATGCATCTTTTTTCATTTTATCAGCTTTTTTCGAACTTAGGAATAAAGGCCGGTTAGGTTAGTAGTGTGCAGGTTGAGTGATGAAGGTAGGAGGTTGGTTTAGAGCCCCGAGCTGAACATCGATATAAGATCAGCTTTTGCAATAGCAGATATCTATCTACCCTTACCTATGTATATATCCGGGGAAAAGTACTCACTTTTTTCCACAGAGATATAATGTCAAACTTTTTTCGTGTTACAGAAAAAACGATACTTACTTATAATTCGTTCAGTTAACCCACAAGCAATCCAAAAGTTAAAGGGCATTTTCATTTACCATCATAATATTGCTTCTGGTCTGGAGAGAATCATTTTCAGTATCTCTATCACTTTCTCAACAACTTTATGTAATATTTATTTTCTTATACCTACAGATTTTGAGATTTAATTTTCGAAAAAAAATGATTTTTCGGAAAACTTGCTGATATTCATACTTTATTTTTATCCGTTTGCTGGATACCTAATGTATAAACGTGTCCTGCCTGCTATTTCCTTCAATTAAAGTAACACGATTCATAATAGAGGTGAAACAAAGACGACATACTCATCATTATGTAATACCTCAACGATCATTCAGTGTTCTACCAGACAAATGATCAATTATTTTTAATATTATGGAAACCTTGAATTTTATATTTCAGGACAAAGTTATCAATTACAATTACTTAATGCAACGTAATCCAACAATTCTGTTCGAAAAAATCCCATACCGTCTAAGTATTCTTATACATGTTAATGTTGCAAGATCGCATTCAAACACAACGTTTTTGGTTCATATCTCGATATTGGTCAGTGTCCTGAACGAACAATCGAACTGCATAGAAAATAAGGGGATCGAAGCCATCTCTCAATAGAATGTACCTCTTCTTCAATTTCAGGATGAAAAATTCAGGATATATCGGGAGACCGACAATAATTAATTTGTTATCGATTCTGAGCTAATCTGGAACTGATGTACCAAATATATGCAGTCACAGAATTTTAAAATTTAACAATTTTTTTTTGCAAAAATTTATAAGTTGGTGTTGAACAAACTTTTCGAGAACGCAAACACATTGTTCTTTTGAGCACAAATCACATTTCATCCATCATAGGTTTCAAACGAGAATTATATAAATGGTTAGGAATTACTCTGAAATTTCACACGTGTGTTTCTACATGATAGACTAGTACCCCATTGTGGCGAACTGAAGGTAGAATAACTGACTTTAGGCCCAGATGCTGTAATAACATTCCAACATAACGTTGATAAAGTTATCAGTATTATTCACTCGATAACCGTAAAAAATCTTTTTTCCTACAATATCTCACTTCCATTTCAATACGTCGAAGTAAAATACCGCCACTCGGTATGTGGTAACAAAAAATCATATATCTGCATTAATGAAGTGAGAAATATCTGACAGACAGTATTCCTTATCGGATTAACTCATGGCATGGCAATGGTTGCAATAAAATGAATCGTATGCCATTGTTCAAATATGTCCTCATCACTCACACATATTCGTTCGGGGCTGGGCTGGTTAGCGTAATTGTATGCAGTGGCGGTGGTATCGGGACAAATGGATTGACATCGTTTTACGGGAATGAATACGAACTTTTTTATTTCGAGGCTATACGTATAACTTTCATCGATGTGATTTTGGAAAATATACGGCTGCAGTTGGAAATGAAAAAGAAAATTTGTTTGAAATAAATTACGCGAAAACAATTGATATTTGAGCAGCAAATTGCGCCTGAGGAGACGGCATATTTTTCTTGGTATATTTTTTTTCCTTTATTTTTTCCTCCGCTCTGTCTCAGTCTCAATCACTTCATTTACTCTACAGTATCGGAAACTTTTCATCTGGGGTATAGACAGACATCTACGCGAGCAAAAAGGAACGCAATGATATGATAATACCACATGAAAAAGAGAGACGCACTACTGTGCGCCTACAACCATAAAGGTTCACGCGCACTTAGCCGAAGCGTCGCGAACCGAAGCGGCGCGAGACGAAGCGTGATTTAGCTGATGCCCGCGCACTGGGGCAAAGTGTCGCGTCACGTTTAGAACGGCGCGACGCGAATATTATTCACTTCAGCATTTTAATGCTGACCCGGAGAGGGGAGGCAGGGGTGGCAAATGTCCTCTTTTTCGAAAAACGTTAACGTTTCGGCGACTGTATCTGTCTCCGTTTTAATTTAATTCAAGACAACAGTCTTATGAACGCAGCAATTTATCGGGCTAATTAATTAATTTGCCCTTGTACACTTGTACATACTTCCTTGGATTAACATTTTTTTATTGTCAGGTTGAGGAAGGTTTAATACCCAAACAAATCATATCAAATTAAGAAAAAAAACTTCAACAAAAATCAAACTTCGAAAACTAATGGTATAATTAGAAAAGGGAAGGAGGTAGGGGCCCACCTGCATATTCTGCCTCGTGCCCAATGCTGGCTTCATTTTGATTTTTCGAGGGAATAAATGCCTGTTACCGTAAATCAGTTTTAGTGATCCATATGTCCGTCGGATCAATTGATTAACATGTTTTTCGAATCTTAAGTCTGCCTCTATGATAATGCCTAGGTTTTTGGCTTCTTCAACAACAGGGATCGATTCGTTATTAATTTCTATATTAATAGGAAACTGAAATCTAGCCCGATTTTGCATAGAACCAAATAACATTACTTTAGATTTAGCACAATTTATTAGTAAACAATGTTCCGAAGCAAAATGAATGAACGTCGCCAGTTCCCTATTGATAATTTCAGAAGCATCATCTGTTAACTGCGGAGGAAAAGTGTGATAAATCTGGGTATCATCAGCATAGACATGAATCTTACATTGTTCTAAGGATTTTATTAAATTGATGGTATACACAGAAAAGAGTAAAGGGCCCAGGATTGAACCTTGAGGCACCCCCGAGTTCAGTGTCATATATTCGGACTGATTTGACTCAATTTTTACACACTGTTTACGATTGTCTAAATAATTTTGTATAAGGCCGACAGCCGATTCTGAAAACCCAATATAGTGCAAAATATGAAGCATCAGTAATTTGAAATCTAGCAGTACCAATATTGCACACATACCTTTATCCATTGAGGCAATGATGTCATCGACTATATTAAGTAAAGCTGTGGCACAGCTGTAGCCTTTACGAAAGCCAGATTGAACAACGGGCAATAGTGAGTGGTCGGCTAAATGCTGTCTTATCTGTACTTCAATGGATCTTTCTAGAATCTTGGAAAGCATGGGTAGGATACTTATTCCTCGAAGATCCTTGTATTCTGAAGGATTTTGTTTCTTGGGTAGAACTTGGACTACTGCTCTTTTCCAAACAGTAGGGACAACACAGGCAGAAATTTATGATGTGTGTAATATATGGCACAATTAGAGGACAACAAAGTTTGATAAGTTTAACGTTCAGCCCATCACAGCCCATTGCATGGAGTTAATTTTACAAATGCTGTCATATACAAAAGTGTCATCGACTTCTTTGAATTTAAAAGTGGAAGGAATAATATTGTTGGTGCTGTGAAAATTCATAAGATATTCAGGTGGAACAACATTTGGAATGGAATTTTTTAAAAAATCATTAATTTCACTTGGCTTCTTTAGATTTTCAGGAATTTCTCCGTTTTTGTTTTTCATGAAGTTATTTGTTCTCAGTGTTTGCCACAGCTTTTTTGAATCGGAATTCTCAAACTGATATAAAAAGTATGCCCTTTTCTCCCTTTTTATTGCTTGGCTTGTATATTTCCTGAGATCTTTATACAATTGAAAATGAACGACTGACTTTGTTCGTTTATATTTATTCAGGGCTTTATTTCGTTCATTCATCATTTGTTGTAAGACAAGTGTCAGCCAAGGAGCTTTCTTTTTTGTAATTTTATAAGTTATTATAGGGGCATGCCGATCAAATATGCTAGTTAAACAATTTACCAAGTAAGATACTTTTTAATCCACGCTTTCTTGATCAAAAATGCGGAAAAATTATATATTTCTCAAATCATGTAGAAATAATTGTTCATTAAAATTTTTGAAACACCTGTAGGTATACATCTTGAAAGTCTTTTCCTTTTTTACATTAAGTTTGCAATTCACAATACAGTGGTCTGATATGTCATTATGAATAATACCCTTTTCAATCAAGTTTTCCTCTTTAAGTATAATATAATCAAGCAGCTATTCCGAGTTATCAGTTATTCTTGTTGGTTCGTCAATTATCTGGGCTAGATACCTCCAAAATATGATTTCATTTGTTTACAACCGCATTTTTCTCAGAAAAATGTATGTTGAAATCACCTAAACACACCACTTCATCCAACCTTCATTCACGTTTTCTTAGGATGCATTACCCTGCAGAACCCGAGGGTGAGATACCTCAGAGAAAACCAAATATAAAAGGGATATCTACCTTACCTGAAGCAATCCGATATACTGAACTTTTTAAAAGCGATAGGAGTGTAGGAACTGCTCCAGTCGTTGAGACATCATCAATGGCTGGGCAACAAAAGCAGGCAAAATAGACCTCATAGGTCGGAGTGTATCGACACCCCCAGCAAAAGGGGGTACAATAGATCTTATCGGTGCAGTGTATTGACACCCCCACTAAACAGAACATATAACAGTACAGAAACATGGGCGTCGAAAAAAAAATATAATAAAAAATAATTCCTCGTTGATAAGCAAAGGCCATGTAAACCTTCCTTAGAGCAAGTCCCCAATCTATAATTCAACCGCAGCAATTGCTGAAATAATTAACGATAATGCATGTGGTGTCTGAAATTTTAACATAAAATACCGCATTAGCATAAAGTCATCATTAACCGACACGGAATTCGAAACAGCGCTTTTGATATAACAATTAACACAGTCTACTTGATAGCTCGATTATTATATGGGCCCAAGGTGTGGTGGCATGGATATGTCGTACGCAGCAGACCTTTTAGGCCATTAATTTCGAGAGTCGCCCACTTGAAGATGACAGTCGGTAATGATTCACGATACGAGAGTACGTATGAGTTATTTATTGTACGAACATCGATCAAAATTCGTTCCACGTGAAAATTATACGTTGCATACAATGCAGGCATGACGATAAACTGCGGTTTCGAAATTTCCTCATATGGCCAGTGGCTTTTTTGAAGTTTTGTGAAACATCTCCTGCAGACATGTAAACCGACAAACGTTAAATTGTTAGGATTAAGGGCTGTGTCTCATGCATCCGTTATCCGACGGTACGATGATCCGACGGTGTTCCTATTGGTCAAAATTTTTAGCGCCAATTTCCATCCAAATTTATTTTCCGGCGACCGTTCATTTATGATGTATTTTAACGCACTGAAAATCGTTGATTAATGACCCCTGTTAATGAATGATTTTCTATCAATCAACGATTTGATTCAACCCAACATATATTGGTCTTATACATTTTATATTGGTTAGTACTATCTGTCATTATTGATTTGTCAATTTTCAAATAAAATTTCAGAAAATCTTCATTTCACCAGTTGTCACTCAAAATCATATATAGTCACGTGGCGTAATGGTAAAGTTGGCCTGGCAGCCAACACTGAGGTCGAGAGTTCAAAATCTTTCGAGACCAAATTTATTTATTTTTTAATTTCAATTTGAAGATAGATAATAAAAAATAAAATAAAACTACCACTAAGGAAAATTAAACTATCTTTGAGTAGAGTTATTATAAATAGGAAATAGTGATTGTTTTTTATCGTATCGCTAAATAAATAAACATTGAAAGTAAGATACCTCTATTTCTTAAGACTACTGTTGACGGAAAAGTTTTGTAACAAACTCGTGTATTAAAATGGCGATTAACAATCTCGAACATTCGAAATTATCTCGATTGTTGATCGCCCTTATTAATACACTTGTTCGTTATATAACCATTAACTTTTTTCCGATGTCGGACGTTTTTTAACCTAACTGTCTGAATCCCATGGTAGAGGTTTTGCCATAACACAACAAACAAAAGTTCTTCCACTGTCGTTGTAGCCGTTTCCTCCTCATTGTCAAAAACCTGAAAATATTTGAGTTTCCATGCTGACTGCTCTCAATTTTTGTTTGTAATTTATTTTCTATTTCGTTCCAACATATACATTCAGTTGTTGCCAGTTTTGATTGTATGAATAATTATTACCACTCACCTCAGTCTCAATATGAATTTCTTCAAAATTTGCTATATTCGAAATAATATAAAACTTTTCTCTCAGTATTTGGACGTGTTTTGTTTCAAGGTTATGCTGTTGTTGTACTATTGTACTCTTCTATCGGATACGATGAACGCATACATGGGAAATATTTTCGTCCGAAATCTATCGTTAGGTGGCGGTTATATTGGATAAGAATCCGTACAAAAGGGGGAGGGGGGAGTCGAGCAAAATCTCACGACATCTCACCAAGGGTTTGAAAAATCGCCAAAACCGTCTCACGTGATTAATGGATGCCCCCTTATGTATTTACCTCAGATAGTACCTGGTGACCACGAGGTAAGATACGCCCCACAATTTTTCTATAATTTTGAAGGAGCAGGTTTCAAATTTGTCGCTATTGTACTTGAATACTAATTCCGGTTTAACCGGAAGTGATCTCAAACCTATTTTCTTACAAATGTCACCCTGTATATTTTTTTTAATTTTCAGAAAAACTCTCGAATTTGTGATAAAATTGTTTCAAAATTGAAAATCATTTAAAAAATGGTGGAGATATAGTTGATTATTCAATCAAACAAAATTGGTCATGAAAACCGAACTTAAATCATATTAACTGACGAACGACATCGGCAGTTATCAATGCTCCCAACTATCATTTCATAAATAGCAACAAGCTCTTTTCCTTTATCAGGTTGAAAAATTATGAATTAAAATTACTTATTATTATTACTTATAAATGAACTACCGAATACAAACGATCAGACGCAGAAGAAAGGCAGGAAGCCATGTGAATTTACACATATCGAAATCACGCTTTCAATATTGAATAATAAATCAGTTTTTCAGAATTTAGGGTTGACAAATGAAGACAATTTTATAAACTGCCCTCCATTACGTCATGCGTGAAAAAGAGCATATTTTAAGATGCTAGAATATATACAAAAGAAGTGTGTGGTGAAGGAGAAACAGTATTCGTTTCAATCTTGTAACACCTCAGGAATCATTCCATTTTTTCGAAAAAAAGTTTGTTTGTAGACATTTGTAGGTAGGTGATATACGAATTCCTTAGACATGGAGAGTAGGTAAATAATTATGAGTAAACAGTTAAGCAGCTAGTGCAACAATCTATAAATACAAAGTCTTATACTTTTTTGTTGATGAAGGAAGTTTTTGGGTTGGCTCCAACTATGCTATTATGATGTTAGTGATCTGGATTATTAGAGTGGCGATTAAAAATAATTCAAACTATTTATTTATTTGAAATGTTTGTGCTCAAGAGTGTAATGAAAACGTAATTTGGTGAAGAGTATCTTTTATAATACATACGCATTCTGTTCGTGCTCAAATCAGCACCCACACTGTCCGAGCATTCGCTCGTTCGGTGCTCATTCGGTGCTCATGCGGAACGAATGCTCTAGTGAATACGCACCTTAATGAATATTTATCAAAGTATTCAATCGTAAAAACCAAGAATAATTATCGAAATTGATATCTACAACCTACTGTGTATGAAATATCATGCTGCTGGGCAGTGTTGTCAGATGTCTCCTACCTTACGAATATTTATGAGGTAGTTTCTGACACTGGTGGGTTTTAGAGCCCCTGCACGTAGGCCCCTTTGGGAGTCGTCCATTAACCACGTGATTTTTTATAGCGAATTTTTAACCGCCCCCCTTTCCCTTGGTGATATGTGGTGAGGCTTTCAACTACCCCTTCCTCCCTACTCGAAATCACGTGAATTTTTTTAATACATGTACTTCAAATTTTTCGTATATTCTCAAATATAGCTATAATTCTATTCTGGAAAATTAAGCACCGTGATTAAAATTTCCAGACTGATATTAAGGATGCAGGTTGCCTGGCAACGGGAGTGAAGTTCATGAGCCGCCTATTTTGGTATAAGCACAGCCGACTTAATCTCCCGAGAAAATCGCCAACACCGCATGGAAAGCAATTTGACGTCCTACTCATTAATTCTTTAATGTGAATTTCTCGGGTTTTTCGGAAAACTAGGAAAAAACATAAGAGAATGAATTTCAGAGAAAAGAACGACGATTAATGCGGTTATTTATTTTTTTCCATCACAAACTCGCATTTCAAGAGATTTGTTTGAATTATTTTTTCTGATAAGTGCAGAAACCACATAGACGACCTCTGCTTTTTTTCAGATTTTTCATTTGAAATCTGCCAGAAAATAATATGTTTTTGTAAGGTACCTATACAGAATGTGCAAAACTACCTGAGTTTGGTACATTCTGTATAATGTACTTTACAATAACATATTATTTTCTTCAGTCAGATTTCAAATAAAAAATCTGAAAGAAATCAGGGATCATTTATGTGGTTTCTGCACTTATCAGAAAAAAAAGTTAAAGAAAATCTCCCGAAATGTGAATTTTCGGGTATGGAAAAACCAAACTTGACAGATTTCCCATATCTAAGAAATTGAATACATTGCGATTTCAGTTTGTGATGAAAAAAAGTAAATGACCACATTAATCGTTGTTATTTTCTCTAAAAATTCACTCTCCTATGTTTTTTTCTTAGTTTTCCGAATAAGCCGAGAAATTCACATTAAAGAATTAATGAGTAGAACGTCACATTGCTTTCCATGCGGTGTTGCCGCTTTTCTCACCACGGCTCGGGAGATTAAGTTGGCTGTGGTATACGTAGACAAATTTTATTTTTAATTATTATTGCAAATACAAAAAAAAATCAAGGGTTCAATTTCACGTCTAGTTGAACTTTTTTTTATTATGAAAATGGAAAAATTTACGGTTTTCAATTAGATTGTTTTTTGTGCTTAAATCTAATTGTTAAGAAGTTGAATCTAAATTGAAATTATAGATCGACACCAGTAATTCTAATTAGAAATAATGCATTTGATAGATTATCCGCACGTGTGCGGATATAAGCCACTATCAGTGGGACTATATAGTGCGATATAAGTTACTTTTCCAAGTGATCGTAGGAAAACAATTGATTATGGTTGTTGTGTACATTTTACCTAATAAAAAAAAAAATTAACGATACCTACCATTTTATTTTTACACGAGACATTCTTTCCATACAGTCGAAGACGTTCAATATTTTTTGAAAACAATAGGTACCTAAACATGAACGTCCTTGATTCGAACTGGGGACTTCCTCGTAAATTTTACAAAAGATCAAGAATTTAAACTTCAAATTAATATGTACTTTTCAAATACAGAAAAAGAAATCTAAAAAAAACTGATTTTGTTTTTGATTAGGTATGTCATATTTTTTGATAATGCCATATTTATTTCCTTCAATAAACCATTCTTCCATGCAAATGTTCTAAACAACATAGTTTCACATCTGCCAGGCGTCCCGCGACGGCTTCAATTTTTTTTTATTTATTTATTTTGTTTTTCAGAATAGCTTTTTTTATTTCGATTGTATTATTTTCAGCCGGAAATTACTGTACCCGGAACGCCTTTCACTTCCCATAAGATTTATTCATAATAAAAACACTGATGCGTGCCAAGTTTTGATTTTCAAAACTACTGGTTCAAAATAGTAATTTACGGAACAAGTCCGGAAAACACTGTTTTTTTGGACGAGTGGACAAAATTCTAGGACGAGCGTAGCGAGTCCTGGAAGTCTGCGAGTCCAAAAAAACTGTTTTGCGTACACACTTTTTTCGGTTACCGTGTAGAATAACAAATCGAGACACATTTATTTTTTATATTTCTTTGTAGAAGAAAATTTCGAACATTTTAATTCTTATTTGTATTAAATATCGAAATGCGAACAGAAGATAGGTACTAACAGAAACATTCTAATTCTCATTTATATTAAAATTCGGGCATTTCCCGGACTAGTCCGGGAAGTACGGACGGTTGCCGAAAAAATATGTACCTATCAAAATCAAGGTGACCTGATGTCATCTATTTATTCTTTAAACAAATTTCAAACAAAGTGCATAATCTTCAATCCTGAAACCCATTTCAACAATTCGATATTCAAATCATAAACGAAATGAATAAGATCACAGGACCCAATAAAATCGAGTTCGTCCCTGGTCTCCAACTGCATTATAAAAATTGCAATCTTCTCCTAATCAGGGCCCCAGCGATCGTCAAGCTCGGCGGTCACTTTCATTCAAGGCTAGTTATGTTTGGTTTATTTTTACCCTTCCCCAAAACAAACGTAGCGAGGCGGCCAGGCCAGACTTGACTTCTATGACCTAAGACAACAAAATTCGCGATCGGCGAAAATGCTAATTGCTTGAAATTTGCACGAATGTGGTCATCACGTGGCCCACTGTAGACTTCGGCATGCATGAGAACACGCGGTCGCGTCTGAAAGCGTTATGGTTTGGCAAGGTCACGGTCACTGTCAAACCACCATTTTTTTTTTTTTTCGTAACCAGTATTCGCGATATTAGTTGCAACATGATCTAATTTTGAATGATTTGAATGGACACGTAGAGAAAAGGACATTTTTATTTTTTAAGCACTACAGACAAAAATACTCATTGTAATTTGTGATGCATACCTTATGCAGGAGCTCAAAACAATTACAAACTAGTAGCGCCTGAACACTACCGTGAACCGTGATTCAGGGCCGCATTGAATAAATATTCGTAAAGGAAGATTAACCTTATAATTCGCGACTCTTCATAACAAATCGCAGATTACATATACATAGTAAGACAACAAAAGTGTTTCATTCTTGATCCTGGTTTGTTTGGGGCCATTCAAGTATTACGTAAGCACTAAAGGGGGTGGGGGGGGGGCGTTGATTTGCTTATTTTTGATGACGGGGGATAGGGGATCCCGATGGTGATTACTTCAGCAATATTTAATTATTCACTTTTTCGGATTTTCTGCAAAATTTTTTGGGCAGGGAGGAGGGTAAGAGCTTTGCTTACTTTTGCTGACGATGAGGGAAGGGGGTTAAGAATTACAAAAATTCTGCTCACGTAATATTTGAACGCCCCCTTTCCGTGTTTTGCCGTAGTCTTTTTTGGTTAAAATCTCCAAACGTTTCAACTGCAACTGCAGCAGTCATCTTCAGTGGCGTGGTCGAAGTACCCTTTTTGACATATCAACTGAAACCGAACCTGATGCTCTCGTTTCTGGCACGTCATTTATATTATAACTCTGTGTTGGCGCGCACTTACTGTCATGGTGGGTTTGCGTGTACAGTTCTACTCACTTATCTGAAACCGTGAAAAAGAACACGCCCATGATGCGCATTCATAGCACAACTGACTATAGTCCGTAATATATCCAGTGATAAGGCACTCAACATGAACGTTCGCGCAATAAATGTCCAGCTATGTGGGTCGAACGGTACTAACCTCCCGATATGAACCTTGCCCCATTAGCCTCCTGTTGATTTGAGTGGATTTCTGGTGTCTTTTGCTGCTCTCAAATATTACGACAACTTGTATATAAGGCAGAATTGGACTAATTCCGAAGAAGGAGAAAATAAACACGGTTTTCAAACCAACGAAGAAAATATCGGAATATTTCGTACTAATGGATTACCACGACCCCTGCGCTTCAGATAAAATATTACAATAAACAAAAACATAAAAATACTCCAAGGTAACACAAGTTTGTTGTTTGCTGAGTACACAGATTCGGTAATACAATAGCGGACATACGTTTTTCAATAAGTTAAGATCAGTAAAAAATATTACATATTTCACGAGAATGATAATCAAGTATTCAACTATACCACTCTAAATAGTTTGTCCTCCTATGGTATATAACAACTAGTTAAAGTATTTTTCGTAGAAAGACTAAACCTCAGAGAAAGTATTCTTCTTCTTCTTTTGAACTCTTGGAAAAGCTCACGTAACGTCGCTATTTTTCCAGCTCTCTCTACTAGTGGTAAATCCGTCCCGTCCCGGTCTGATTACCGGTGTTACCGTTTGATGGAGGGGGAATCTAGCTCGAAGCAATCCCTCCACCAAAAAAAAATTTCTATAATTTTTAATAATATTCAAGCACGTGTTACCACAGGCTGTGGCGTAACGGCAGACTCCACACAAACACAATATTCATTTCAATGCACGTACTACTATTAATGACAGCAAACTCACGACACTTATTCACAAAAATTATTATAATTTCAAAAATATATTAGACTTTAACGTGCCATTCGACCTGCACGGCAGTCGAACGGCGAATCTTTTTTAAACACTGTAACGATTTTCGAGAAAGTATTATTTCTGTTGATGTTTGATGTCAATGATTATACTGGCTGAAACTATACTACTGTTATAGAATGGAGATGGTTGAAGTTGTCGATAGGACAGCTAGAACCATTTTTATAATTATTCCATTCGCCAACCTTCGCAACCACGCCGATGAATAAAGCAAGTCTATTTCCTAGTACAATCTACGATTTCTGTCTATCGATCCATGATGTCTTTGGTTCCACGCAAATAACAAGAGTCTGTCAGGTTCAGTTCATTACTCACCGTGTTTACTCACTGAGACATTTATTCCGACGTATTTTTGTTAATCAGTCGTTCGTAAAGCCATTAATAAATTGAATCTAATTTAATTTGTGCTCTAAAGAACATTCATCATCATATACCGAAGTTTTGTTCGATACCAATAATATTCACTTGATATTTCATGTTATATTATTTCGAACAATGCACCCTGTATATTTTCAAGTTTTCGAATGCCCATTTTCTTTTTGACTATCTTTCGTATAGATACACTTCTATACATATTATATCGAACGGTTTTCGAGATATAAATTATTTGTTCAGATTTTTATGCAAAATCCGACTAATATAAAATAATGATTTCATCGAAATACTACATTTCCAAAATATTGCAAATGAAGACTATGAGGTATTTTCTCCAATAACCGTATCCCAATTTTATAATACAGAATGGCTCAGAAGTAAGTTCCTATCTGAGACTCATAAGCATGAAACAAACTCAGTGTTTTTTCAAACGGAGCACCCTATATATCATTACCTTATTGGAAAACCAAGGTACTTGGTGAACTCTGGATAAAATGCACTCACAAAAAGTTCTTTTCAGTTGCGCTTTTCGAATTGTTTGTCGTGTTCGGGTCGTACTCACCTGAAACAAAAGAGAAAATTTATCAGTTTGAATAACTAATTGAGTAAATTGATTGATTAGTAAATAGCAATTCGATGTCAGAGTTAGGTATTCCAGCCGTGATTTGCGGCCGGTTCGTTTTTGCACTTGAATTATGCAGGGACGGGAAAAGTAGATACACATATTTTAAATTCTCATGGTGTTGTTGGTTTTTTCGACAAACTGAAGAATTTAATGAAACGATTCAATTAGTGAACGGAGAACAGAGCAGCACAAAATTGAACTACAGATAGATGATTATATTTAGAATAAAAAGAGTTAACTTTTTTAAAGAATATCTGATCTGTGTGATCCTTGAAAAAAATTCAACTGCGAAGGTTGAGAAAGGTTATTGCCAAAAATAATTATCTGGGATGGGTGTTGCGCCAACACAAATATTTGAATTCGCCAAGGTCACTTTCATTACTCACGAATAAGTCTGAGCGACAGCGTTAGATTTTTCGGGACAGGATTGAACTAAGTTCAAATGACAATGCAGTCCGACTCAAATATTTCAGATTGGCGTTTAGAGCGCATCTTTCAATAGACTGAAATAGAATAGACTATAACGGAAAGAAATACCTGTGTAGATTTTTTTCTTCAAAAGTGTAGTAAAAAACAGGTGCAAATAATGTATGCAATTGTCGAAAATTAGTACACTTGCATGGTTGTAATATTTTTTATCAATGATTGTTTATTTCGGTTTGTGGTGAAATTCTCCCCAGTTTTGTGACTTTCATACACAATAAACAATATGTGTAATACATAATATTGAATAAATTTTACACGTTTTATATTCAAAAGGTACTACAAGAAATGTGTAATCACAAACAAGACTACCCGCCGATAGAGAGCACAACCGGCGCTATACTAGAATTCACTAAGGTTGAGGCTTACTAGCAAGATCAAAATAATCGTCAACATCAGTTCCATTCAGCCCCCGACCGTTTAAGAAGGAAGGGATAGTAACAGAACGAGGAAGCAGTGATGAGATATTTAAAAAACTCATTGGGTCTCCACACATTGGGGAGTTTTTTGAATTGATATTCACTAACCGCTATTTTAAAAAACGCAAAGCCTTGTGAAAAATTCTGGTATTGTACATTATAAATTTCAATTTTGTCCACAGAACTATAAAAAAAAAACTAAATGACTAAAAAAATAACAATATTGTGTATTTTTCAATCATATTGTCGACAGAATTGTTCAAAAAAGAATAAGAAAAGAACATTTATATACAACGGTTTTTTTAACCAATCTAAACAATATTGTGTAAAAACTAGATTCAAAGAAATATACACAATGTGGATATATTATTACAACAGATTTGGATAAACAATAGTGTGCGAAATTTCTACAGCATTGTTTCTGTAACCATTCCAGACACAATTTGTTTAAAAATTTCAAACAATTGTGGAAAAAACTACACACATTTTTGATCCTCGCTTCTGCAAAATCTTACGCAATGAAAATTCTATAGGAAAATGTAGAACCGCAAATAACTATTGTTCCTACATCCATTATTATTATTTGTTATTGAAATGGCATTATATTGTAACAAATAATAAAAATTTATTAAATTAATTTTGTCAGAAACACGGGCAAAAGTGTTAAAATGAGAGTACTTACTCAGATCAATAAAAAAACTCTATCTAACTATTAAAATTTTTTGGAAAGTTTCTTGAAATTTTCTTTTGTTATCAGTTTTGCTCAGAATGGAAATTCCTGTCCTAGGACACTTCAACGTAGAACATTTTGGACCACACTTTTTGTTGATTCTCAGTTCAATTTGATTACTCTATAGTGAACTTATAACATATGATTCAAATTGATAAACTCATGTATACAATACATTTAAAACTATCAAATTCGTTTGAACCTCTACGTAAAATCCCCAACACAATGTCGAAAATGATGTGTGAATAAGCCATTACAAAATAAATAAGCCACAAAGATTTTTTTATTATTTATTTTGCGATGACATTTTCACACATTTAATCATGATATTAGTGAAGAAAACGTATTTTGAGGCTGATATTTGATATGGAATATCGTGAAAGCTCTTCTATACTTCATTGATACTTATCATCAAATGGTTCAATTTCGACAGAACCAGTTTTAAAAAAATTGTGACTGATGGTATCTCTCATAATGAATACATGTCAAGGTGATCAACTGAATTTACAATATTATTAGATTAAAGAACTCTTCAATTACTATTATATCGATGACAACACGTGTTTTAAGAAAATAAAAAAATATTGGCATTATGAAGCTAATGGTATAAACTGTTAAAAGTAACGTTTTATTTTGTGAGAAAGTTTGAAAAACGAGCAAAGCAAAAAAACAAAATAAAACTTACTTTTTACACAAATATTACACAATTTTTTTTTGTATAACTGCGACGGAAACTCTGAATAAAATATTTGTTCGTATGCCAAGAAATTCTGGCGCACAAAATAACTGGAGGATAGAGGATAGCTTCTAAACTTCCTGAAACAGTTCGTCTCGGTAGAAATGTTGCCTGCGAAGACAACTTTGATGTGAGTATTATCAGAGCTTTTTAATAATTCAATTGTGTTCAAAATATAATTCACGAGTATACACGAGAAGAAATCACGAGTATAACCAATCAAAATCACTCATCTTTTGAATTCGGTAGTTCATTTTGGCGTTTTCAATAATTTTCATCTCCATAAATTGATAAAAAAAAACGATATCCGAACACGAGTTATGTAAGAATGCACTATATCGAATATATTTTTTTCTGAAAATTACTGGAAATGATCGTTGTGTCCTGGCGATATTAAAAAGGGTGCAAAAAATCGGGAAAAATCCATAATAATAGTGAAGATCGGACGGTCGAATAATTAGATTTAAAAAAAAGTTTACCCTTCTGCACTCCTGAACGCTAGATATGGAACTCGTATGGATTCGAAAACAAATTACGACGAGTTCGGATAAATTTAAAAAAAATAGGTAGGGGGACTCGGGCCCACTTCATCTAGAAAAAGTTAAAGAAACTCGGAAAATCCATGAAAATATTGAAAAATATTTGACTATGGGGAATTCAATTTCAAAAAATGTAACGCCACTGCCACCTCAAAGGCAAAGAACGTGAAGGCATTCGGAAAATTTTCTGACAGTTCCGAAAGTGGATAATTACAGCGATTATTTCCTTCATCTGTCAAAATTTATTCGCTGAGTGTTACTAGAGTCAACAAAAGTTTTTGGATAATCCCTTTTTTGTCAATCTGTGAATATGACCTACCATGCACACTAGCCAAAATGACTAAATTGAATTAATATTAGGTATTGAGAAATAGCTATTTGTATTAATTGCTAGGGAGGAAAGTGCCAATTTTCCTCCCGCAGGATGTAGTTTACAGCCCGACGCGAAGCCCATGTAATACATATAATTTTTCTTCCTCCCCACTTAATGAACCTTTTTTTGTAAATTTAAAACGCATCTCAACGGCTTTTGCCTA
This sequence comes from Chrysolina haemoptera, assembly GCA_958298965.1. Lineage (NCBI taxonomy): Eukaryota > Metazoa > Arthropoda > Insecta > Coleoptera > Chrysomelidae > Chrysolina > Chrysolina haemoptera. The sequence goes on along the minus strand of OY282591.1, from coordinate 24,396,685 downwards.
AAACGGACCTATACTTGTATGATGGAAAGTAACAATACAGCCATGACCGGTGCAATGGCTAGCGTCTTGGTCTTGTAATCCGAAGGTCCCAGGTTCAGCTCCTGGCAATTGCAACTTTTTTTTTAAGAACGTTATTTTACTTTTGTACTGTTAGTATATATTTCGGATTGCTATTGAGTGATTTTCTCATACGTAATGTTATGTGCCTATTTAAACGAAGTGTCCATAATTTTTTTTTCTAAAAGCTGCGCTTGTAGAAAAAATAATGTGTGTATTTCGAGCACAGTGTCATTGTCGTCCTCTAAAGATTAATCTTTTTGTCAAGCGACAATCAATCACTTTGCGCTCTAAATAAACAAATAGCTATTAAAGAACTGAAGTAAGAGTAACATTAATGTTTGATTTTTAGCAGAATTCAGGATATATAAGATGTTCTAGAGATTACGAAAACAATTTGATCATAATAGATTCACAAGTTTCATCGTTTACAACTTACTTGAAATGAGGGGGAGGAAAAGTACTTTCCTCCCTAAGGAAGAAAAGTATGAGTTTCCTCCCTGGTTTGAGGGAGAAAAGGGTGTACTTTCTATAGGGCTATAGAAGGAAAAAAGGTTTTCTCAGTCAGTGAATTTCATAAATACAAAGCAAGGTTACAGTTCGCAAACCGAATCCAAAGTAAACACGCTTGACCTAAAAGCAAATAATAAAAAATTCCGGACACAAAAGATATTTGAATGAAAAACTGGGAGCGCTGTATATAACTACATATGAGAGAAATTACATTGATACGAGAATCCATCGATCGATCGATGGTCGAGTTGAGTAAGAAAAAGAGAGAAAAAGAGTCGAAATATTCACAAGGTTTAGTATCCGTAGAAAAAGTCTTTGAACCAAATTTGACATGCAAAGTTGTTATTTCTCGGTTGAATTTAAACGAATTTTTGCTGATAGCAATCCCCCCCAAAGCAATCAGTTGATACCAAGTCGAAATAAACGAGAAGGTCAAACTGAAAACAATTTGACTTCACATCGGTAATGATACAAACAAGTACTATTTTTCGACGGTGTCATACGAACTGCGCTACCTCAATCTCAATATAACTTTGTTTTCAGCAACGGTTGCAAGGTCAACACAAACTTTAGTAACTTAGGTAAGTAACCAACAAACAACATAGGCCAACTCTGAACTGTTGTCTATGAATACCAGATGCGAAAAATAGCCAAGGTTAAACGATAAAATTGCCATTTTTATGGCGAGTACAAAAGCGTCATGCCATTATAATAACTAATTATGTGCTTGAGCGTCCACATGACTCGGCTAGACTAATTGAAAAAAGTAATAATAATCACATGTATTTGGCGATAATAACGAAATTGAAGGAAATATAAATTACTGCAAAAAAATTTTATTTGACATTGACAATAACTGCGATGCAAAACGTCGCAATTCCATAAAACCGTTGATGGTTAGTTACTGGCAAAGTATGATATGTTGAACATCGATATAATTGACGATAATAATAATAATAATCCTAATAGTGCGAGAAGCCGTTCAAATATTACTTAAGCAGAATTTTTGTAATTTTGACCGCCCCCTCTCATCGTCAGCAAAAGTAAGCAAAGCTCTTACCCCCCTCCCTCCCATGCTTACGTTCACATTTATATAAGTATTTTTGCGTTCGATTATTAACTTCATCGAGTAGAATTCACGGAATTGCGTTCGAAAGTCATGAAGGTGTGTTTATTTAACTGTAAGACTGTGGAAAAGGGGGAACATTCTTCATGAAAATTGAAAAATGAAAAATGTGACTTATTTGTAATATCTAACAGAAAACAACTACTTCCCCGGCACAAGCCACGCTGGACATTGAACTACATCTGATAGATATTGTGAAAAGACTCTAACTGAAAAGGAAAGAAAAAATCTGAAAGTGAAAATTTGCATTTTCATTCAGATAGCTGACTTTTTTAATTCTTTCTAGTTTTCCTTAAACAAATCATTAAATAAATTAGAAAAGGAGAATGTTATTAAAAAAAATTATCACTCACAGAAATCGTTCATTTCATTGAAGCAAGGTTCGCTTCTCTCGCATTTAATCCCCAATACATTTTGGTCGACAAAAATCTATTTCGCTTTGCCAAGCTCTTCAGGAGGATTGATATAGGATTGAAATAAAACAGGCTCTTCAGAAGCATACACATCAGGGATGGATATGAGAGAAACATTTCTTCTGCGGTGACACTTTGAAAATTATTTTTTGACATAGACCTGTCATGAGCATTTTGATTTTAGTTCGAAAATATGAATAGGAAATTCATAAAATCTTTTGTGGAATCATCTGCGACTGAAAGACAAACTTTAGTCGCTATTTTCCATTGTTCAAAATAACCTCTTGGGAGGTATTCATGTTGAAAAGGGGGAACATTCTCCATGAAAATTGAAAAATGAAAAATGTGACTTATTTGTAATATCTGTTAGATATCTGTTAGATATCTGTTCCCCCTTTTCAACATGAATACCTCCCAAGAGGTTATCTTGAACGATGGAAAATAGCGACTAAAGTTTGTCTTTCAGTCGCAGATGATTCCACAAAAGATTTTATGAATTTCCTATTCATATTTTCGAACTAAAATGTAAGACTGTGGTTCGATAATACCCGAGTATTTGCCACCAAGTTGACTCTCTCAACTCTTCAAAATGGGTAGGTAAATTTAACCCCGATAACAGTCGGTCTAAAAGTGAGAATTTATAATATAAGACCATATAGTTTATACTTTTCCTGAAAAATTGCAGAGGGTTCTGCCAACTGAATTTTTCCAATAATTCTCTAAATTTCTCGTATTCGTAATATAAATGGCATAGATATGTTAGAAAAATTATAAAATTTCCTAGTATTGGTACAAAAGTGCTGTGCTAGGTGGTTGACGACTTTGGGGTGAGTGGTTTCATTTATTTTCAAAATGATCTATTATTATTTTACAAACAGGAAATGGAAAAAAAAATAATTGTTTGATAAATGATTTGAACTAGCAGTTTATTATTTCAACGACGCTCTAATGAATATTAAATTTATAATTGTAAAGACATTATACATTATAAGATGTTCATGCCATTTTTCTATTTTTAAGGAAATAAAACAATACCTCAACATAACAATATATTTTTGATGTCAAAATAAACTAAACAAGCAGTGGTAAACAAGTCCGTTCGAATATTACCTGAATAGTAGTTAACTCCAGGGTAAATTTATGATACCTTCCAAAACTTAACTGCACTCGGGGGAGTTTATATTCGAATGCACCCCTGAATGTTTCGCTTTCGAACATAGACAAACAGGGTTGCCAAATTTCAAATCAAAATCGACTACATTTTGCAGAAAATCCGAAAAAGTAAATAATTAAATATTGCTGACGTAATCGCCATCCAGATCCCCCTATCACCCATGTCATCAAAAATAAGCAAATCAAAGACCCCCTCACCCCCCTTTAGTGCGTACGTAATACTTGAATGGCCCCTTTGAGAATCCGCAACTATATACTCAACGTAGATGCTCCAGCTCTAGTGCAGTTCCAGGCTTTTTGCAACAGGCTTCTTCAGCCTGAGATCAATGCTCTGCGCAACCAGATAACTCTGGAAGAAGTTAGACCAACCCTCAAAGGCTCGAAGGAATGAGCTGATTCAGTCTCTGATGGGTTGAATCATTTCCAAGCACCCACCAATATCTTGCAACAATTTTCAACTCAGGGCTATATATACTTGAATACGAGATGTTTACTATACATATGAATACTCCCAGCTATGTACCCAGTGTGCGGATGAAATGGTAAGCTGATTTGACTGTAATAAGAGGTTCTATATATTTTTATACTCGTGGGAGAGAAAGGTTTTACTGTCTGCCAGATCATAGGAACCGACGTACCGGTCTGCCTTCAGAAGTGTAAGCTTCTGATACTTCAAGGAATAACGTATATAAATTTCAAGTTTCCTGAAGTATTGAAAAAAAAAATCAAAATTTCTGCCAACTTAACTATCTATCCTAACCTGACTAACTAACCCATTCTGATTATCTAACCTAACCTAACTCAGGTTGGGTAAGATCAATCTCAAATTCGAATTCTTGAAAAAGAAAATAAAATAAAAATAGAATTCATGACCATGTAACCCAACTTGACTGTCTAACCTAACCTGACTAACTAACCCAACCTGACTATTTAACCTTACTTAACTCAGGATGGGTTAGATCAATTTCAAATTCGAATTTTCGAAAAAAAAAAATTAAACAAAAATCGAAATTACGACCATGTAACCCAACTTGACTATCTAACCCAACCTGACTATCTAACCCAACGTGACTATCTAACCTAACCTAACATAACCTAACCTTACCTAACCTAACCTAACTCAGGTTTAGCAAGATCAATTTCAAATTCGAATTTTCGAATGAAAAAAATTGAACAAAAATCGAAATTACGACCATGTAACCCAACTTGACTATCTAACCCAACCTGACTATCTAACCCAACCTGACTATCTAACCTAACCTAACTCAGGTTGGGTTAGATCACTTTCAAATTCAAATTTTCGAATCGACTCGCAAGTACTATTTTCTTTGAAGTAGAAGACACACATTGGACTTAAAAAATGGAAATTATGACCATGTACCCAACTTGACTATCTAACCTAACCTGACTACCTAACCCAACCTGACTATCTAACCCTTCCTGACTATCTAACCTAACCTAACTCAGGTTGGATTAGATCACTTTCAAATTAAAATTTTCGAATCGACTCGCAAGTGCTATTTTCTTGGAGTAGAAGACACACATTGGACTTGAACAAAATGGAGATTATGACCATGTAACCCAACTTGTCTATAAACCTTACCTGAGTATCTAACCTAACCTGACTATCTAACCATGGGTGAATTTTAGGCTTTCCTAAAATATGTCAAATCTGCCGTTCACTGGCTCTAAGACTATACTGTCCGTTGCACTCTGGCAAACTAGAATTCGAAATCGATAACAACAACGTCCGCCAGTCAAATTGTCAAGTCCAGCAACAGTATTTTATAACCATTTTTTTCAAGATTTTACTTTTGAATATAACTTTTCACCAAATTGAGTTAGCTTTAGTCCTGTGTGTATTCAAAAGTGTAAACCAGATATCAACGATAATTTTTACTTTAAAATAACGACATTTTGCCAAGGTGAATGTTTTTTTTTCGACCAATACACTCGTATAAAAAATATCTGACTTTTATCTGAAATTGATCGATTCACTTTGTCAACCTTACGACACATTTTCAGAGAAATTTTAACTTCAAATTCACGATATTTTGTTACAGTGGGTGGTTCTTTCCGATCAATAAACTTGTATTAAAATTAAAATATCCATCGAAAATAACCTCATTTCCATACAAATTGCATATTCGAAATGAGTGGGTACGGTAGTAGAAAATAGTTAGTAAACTGTAAGGGAGGGGAGAACATAGGCAAACAAACTCATTGAGAAATAATACAAATGATGAAACTTTGCTTGAATACTTAAATGAGTTAATTGGTGATCCATGATATAAAATGATGCTGAAAACTCAGTAAAATCATTATCATTATGTAAAAATTCAAGCTATAACTTAATTGTGAATAATCCGTTCCGAATATATTTCATTTAAGAAGAGATAAAATCCCCCCAAAAAAAATTGGTAGTGAAATGTTCAGTCCTACAAATTCTGGTCATTCTATAGTATATTTGAGGCTTCGTTTCTCATTTGAAAACCCACAATTAACTTTTGCACTACCAACGTCGATATAATTACCGAAAGCAATTTACAAAACAAACACCCTCCCACCCTATAACATTTGATTAATCGTCAAGCTGCTTGAGCAATAGCATGTATGCGGCTTTGTTTATTCGATTAAGTAGTACAATATAAAACGGTACTATTTAAACAAAATATAAAAAAATCTCCAGTCCACATAACAGTAATAGTTTATATCGTTAAGGGTTGTCGTGGCACACGGCAGCGCTATTAGTATAAAATATTCAAGTCCATACTCCATGTGACAAATCATAGTTAATGACTATGGATATTGGTCGAACTGGTCATTGAAATGGTTCGTAATTTTTATTTATGGGAATGATTGCAATATGTTATTATATATATATAAAACGAACAATGAATTTCGGAATAATGAGATTTGAAATTGTTCGACAATGTACCAAATCTATTGAACAAGGATAAATTTTCAGTCACTGGAAGATACAAATCCATATAATTTTGTGTTCCAGTCTGTCAAAGTGGTATTATTTCAATGATACTTTCACTCACTACACGAAGCTCCATCTCCTGCGATATAATCACCAATCAGAATGGTGTGCCTTGATAGTACACGGCTCCTTTCCTTCGAGAAAATTCGCGGAGCTCTCTAAACTTTTATGTTATGTCCTGTCAAAAGATAAGAAAACATCAAGTAGCAAGCTAGCAAATTGGTGGTGACATAGCTCAATATATCCCAATAAAGTAATTATATGAAAAATTATGATATATCAAGTAGTTTCTACTAAACTAAAGTCACTTTTCATGTTCCTGTTCACTTGTCGTTTCTATTCACCCGCTGTTTCTTTTCACCCGCTTTTGGTAGCAATTTTGTTTTATTTTCAAATTTGGAAATAATCAAACTCTTTAGGGAATTACACTGTAATCAAAATGACGTTTTATTTGCAACAAATGATCTTATCTGTATACACCACACCACGAACTTATCAATCTATTTCATATCGACTACAATTTACTTCAAAACTATTCCAAATTCAGATTCAAATGCTATATTTTCGCGGGCTGACGTCATCAGTATTGTTCTACAAACATTTGTCCTTGAGTCCTCTGAGAATGTTTTGTGCACGAGAAAAAGTTGTTCACGGTGTACACCCGATTTAACTTCTTTGACTTTGACTTTGACGTCATCTACAGTATCGGAAACAATTTGAAAATAAATACTATTGTAAAGTTGAAAGTATATAATAAAAACTATACCTAGACATAAAAATAGTTATTTGTTTTACTAGGCATAAAAGCACAAGATTTAATGCCGCGGCATAGCCGAGCGTAGCGAGGCTATGAAACCAGCCAAGAAAAATCTTTCTCTGAAAATGTGCTGATTGTCTATTTTTCCGATCTTTCAAAGAAAATGAAGCCTTCAACGTTATGGTCTACCTATTCTATGTTGAAAGCTACCCTGAACATAAAAAATAACATTGATTTGGCAAAATACCTGAAGTTACGGGCTTTTTTGAAACGCTAGTCAGACGGTTTCCATGCAAAAAAATCCCGAGTTTTTCAAAGAGAAGAAATCGAGAAATTTTTATCAGATGCCCCAGATAACTGTATTTGTGTACGAAGGTAGGAATATATTGAAAATGATCGATTATGGATTAAAGAACTAATTTTCAATTTATATTTTAGGTTGTTTACAGAAAATATGCAGCCTCCAGACCCTTAAATTTAAATAATCGGCGTGTCTTCTATAAGTATGCGAACGGTAAAGCACATCATCAATTCATTGGCATTCACAAATTCGGTAAAATGCCAGAAGAAATTGCTACTTTTCTGGGACTATCCCATACGAAAGAGTATACCGGGCACTGCTTTTGCAGAACTTCGGCCACGTTGATGGTGCATTCTGGTGGGGACATAACAATGTTGAAGCAACATGGAGGATGGAAGTCTTCCGCTGTCGCGGAGGGCTATATTGAGGACTCGCTAGCCAATAAGTCGAACATCGGCAATAAAATATTTTCTGGCGTTTCCGGAGTATCAAGTGTTGATACTAAAGTTGTTAATTTTACTGGAAAGGAGGGAAGTGGACAGAGTTCAATTGTATTAAATAATTGTTCACAATTCACCATAAATATATCTAATAAATAAAAATTTCGTGTTTTAGTTTGTAGTTTTAATGCAATAACACCAGTTTATTATCATCAGCATCATTTTGAGTTTTCTTAATGTAATTGTCAATTTTAATAACCAGTTTGATTTAAATTATTACTTGGAAGGTTGCCTAGCAACGAACTTTTTCTACCTAGGCAGTAAAAGTGGACTTTTTCTGCCTAGGCATTAAAAGTACAACTTCTAAGCCTGCCAAGTGTCATTAAAAGGCCGCTTTTAATGTCATTTGGAGAAAAATACATATATAAAATAGCAACAGTGTGCATTCAATATTATTTACAAACACGCATACTATACCAAATAAAAATATATTTTTTTTGTGTTTCTCCAATACTGGAAGTGGAAAAGGTTTTTTTTTGTTTTCGTGATAATTATTCAATACATTTATCTCTCAATAATTTGAATCACCCTTTCTGCAGGTACTGTTTGAAGCCAACATTTAATTTTCCTCTTGAATATGTGTAGATTACGAGTATGTCTTATCTCATTGGGTATTTCAGCATAAACGATAGGACTCAAGTAAGTAAGAAACTTTTGGTTTTTTGTTTCCCCTTTGGGTATTTTTGATGTTTTTGTTTAAATCTTGTGTCATAAGTATGTTCAATGGTAGCCATGGATTGTTTGTTTTTATTATTTTCAGGAAATATAAGTGTCGACAAGTGAACGTTTGTGACTCTTCGAAAAATTTTAGTGATGCATATGTATATGTTTTGTTACATATAAATTTTAACAGTTATTTTTGGGTCACTTTTACACAATTATATTCAAATAGTTATTTGTTATTCCTCCCAGACAGTTATTGCATAGTTTAATGCTTTGAACCAAACTGAAATATAACATTTTTAACTGCGTTATAGCAAATTTTTTTGTAGAACTTGAATTTATTCAATAAGGATCTTATTTTTCTTGCGACGTATTCTGCGTGTTTGTTCCATCACAGGTTTTTATCTGTAATTAACCCTATAGGTACTTTATATATGGATTCATAGTTATTTCAATAATGGTCCCATTATTGTTGAAGGAGAGTGTGGCATAGTTAGGTAAATTGTTGTTGTAGTTTGCGAATGGTACAAAAAAGGTCTTGGTGAAATTAATTGTGAGTATTCTGCTCTTGAACCACTGGATTATATTAATGAAATCTTTCTCAACTTTACTCTTAAGGTTTGTCCAATTCTTATCGCTATATAAAACAGCGGTGTCGTCAGCAAAACTGACTATAGTACCGTCAATATTGGATTCATAAAGATCGTTAATATATATTAAACAATAATGGCCAAAGAACTGTACCCTGTGGGACTCCGTATTCTATATATATATATATATATATTTATATATTGATTTGCGCTGTATGAGTTTCCAATTTGGACACATTGCTTTCTATTAGATAGGTAGCTGCTGAAGAGTTTCGAAGAGATGCCTCTAAATTCAACATTTTTCAAGACTTTCAATAATTTTTCATGGAACACGGTGTCGAAAGCTTTGGCCGAATCTACCTTTGTCCACTGCATCATAAATTTCCTTCGTTAGCTTGATCATTGCATCTCGGTTTGATTTGGCTTCTCGGAAACCATACTGGAAAGTATTCGGTATTTCATCAAAAATTTGTCCATTCTGATTTTTAACATTTTTTTGAATATCTTTACTATATGACTAATGAGTGAAATGGGTCTGTAATTTATAACTTTCATCTTATTTCCCGTTTTATAAATGGGTTTTATAATGGAGTGCTTAAAAACATCCGGGAATATGCCTGACTGAATTGCTATGTTCATCATGAAGGAAATGGGTGCTGTTAGATAATCGACAAATTCTATTAATATTTCTGATTTTATTAAGTGGTTTCGTTGTATAGCTTCTAGAACCTTTTTACTTTCTATGAGGTAGCTGATTTTTACCAATTTTTGTGTAATGATAAACAAAACATCCTGCCATTTCTTGTTTGTTTGTAAGCATAATTTTGTCCTCTCTTTCAAATTGGATTATAGTGTTTTTCGAATCAGGTTTGTCAATAGTTTTTAAGGCCTGTCAAAGCTTGTTGGGGGTATTTTTCAATTTATTGATCTGATTTAAAAAATATATATTTTGGCATTTCCAATTGTTTCGTTAAGCTTGTTTTTAAATTTCTTATATTGGGTTTGTAGAGCTCCATTGGTTGGATCGGCGCGCATTTTTTTGTGGAGAATGTTTTTGGTATTCATTGATTTTATTAGTCCACTATCATATCATCCCAATATGCCTGCAATATTTCGTTGGAGCTATCTGCCCTTAATTTATGAATTTTGCCTCGATTAATTTTCGAGGCTATTAACCAGTCACCAGCCGTTATCCTCCTCAAAATAATGTCTCATTAAATAACGGACCAACATTTCAATACTCGACAAGCTGGTTTTAATGAATTCAAGAAATCGACAGCTACTTCCTTGTCTGCTTACGCACCCAAGTATAAATCTTTGATTGGTTACGTATCCACGTTACTTTGCGACTTACTTGGCTAATTAGTAGGTTTTTGTTGTAATACGAATGTTTTTCTCAATAAGTTAGAGAAAATGTCATTAATAATTACACATAAATTGTGTATCAAAGTAAGCATTACCATTTATTTCAAATGACTCGCTTGAAATAATATATCAATAATGTACTAGAACTCAGCAAAGTGATCAATTATTGTAGGTTGTAGTGAATAAACAGACTATTTAGTTTTTTTTTTAATACACATTTTGGAATAAGGAGGAAAATCCAAATGCTTGGACAATTTTTTGTAAATTAGAAATTTCGTGCACTAGGATGGGAATCTGACTTCGTCACTATTCATACTGAAAAGCATATGTTCTGTTTTCATTGACTTTCAGATTATTTGATAGAAACAATCGTTCTAAAAAGGGATAAATTTTTAGTTTCAACTGTGGAAATCAAAGTACTTGAATTTTTTCCTGAATGAAAAGAAGAAACATTCTCCATTGAGCCGTAGATGATTCACGTCTGATTTTAAGAACATCCTGTTCATATTTTCAAAAATATCGAAATCGTTCCTGAAAGTATGAACGTGCTGTCGTCAGCAAATATAAACTATTATAGAAGAGAGGACTAGCGTAAATCATATACAAACAAAAGAAAAAGTAGTGGCTCTAAAACGGACCCCTGAGGGACATATATTGTATATTATGTGTAGAAGATTTTTTTCAGGAAAAACTTTATTACGTCAATACTTCGTGGAAATTCTAATATTGAAATTTAGTTAAATGGATAAACACGTTCTGTTTCCTCGACACTTAATTTTTGGCATTCTGTCAATAGCCGAGATGGCTTGAATACCAATTGTTCCTGAAGAAAAAGATTTTCTGTTTAAAAGTGAGCTGTCATTTGAAAATTTAAAATAACTTGTATAGTTATATAGTTTTGCAAAAGTTGCAATAATCGTAATTAATGGGCTGAAATTTGATGGATCTGTAAAAGGTTCTTTTTCATGTAAGAACGTCACTTTGGATATTCACAAGGGCGGCAATCCCATTAGCGAAATTATTAATCTCCTTGGTTGTAGAGCTTTGAAATTTAGAGAATAAAATTGGTATTTTTGAAATTGAATGTGTTTAAATCATGATCTGTTTTGACTATAATCTGTTCAAAATGTATGTCTGTGCTCGGCAGATTACTTATTGTAACATTGGCTACATTGCTGAAATATACGTTAAATTCATCAAATGAGACCGGACAATCTGACAAATTTGGGTAATTTTTTTACCTGATCATATTCCAGATAGCTTTTTGCGGGCACGGTGACTAAATCGTGTTAGGCTCTTTTAGCTTTTTTGGACTATTCTACTGTCAGGAAGTCCATGGTATACATTTTCTCCACAACCTTCACAGAATTTGCCAGTTCTGAAATCATATCTCGCTATTGATATTGAATATTCTAAAACACTTGTTGTCTTATGCATTTTGCGTGTATTTCATTCAATCACTTGTATAAGAATGAATATTCTGATATTGTAGCAATAATTACGTTAGCATTGACTGGCATCAAAGTGACAATATGTGAAATGATGGCAAAATAATTTTTTGTTTTTCTTTCCAGTTGATTGTATGTGAAATTAGTAGTTGTGGAGAATTAAAGCACAGTCTGTTACTCGTTTAGAATGAAAATTCGTTATGCTCGTGGTTCCTCGAGCTCGCTTTCAGCTCGTGCTCGGAACTTCTCACTCGCATCGAATTTTTCATTCTGACCTCGTTACAGAATATACTATTAAACAACAGCTTTTGTGGGTAATTGGACCGTTTGGAGCCTCTGGAGACACCATACATTCTATTTTACCATAGAGCAGAACGATGTGCAACGCAATCCCCACTTGTAAATTAATTATTTCAGTTTGATAGCGTCCATGTCAGGATTTTGATAAATCGATTTGTAGTAAAATGTTTTGTACTCAATCCCTTTTCTTCTTCATTATATTTCAAGATTCCATCTTTTCTGGTTCTACACAAGAGAAGATGGAGACTTCTGGTATGCACTGTATAAATTGTTTACATCAAATGCATGCTGAATTCTTGTATAACTTGGGCTCCACGATTTCAGTAGGGTTGGTCACGGAATGCAAAATTTAAGAAGAGCGTCGAAAAAAAATTTATCGCGGCTATTCTGAATATTAGCTAAATGACCGCTATTCTAATTTACAAATAACGTGTATATTGACTTTCCACGATGAATTTTGTGGAATAAAAATTCTGACGAAACTGATTCTTGATGGAAAACGGAAATATGAATAAACTTTCTATTCCGATGGTACCTCAAAAATCCAGTTCTCTACAGGACTACACAAAGTTACTGCTGGAGGGAATAAATGAAACATTATGAAACGATACCCGTAGGCATCAAGGTGTTTCTAAATTAGACTGCAAGGAGATCTAGTCGTTAATTATGTTACGTCACAAATATGTGAATTCCCACTAATGAAATCTAATATAGACATGAACTGGCGAGCTGAGAAAAATTAAATGAAGGATTCGACGAACATGGATGTAATCATTACATGTGAATGCGTGGGGGAGACCGAAAACAGTTCTCAAAATACTCTGTCATTTGACGTTACAGTGGGAGAATTGCTGAGAATACCGTAGAAAAATGCCGTTATTCAATTGTATACGGATTAAAATAAACGTAAAGACGCTGGCAGATTGGCGACTGTTCTATAATGAATGAAAAGTAACAAGAATCGCTATGTCACTTATACGACGATAAAATAGTATATTAAAGTATAAGTGGATAAAAATTTCTTTCCAACACGCGCGGATGGAGCAAGTGTTTGAAATAAGATACTGGTGTCATTATTACAAGTGGTATACACAGTATACAGTATACCTTTCGTCAATATTTGAACAAATTTTAGTTCGAAAATATGAATAGGACATTCATAAAATCTGTTGTGGAATCATCTGCGACTGAAAGACAAACTTTGGTCGCTATTTTCCATCGTTCAAGATAACCTCTTGGGAGGTATTCATGTTGAAAAGGGGAACATTCTCCATGTAAATTGAAAAATGTGATTTATTTGTAATATCTAACAGATGTAGTTCAATGTCCAGCGTGGCTTGTGCCGGGAAGTAGTTGTTTTCTGTTAGATATTACAAATAAATCACATTTTTCATTTTTCAATTTTCATGGAGAATGTTCCCCTTTTTAATTTGAACAAATGTTTTGCATCTGTTTGTAATATTTCATTTGACGTTACAAGGTACTCCTGTCAGATCAATAATCATAAAATTGTAGACTTCATGATTCGCGAGTTGTTGATGTAGCCATGGTCGATTTGCACGCGCCGAGGCGTGCTTTAAATTGGTAAAAAGTGGCACAAATTGAAAATAAAAAATAATTGTAGGGGCTAAATTCGAAAATTCAAAAGACTATACTCTTCAATTAGTATTAAAATTCATTCAACCCATAAGTGTGGAAATCAGCTCATTAGTCAGAATCCAAAAATAAGAAAAAGTCAAGGTGATCCATTTAAAAAGCACACCTCATATTTTGTTCTGTCACCCTGTGCCTGTACATTTCAACTGTAGTTTAAGTGATGTGAAAACAAAATTTACCTATCAGAACATACTCATTTTTTTTGAAACACTGTAAAACAAGATTTGAAAGACTTACCTCAACAGAGGAAGATTAACGGCTACTAAACACTAAACCGCAAAGCAAATGTACCAGTCTCCCCTACCCTTGTTATCGTAACATTGTGTATAATTACGATTACTCTCAAACGTTTAATAAATAATCAAGACATCATTCCGTTCAAAACAGAGGTGTATGAGGTGAAGTAATTTAACGCCAAAAGTTATTCGAGGTGCCTTCAAAAAGTAAGAAACAAAAGTAGTATACCTAACCTACTACCCTGTTGAAAATTATTCAATCTCCTTCATATGAACCATCAATCTATCTAGACCTCTGAGTTAGGATTATTTCACAACTAAATAACACTATTTTGAGAAAACTGGTTCAAATAAAAACAAAAGCTGCTATTTGGTACTACTTTTCCGACATATGAAGCCTCCACAATTCTCCACACTAAAAGGATGTTAAATAATGAACGATAATTTCAATAAATGAATTACAAGTTTCACAAGTATCCCAAGTAAAAAGTAATTGCAACTTAAATTTTTTTGGTGTGGTGGCTGAAGCTTCAAATGTAGAAAAGGATGGTTTTGTCTGTCACCGAAACTTTTTTGAACAATTCTTAAAATTTCTTTTTGTTGAATTTTCAAAATTATCAACCTCAGAAGGCAATTAGTTAACTTCTCGTCGTATCCATTCGTGATCCAAATAACACTAATGAATTGAAACAGCAAAACGCGTGTTAATTTTTTATTTGTTTAATATTTATGATAAACCAAGTAATTACTTTGCTGTCACCATATAATAATGATCTCTTGCAAAACCAAATGATAACTGATATTAATTATTATATTTTATGTAAGTTAGATATCAAGATTTTTGTTTCACATGAATTATTAAAACCGTGGATAATTTGTAACGCAACATTCGTAAATACTGTACACGACATTGAAATGTTTCTCACAGAGCTTAATTTCATATTCATTCATACCATTTTTCCGGGGGTGTATTGATTATAAATAACAAACGGTATTTTCAATGATTGAAACAGTTCCTATATTATTGCCACAGAACTTGCTAAACCATCACAGATGAGTATTTTAAATGAAAATTGATCAACTTCAAATCAGGCAGCGTTGAAAATCACTGTCTTGTATAGTATCAACCAATCATCAATCTTAATCAATCTCTACGGACAAGATCCTTACGGAACAGATCCACACGGACAAGATCCTTACGAAACTGATCCACACGGACAATATTTTTACGGAACAGATCCACACGGACAAGATCATTATGGACGAAATTGTCTTTCGTGGGGTTTTAATCTTGCTTTACAATAAAAGAAAAACAAACTCTTTCTACCATGTCGAAAATATTGCACTTTCTGTGTAATTTTTGTGCCTAGCGTGGGTGGTTATTCAATATCAAAATAGAGTATTGTACTTAATGAGAAAATCACTTTATTTCACACTGATGCTAGGCAACAAAAAATTGAATGCGACAACAGTGAAAAATAAATCCAAATGATGCAGGTACCAATACCTATACAGTGCTGGTCTAAAGTCCGTTCCCCCCCTACTAATTTTTTAACCACCTGGTATATCGCCACGAAATTTGGAAGGCTCAAATAGGAGATAAAAACCTACTTTTTCATGAGAAAATTCCAGCTAAAAGTTTCGAAATGGCAGGTGAGCGCCATCTTCAATAATTTTTTTCAATAGAACAGTATCAGTATCAGTATCAGTTAGGGACGATCAAAAGTAATCCAACAACACCAATTTTGATGCTATTATCTCCAAAGACTATGGAGATATCACCTATTACTTTCTCCATAAGAAGAATGAGTGGGAGAGAAAAACTTTTTCTGTCGAGTCAATAAATTCTTTCTAAAAACTTTTAGTAGGAATTTTCTCATGAAAAAGTAGGTTTTTATCTCCAATTTGAGCCTTTCAAATTTCCTTGCGATATACCAGGTGGTTCGTTCAAATATTAGTAGGGGGGGAACGGACTTTAGACTAGCACTGTATACAAATCTCGATACAAATAGTGTATACCATGATCAATACAACAATACAATATTCTGCACTCGACTCAAAAAATTATTTTCAAACGTTCGTTCATAGATGAGATGGGTCTAACTCCAGGTAATGATTTTTTGGGAAGAATAAACTGAATAGTTGAATTTGATATTTTGATACTTTGTTTTGTATTCAGTAGGTACTCTGAGGTATAAGAACAAGAACATACATACTGAAAAACAGAATAAAATATGTCAAATGACCATCATGGTTGTCAGAGTTCAAAAAGGGTAAAAATAAGTGAACTGAACATAAAATATGAATATGAATAAATTTCGACAAACCTAGCTGAATAAGTGAAAACGTGATACGCACTCGTCGCACAACGGATCATATTTCATACCTATTATATTCGGTGATAAGGCACTAAACATGAAAGTACGCGCAATTTCACCTATTTAGCTAGTTTTGTCGAGCTGTACACAGGTTCTTGAAAGACGTTGACCCAGACACATTTGGCACAATTGATGAACTGAGCTGTCTGTAATTCGACTATTTCTGATTGAAAAAACTAACGACAGAAATGATATTTCGAAGAAATCGCCAGCTAATCACTGATTCACGAATTCTATTTGATGTTTTCATCGATATAAGTTCGAGGTGTTCAAAGTTTTAATATCAGATCCTTTGTAAACATATCTCACTCCATGCTTTGTTATTTTGATCATCTCATCCAAGAGTATTTTTTTTTAATATCGTCTTGTCCAATAATTCAAAATTAAAAATATGTAGGCGGGATGACTTACAATATTCTGAAAGTTCAGAAAGTGATCGGTTATCATCTGACAAAGCGGAAGGAAATTTGGTTGGGGCCAGGGTTGGAAAAAATAAATTTGATAAATTTTCTCCCGAAAATGCCTTCGGTCAAAAATTAGCCGGTCTCCTATAATCTCACTATTTAGTTCATTAGCTTCAATTTGGTCCTTAGATAGCTGAAATCGGAAAAATGGACTTGGAATGATGATTGAGCTCTGAAACTTCAGGTAGCAAGTTTTTTTTTCAGATCCTACAAAGTCGAGGAAATAGTCATAAAGAGGGCCATAAAACTCCTTCCCTTGGGGGTTGCTTTTCTTGGTCCCTAAAGAAGTGCTACCTAGAGTTTCAGAGATCAATCATCATTCCAAGTCCATTTTTCCAATTTTTGAACATAGCCGGTCCTGCGAATTGTTCGACTAGCCCTTTTTGCCTCCCCTGTAATCCGGCCCTGCTAAAAATTCCCTCCACCTCGATTTCAGCTATCCAAGGGTCAAATTGAAACTAATGAACTAAGAAGTGAGAATGTCTGGCTAATTTTTGACCTAAGACATTTTCGGGAGAAACATTAAAAAAAGATTTCCAGCCCTGGCCCCAACCAAATTTCCTTCCGCTTTGTCAGATGATAACTGATCACTTTCTGAACAACATATCTCGACGGAAGGAATATAGAAGACGGCTGAAATTTATCAAAATATTTTCTCTTGTTTCTCGGCTGGGCCCTACTCAAAATCAAAAATATTTTGGATTTGGTATCTTCGATGTAAATACTTCTATTCATGAGCTCGGAAGAGTATAGCCGTTCGGCGCATTCTTTCAGTGGCGACTCACTAACTATTGTGCCAGCAAGGGAGATCCGGGACAAGTACAAGTGGATTTCGAACCTCTCTAGCCCCGTGACGGCGGTGGGGATCGAACACGAGCTGCCTGTATGAAAGCAAACACTTTTAACACCTCGACCGCTTCGCTTCATAAATGGAAAAAATAACTGAAAATTTCATAAATATAAGTTTTCTACAAGAACTCCACTTATTTTTAAGATGAGTAAAAATGAATGCGAGTTTGAATGTCTCGCAAATATCTGATGTAAGTTCATGACCATTCATCTTTGGAACAATAACTCTGACTGTATAGAAGTAATTTTCGAGATTTTTTTATTGTCCCAAACTTTCGAAATATCCATTCGCCTTTGTTTGCCAATGGTAATATGAATATGGATACGTAAATATGTATAAAATACCAGATCACATTTGAACGATAATTCAATGCATCACTAATAAATACCATACTAATTGGTATCGTACATGTTCACGATTGACAATTACTGAATTTTATGATAAGCAACCCATTAGCGACATAATGACAATATTTATATTCGATTTCAATTGTACCGGAACTGGCTGGCATATGTAGCAAGTACGGGGGCACCGAGCAGGCCAGGCCTTCATACATATTTAAAAAGGGTATTTACGAAATGAGCCAACAAATATGAGCTATATATATTAATGCGATCAGATAAAATACGGTATTTATCTTATGGCAGCTTATAAATGTAGAAAACCACTTCATTATCCATAAATTTCGAATAAATGGATTCAGCCAATTGAACCATATTATAAAGATATAAGCGGTAACTTTGGTTCATTATTTATGGATTGCCATTTGAGGAAATATTCTCTTGTCGCATATTTTATTGTGAATATATTATCGAATGTCCATTAAATCGGACAGAGACCTCTATAACACTGAATATTCATTTCATTCATGGATTTTCGTTAGACAAGATGACACACATCATTTAAAATGAATGTCACTCTGCATGCCAGTAAAGATCCAACTTGCATTTAATTAATATACCAGAATTGTCAATATCAATGGTACTGCAATACATCCTCTGTCCAAATATAAAAATGAAAAGTTTTTTACAAAATTGGAACTACTTCTTGGATAAATTATTTGGTGACATTTGGTGACACTTCTCACTCAAACATTCGTCGGTGATATATCATTTGCGAACACATTTGAGGTGGCTGATTCCATTCAATACTGTCCAAGAAACCGATATTGTGCAAAGAAGACAATTCCTGAGTCTGACATACGCACAAAAATCTCTTCAGACCAATACAATCCAACTTTCCAACTCACCTTTTCAAATACCCTCGAACGACTCGTCTGTGAAAACACCAGGGTCAGAGCCCCATTCTACATACGAGTCAAGAGACACGGCCTTAACTTTACTGACCATATGTCTAACACCCATAAAATTTCACCACCCTGGCTCATAGATACTACTTGCAATACATCTCCCACCAATTTTCCAAGATGATACCCCAACATCTCCCTTCCTGCAAATATACTGTGAAATAAAAGCTGAGTTCACCGGCTATAATGTTCTCTGCACCGACGCATCTAAAACGTCAGGAGACGAACGCGTGGAAGTTGCAGTTATCTTCAATGAAAGCAGTCGTAGTTTCAACTTACCACCATCCTGCAGCATCTACACCGGAGAATTGTATGCTATGGCTGAAGCAATAGGTCTATCAACAGACATCAACAATAAAAATGCAGTTATCTTCACTGACTCCTTAAGCTTCATACAAGGTATAAAACAAGTTTACCCCAAACACCCACTACTACGACGCATTAAGGCAAAACTCTACGAACTGCAAAGTCAGAATAGAACCGCCGAACTGGTATGGATTCCCTCTCACATTGGTATTACTGGCAATGAGAAAGCAGACACAGTAGCTAAGAATTCCAGCATGAACCCACTCTCCACTATTGTAACAAAAATTCCTCCTCATATGGACATGAATAGAAAAATTTGTTGAATACACGAGGAATTTATGGAGGGATGGATGGTGTGGAAATGCAACAAAACAAATTATTCCAACTAAATCCAAATCTAAATCCCACACAATACCTCGGGATACCCAGAAAACAACAAGCACAACATACGAGGCTGACACATCAACACCTTATTTAACAGGAACCTACTAGTATGTGCAGTACCTGTCGAACGCAACTAAATGTGAAGCACATCCTGATAGAATGTCCTTCCTACCATCAACAAAGATAAGCGGCTGATCTACTCAGTGATCTAGAAACAATTCTGTGCCAAAATAATATCACTAGATTACTGACATTTCTGAAATTAATAAATGTAATATTTAACAAAATATGATGATATGTAATGATGTAATAATGTACCCCGCTAATAACCTTAATGCCTGATGCGGATTAAATCGAAAACAAAAAAATGTTTTTCATCATGTGTGGATGAGAGAAGATATAATTTGTGTCGGTGAATTTCACTTATTCATGGCAACGTGACAGTTGAATGGCATCAAAAGTAAAAACTCTTAGTACAGGCAGTTGATGACAGATTGTCATAGGAGTAGCTACACAGAACAAAAAATTCAATATTTGGGATGAAGTCATTAACTGAAATTGATATGCTTTTGAAAACTCCTAGTACTGAAACTGCGTCCAAAAGATATAAGATAATCTCTAACGTATTTATTATACATAGTCTAGCCTCCTAAAAACAAATCTGCCATCAAAAATATTCTACAACGCCCTTTTAATACTAAATTTTTTCATTTAAATAATATCACCCCCATTTCACCCTTTTTCATAGCGTAAAATATCAACCTTCTAAATATGATAGAACCATTGAGAAATGTCTATTTACTTCATTGTCATTCTGGTCAATTCTGTTTCTCAGTAGCAAGATTGTAATCATAGCAAGACAATTTTCACAGCAAAATATATCTCCAATTTTGTAGAAGGCTTGAAATCTATCGGTAGTAGATGTTGCTGCCACATCATCTCCTGCCAATAAAGTAATGTAGATATCAAGTCTTCTACAAAATTGTGATATATTTTGCTATGAAAGTTGTCTTGCTATGATAACAATCTTGCTATTGAGAAACAGAATTGACCCGATTGTCGGTCCAAATGTGAAAATATTAACTTATCCGCTTTATCTTTACGTTTCAGAAACTGTGGCCAGAAGTCATGTGAAAAGAAAACGAGGACGTCTCAGTAGGCAGGATGGCCGAGTGTGACAACTATTTCCGATCAGACCACTATTTTAATGGCTATCATTATGAGTTCTATTAATATCATTGTTACCATTAGTATTATTATTGTCATCATCCTGTGCATGTTAGTTCCAATAGGATAGGCAACGGAAACAATGGAAACTTCATAATTTTATACACAAGATGTAATTCAAAAATCCAGCGAATTGCAACGTCTTTGACCATCCGCCTTGCAATTTCCAAAGCCTCACCTAACGCCGTGTGGGATTGAATGGTTAGAGAAGCTGAAAATGTTAAACCAATATTTGCATTCTTGAACTTATTTAGAATTTTTAGAATGTGCGTCATAACGATAACTCGAAATGTATGGGATCCACTTCAAATTTTACGGTTGCAGATACTGCAAAACCGATATTTGATTGAATATTATGAGTACACATGTGCTATTCATATGTGGCGCATTTCGGAACACCTTCAACATTCATTTGCATCATGGTAAGGTGAAAATAAAACACAATTCATGAGAACTGGTTTTTCGATCCTATATAGTCATTTGTTTAGTGTATGAAAAATGATTTGACACTGAAATAAAAAAGTTGGAAAACTCGAAGAAACGAGTCCAAAATGAATCGGCTGGACCAATTCAGCTATTTTTATTTTTCGTTAATATTTCTTGAATATCGAGGAAGGTTCTTATGGAGAGAAAAACTGGAGAAATCGACCGGAAATTATTTTATTGCAAATTCAAGGATTTTTCTGCGACTTCGCCAAAAAAAGTACTTTGTCAAAAAATATATAGTCGGCTAATTAAAAATAAACACATCAAAAGACACGATGATGCACGGAAAAAAATGTGTGTAGTTTTTTTCCACAATTGTTTGAAATTTTTAAACAAATTGTGTCTGGAATGGTTACAAAAACAATGTTGTGTAGAAATTTCGCACACTATTGTTCATACTAATTTGTTGTAATAATATATCCACAATCTATTTTTTACACAATATTGTTTAAATTAGTTAACAACACCGTTGTGTATAAATGTTACAAAAATTGTAGTTTTTTTTTGTACAATTCTGTGGACTATATAATTGGAGAATACACAATATTGTGTAATTTCTTTACACATCATTTTGTTTTTATTATAGTTCTGTGGAAAAATTGAAATTCAGAATGCACAATACTGTATAAAAATTTTACACAAGGCTTTGCCGTTTTTTGAAATAGATAGCTCTTAGATATTATTAATTTAAAATACTCCCTAATATATGAAGATACGATGAGTTATTCTCGTTCTCTATCTATCCCTTCCTTCTTAACCGGTCCGAGGCTGAGGCTTACTATAGCTATAGTAAGCCTCAGCCTTAGTGAATTCTAGTATAGCGCGGGTTGCGCCCTCTATCAGCGGGTAGTCTCGTTTGTGATTTATTACACATTTCTTGTTTTACTTTTTGAATAAATGTTTAAAATTTATCTACAATTATGTATTACACATATTGTGTATAAAAGTCACAAAATTGGGGAAAATTTCACCACAAACCGAAATAAACAATCATTGGTAAAAATATATTACAACCAAGGGCCCTATTCTCAAATGTCGACTACTCTATGGCGCATGCGACAAAATATTTCTATCACTTTTCTGGACCAAGCATTCAAAAGAGATAGAGATATTTTGTCGCATGCGACATAGGGTAGTAAACATTTGAGAAACGGGCCCCAGGTGTACTAATTTTCGACAATTGTTTACATTAAATACACCATTACATTACATTACATACAAAACACTGAAGTTCAGTTCGACCTCTAGGGGAACGGCGTGGAACTTTCTAAAGTATGAGATTGTTCTTGAATAAGATAGAAAAATAGAGAAAATCTTAGAATGAACCATAACAAAAGCCCCGGAAGTTTCTAGAACGCAATGAAACACCCAAGTGAGTTGTTGAAAATTCGGCCATCAGGTAGAAGGCGTGGTGGTGGATTGGTCAGAAAATTTCAAGAATATAAGAAAGAAAATTCCAGAATGTTCAAAAAGCTTCTGGAAGGTTAGAAAATATTAGATATCTCTGTGGAATAAACCAGAAAAGATGGCCCAGGACGTGCTGAAAAGACACAAGTTTTCGAAAATTCGGTGTTGTAACGTTCTAGAAATTTCTAGAACTAAGAAAGAATATTCTCCCTTCTTGTAGTGACCAATCAGAATCACTCGCACACTGACGTCACACGGCTTCCCGCCTCTGCTTCTGCGTCTCATCGGTAGTTTAATTTGGATATTTCTATAATTTTTAACTTCATAAATAGATGAAATAAAAAATCAAAAACTGGATACCAGTTACATCAGCATGCAATATTTACAAACATATTTTTTTCTGAAAATTACTGAAAATGCTCCTTGGCGGATAAATTTGATAAAGATTCTTCCACGGTACTATAAAACCAATCTTCCGATAGATTTTGAATTTCCCGTGCCTTCATGTTGAGTGTCTTGAAATATTACGGACTATGATCTGTAGTCCGACAAGTGCGCAGCTCGTTTTCACGTGTAACGTTAGGCTGGTTTAACTGTACCAAGGTGAGTCTGAGTGAATCTTACATGCTAAGTGTTAAACTTCATTGTAAAATTGTGAATCCCATATTTTTCAGACACTCAGAAAAACAAGTGGTACTTGTTACTGCTTGTCAAGTTTGTCGGAATTACATCAGCAATTTTTTGTTGTAAGTACCCTATATAAAACATCGTCAAATACTCCATTCTATCATATCTTATAACTCATACACTGGCTTAATAAACAATGTGAAAACATTTCTAGGAATAATATCGTGTTTGTCACTCTCATGATTTATAAGACAGAGATTTCATATTCCATTTAGAAGAGAGCATCTATCTGATACCTCATTGGCAAACTTGCTTACTTCTCTGAAACACATCAGCAGTTATCAATGTAATTCTCCTACAGATATTTATATATCGAAGATGTTTCACGTACCAAATATATTCGATGTATAACTACATTCCCGATTCAATCAAACAACAAAATCTATTTCGGTTCAAAAATCATTTCAATACGTTTCTTTTGCGGTAACTGATTCTGACATTCAAACCACCTATCTCATTCCTATATTGAGATCACCCCTAATCATAACTATCATTTAGAATTTATATTGTTTATTATTTTTTTTATTTACCAATTGAAAATAAATGATTACCTTTATGTTCTAAAGAGTAGCATTAAGCGATATGTTCGAGGTTGAGTGGAAGAGCAATTTTTCATGGTGATTTGTGACTATTGAAATTGAACTCCACCTTTAATTTTCTTCCAAAGTTTGATATATTATATATTTTATTTTTATTCAAATGACTGTACCGTTGAAAAGGAAGAAAGTAATAACGACGATATTATTCTTATTATTATTATTATATGCCCGACGCTCTTAATAAATTTCATCGATCATTCCATCATTAGCGATTTCATAATAAATGACCGGAAGAAGAGATCAGTTTTTCTACTACTCTGTGGTAAGTTTGGAGACGTTCCTATATATTTATCAGAACTATTACCTTCAACGAATCTCAAGTCTTTGGAACTCTGTGAGGAATTATCCCACTTGTATATTTTACTTCTTACATGTAAATTAGTAATTAGGTCAAAATTTCACACATTTCAAATTCAAATATTATTTCTAAGCTCCTGTATACATTTCAAATTTAATCCAGCTGAGGTGTCGTATCTTACAAACCGGGCCTGATCACTTTTGCCAATTTGAAAATGCCTAGGATAATCTTTCGGCAGTTTTCACTTACGGGTTTCAAGAGGAAACAAAACCTTTTTTCCTGAGAAGGTTTGATCGGGGATTTTCCAGTTCATTCTTCGACTTCGAAGCCTTCGGTTGTAATTCAACCAAACCCTCACATCTACATAGTGCCTCGGCTGAGATTCATTGTTATTTCAATAAAGAACTATATCAAAATAGGTGATACGGTCCTAAAAGACCGATATCGCCAAAACTCTGTATAGGAAAAAATTCAGCGAAACCTGAAATCTGGCTTTTCTCTTCAAACGATATATTTTCAACAACAAGGTAAATTTTTTTTAGTGTGATCGGAATGATAAAATATGACATATTTTTCTTTCACACCAACTTTCTTTGAATTATCCAGACGAGAAAAATCATCATCTATCTAAACTTGAAAGTAATGAGTCATAATAAAAATAAAATATGGTATATTGATGGTAATAAAAATTCTATTTCTGTTCATCCATTCAACAGACTCCCTGGCGAATAAACTCCACTCGTTTGCGAGTATAATGAAATTGCGTTGTAGTTGTGAAGGTCAAAAAAGTTCACCAAAGTTTTGAATAGCATGCAGGACCGGCGTTGGTGTAAGCTGTATTTTTTAAGAAAACTCAGAAGTTTTATCGATGAGCTGAATAGGTAGAGAATATTCAAAAACTGATTATTCCTGAGATTTTATGAGCTTAAAGTGTCAATACATTTTATTATTTTTGCATTAATGTTCGTGAGAGTGAAATTGTACTATTATGGTAGTCTAATATCCACTTATTTGTTTCATATTCCACTCATCTCACGCATTCTATAGTTCAAAATTTGATGTAAATTCTTGTTCTATAATCCTGCAAGTTGCCTAATTGTGCTATATCTACATATTGTCACTATCATTACAAATAGAAATTGAGTTATAACAATTTGACAGGATAGTTTATAATGCCATTTGGCGCGAATAGATTTGCGGAAGTGCCGGAACGCACATAACCAAAACAATAATAATATCTGTTGTGGAATCATCTGCTGGAATCATTGAAGCAAGTTCGCTTCTCTCGCACTCAATCCCCAATACATTTTGGTCGACGAAAATCTATTTCGCTTTGCCAAGCTCATCAGGGAGATAGGATGAATTGGAAAGCAGGCTCTTCAGAAGCAATTATACAAATCAGGGATGGAAATGATGGAAATATTTCTTCTGCATTAACACTTTGAAAGTTATTTTTTGACATACTTAAGCGTGTCATGGGCATTGCATTTTGATTTCTGTTCGAAAATATACATAGAATATTCATAAAATCTGTTGTGGAATCATCTGCTGGAATCATTGAAGCAAGTTCGCTTCTCTCGCACTCAATCCCCAATACATTTTGGTCGACGAAAATCTATTTCGCTTTGCCAAGCTCATCAGGGAGATAGGATGAATTGGAAAGCAGGCTCTTCAGAAGCAATTATACAAATCAGGGATGGAAATGATGGAAATATTTCTTCTGCAGTAACACTTTGAAAGTTATTTTTTGACATACTTAAGCGTGTCATGGGCATTGCATTTTGATTTCTGTTCGAAAATATACATAGAATATTCATAAAATCTGTTGTGGAATCATCTGCTGGAATCATTGAAGCAAGTTCGCTTCTCTCGCACTCAATCCCCAATACATTTTGGTCGACGAAAATCTATTTCGCTTTGCCAAGCTCATCAGGGAGATAGGATGAATTGGAAAGCAGGCTCTTCAGAAGCAATTATACAAATCAGGGATGGAAATGATGGAAATATTTCTTCTGCAGTAACACTTTGAAAGTTATTTTTTGACATACTTAAGCGTGTCATGGGCATTGCATTTTGATTTCTGTTCGAAAATATACATAGAATATTCATAAAATCTGTTGTGGAATCATCTGCTGGAATCATTGAAGCAAGTTCGCTTCTCTCGCACTCAATCCCCAATACATTTTGGTCGACGAAAATCTATTTCGCTTTGCCAAGCTCATCAGGGAGATAGGATGAATTGGAAAGCAGGCTCTTCAGAAGCAATTATACAAATCAGGGATGGAAATGATGGAAATATTTCTTCTGCAGTAACACTTTGAAAGTTATTTTTTGACATACTTAAGCGTGTCATGGGCATTGCATTTTGATTTCTGTTCGAAAATATACATAGAATATTCATAAAATCTGTTGTGGAATCATCTGCTGGAATCATTGAAGCAAGTTCGCTTCTCTCGCACTCAATCCCCAATACATTTTGGTCGACGAAAATCTATTTCGCTTTGCCAAGCTCATCAGGGAGATAGGATGAATTGGAAAGCAGGCTCTTCAGAAGCAATTATACAAATCAGGGATGGAAATGATGGAAATATTTCTTCTGCAGTAACACTTTGAAAGTTATTTTTTGACATACTTAAGCGTGTCATGGGCATTGCATTTTGATTTCTGTTCGAAAATATACATAGAATATTCATAAAATCTGTTGTGGAATCATCTGCTGGAATCATTGAAGCAAGTTCGCTTCTCTCGCACTCAATCCCCAATACATTTTGGTCGACGAAAATCTATTTCGCTTTGCCAAGCTCATCAGGGAGATAGGATGAATTGGAAAGCAGGCTCTTCAGAAGCAATTATACAAATCAGGGATGGAAATGATGGAAATATTTCTTCTGCAGTAACACTTTGAAAGTTATTTTTTGACATACTTAAGCGTGTCATGGGCATTGCATTTTGATTTCTGTTCGAAAATATACATAGAATATTCATAAAATCTGTTGTGGAATCATCTGCTGGAATCATTGAAGCAAGTTCGCTTCTCTCGCACTCAATCCCCAATACATTTTGGTCGACGAAAATCTATTTCGCTTTGCCAAGCTCATCAGGGAGATAGGATGAATTGGAAAGCAGGCTCTTCAGAAGCAATTATACAAATCAGGGATGGAAATGATGGAAATATTTCTTCTGCAGTAACACTTTGAAAGTTATTTTTTGACATACTTAAGCGTGTCATGGGCATTGCATTTTGATTTCTGTTCGAAAATATACATAGAATATTCATAAAATCTGTTGTGGAATCATCTGCTGGAATCATTGAAGCAAGTTCGCTTCTCTCGCACTCAATCCCCAATACATTTTGGTCGACGAAAATCTATTTCGCTTTGCCAAGCTCATCAGGGAGATAAGATGAATTGGAAAGCAGGCTCTTCAGAAGCAATTATACAAATCAGGGATGGAAATGATGGAAATATTTCTTCTGCAGTAACACTTTGAAAGTTATTTTTTGACATACTTAAGCGTGTCATGGGCATTGCATTTTGATTTCTGTTCGAAAATATACATAGAATATTCATAAAATCTGTTGTGGAATCATCTGCTGGAATCATTGAAGCAAGTTCGCTTCTCTCGCACTCAATCCCCAATACATTTTGGTCGACGAAAATCTATTTCGCTTTGCCAAGCTCATCAGGGAGATAGGATGAATTGGAAAGCAGGCTCTTCAGAAGCAATTATACAAATCAGGGATGGAAATGATGGAAATATTTCTTCTGCAGTAACACTTTGAAAGTTATTTTTTGACATACTTAAGCGTGTCATGGGCATTGCATTTTGATTTCTGTTCGAAAATATACATAGAATATTCATAAAATCTGTTGTGGAATCATCTGCTGGAATCATTGAAGCAAGTTCGCTTCTCTCGCACTCAATCCCCAATACATTTTGGTCGACGAAAATCTATTTCGCTTTGCCAAGCTCATCAGGGAGATAGGATGAATTGGAAAGCAGGCTCTTCAGAAGCAATTATACAAATCAGGGATGGAAATGATGGAAATATTTCTTCTGCAGTAACACTTTGAAAGTTATTTTTTGACATACTTAAGCGTGTCATGGGCATTGCATTTTGATTTCTGTTCGAAAATATACATAGAATATTCATAAAATCTGTTGTGGAATCATCTGCGGCTGAATGACAAATTTAATCGCTATTTTCCATCGTTCAGATTATAATTATTTCTACCCGATTGGAAGTTATAAAGTGAATAAATGTTTTGTTTTAGTCTATATCCACAAAATAATCGAAAGGACACTTTCCGTGTTCTATATCCAAATGCAAGCATACTTAAAATAAATTTCAACTAATTTGTTAATTAAGCTACAGTTTTACGAATGTATCTTCAATATTCAGAATAGGTATTGGTGAGTATGGATCGTGCTATCACAAGGTGTTCTTGTTTACAGCAGCCCTTCAAGCCTCAATTCTTTCAGGAATTTCAAGATTTTGAGGGGGTCTACTTGTGGTATTTCTCCCATAGTCAGCTGGTGTGATCCCATTATAGTCAATCTTTTACGATGTACAGCGTAACACTCCATAAATATATGGTGGGGTGTTTCTGGATGTTCCCAACAGAATCTGCAGGTGCTGTCCTCCTCTGAGCCTAGCTTCCTTAGGTGTTCTTTGAGTCTGCAATGCCTCGTTAGAAATGCCGTGATTGTCTTTATACTAGTTTTGCTGAGGTTAATCAGTGTCTTCGATCTTGCTCGGTTGAAGTTGCGGAGGAGATCTTTGGCCTGCCTCAGCCCTGGAAGTCTTAGCCAGTATGTTGCTCTCAGAGCTCCTTCAGCTTTTTTGAGTTCTCGGAAGTAAGATTTTCCAAGTCCGCAGAATGGTTCCGGCCCGATCAAGGGCGTTGATGCGCCTTTTCGTGCAAAGGTGTCTGCTTGTTCATTGCCCTCCACTCCGACGTGCCCCGGTACCCAGAAGAGGGTGTTGTTCCTGTCTAGATCATTAGGTTTGTCTAGGCATTACCAAACCATCTTCGAGTTGATGTTAGAAGAGCTCAACGCTTTGATGGCTGCTTGACTATCCTTGTTCCCGTATTTCCTGTTGAGGTTGAACTGAATGCACCTTTCTATGGCGTGAATTTCCGCTTGAAAAATGCTGGGGAACTGGCCCATGGGTTGCGAGTAATTGGTGCTAGGCCCAAAGACTCCTGCTCCAATTCCCTCGGGAATTTTGGACCCGTTCGTGTACCATGTTATGGTATTCTTCCCCAGTGCTGGAATGGATTCTATGTTCCACTCTCGCTTGGTGTTTAGTTCCGTTCGAAAAAAAAATCTTGAAACTAAATTTCCTGGTAATTTCGTCAATTGGGAGATCGGCAAGGTGTGCACAGTTGGTGGGGGTTGAGCCCCTCATATCGTGTGCTCTCCCTTTGAGTCCGACTTTAGCCAACCAGACGTTTGCTTCCCAAGCAGTTCTCCCCACCATGATATGGAGAGGAGTGAGGTCCAGAATTACCTCTATTGCTGCTGTTGGAGTCGACCTCATTCTTACTGTTACAAAGACATGCTAGTCTTTGCACTTTCTCCAAGATCTTCTTTGTTGTGGCAAGCTCGGCTCTGCCGTGCCACACTACTGCCCCTTAGGTGATTATAGGTCTCACTATCATAGTGTACATCCATCGCAGTACTGATGGGTTACAGCCGCATGTTTTTCCTGCAATGTTCCTGCACACCATCAGTGATGATTTTGTCTTATTAGCGATCTTTTCTATGTGTCTGTTCCAGAGTAGTTCTGAGTCTATAGGGTAAGTCCTAGATACTTCACCTCTTGCTGCCATTCTGTGTCTGCTCCGTCGAGGCGAACAGTCCTTAATATTCAGAATAATTAGCATAACAAAATTATATAGACAGTTCATTGTCACAGATGTCCACGGTGACGGCCATATCTCAAACTTTGAAATTCGTTCATCTCGAAACTGTGATACATGGATATAGAACACTATAATTCTCACCTGACGATATGTTAAGAGATGTTTGATGGTGGGAAAATTTGGTGAAGTGGATACGGTACCTATTACATGATAGCCCTGTACGATGATAGCAGTATGTTTCTTCAAGCTTGGTATAGTTATAAGTTTGGTGGTGAGGTTTGGAATGTAGGAAAGACGTTTCCTCCCAGAAATTAAATTTACAGGTCCTAGCAAGTTGTTTTAAGTGAGGACGAGCACAAGAAATCAAACACACCCACGTCCCATTTTTTTCCTTAAAAACACACATTCGCACCATATTGATTCATAACATTAATTAAGTACCCTCACATACATAGAGCACTTCCAGGCAATTCAAAGAGTTTAGTAGCTATCTCAGTCGATGACATTAATTAACTCGATACAATTTTTCATCCTCATGCAAGCAGCGAACTCGGCGAAGGAGCCAATAAAAACTAATTACAAGCCTATATACGGCACCCCGCTTTGTTTTATTATTCTCAGTGAATAAGCTAATTGTGTATCGGTTGTAAATAAGTTACTACAAATGTTACAGTTACCGAGATAAACCGGGAATAGATTTCTCGGAAACGTTCGGTTGCATAAGAAGGTCGGCGTCTTGAGTTAGTGGTAGGAATGCCGGCTGTCAACTTTTTTTTGGAGCACTCTTGTTCTAAGGAGTGTGCCTGATGATTAGTGGGGTTTCGATTGAGGAGTGAACGAAAAGGTTGTCTGCATTTATTTTATTGGCGATACCGCCAATAGTTAAAATCCCGTAAAAAATGTCTGTGTGCATTGTGCAACCACTCAAGACACACGTTGCCAGCGACAATAACGGTACGGAACCATTATTCACGAGCATTGCCACAAAAACTTGGATATTTATCGTACAAGGGCATATTCGATGCGAATATGACAGAGCGATTAGATATACAAGGTGTCATACATTTTCTTTCAAAAGATCAGGAGTGTGTGAAGAAAACATTTGAATCAGGTCAGTCCTAGAAATGTTCCAATCCAGATTAGAAAAAGACAAGCAAAAATTAAAAACCCTCTGGACTCTGGACGATGCAGATTTAGAAATAGTAAAGAATCATCATAAAGTTTCAAATCACAAAAAAGGCTGTTAAAGGCTGTTTTATCAAGACTTATCAGAATTCACAATCAATTTGTAGAAGAGACTGGCTGCTAGCAAGGCTCTGAAGAATCTGTCGGACAATACATACAGGGTGATTCAGCCAGGCGTTCGCAGCACTGTAACTTTCAAATTTGAAAAAAAACTCAAAACTTACATTTTACAGTTTTTGAATGTTTTTTCAACAGCAATTGAATGACCGATTCCACTTATGCATAATGAATCAAATATCAAAGACTTGTATGCCATTTTTTTTACAAATGAATCGTTTTTTTGTGAATGATGAAACAGGCTCTCTTTCTGAATTCAACCGTACGAAGCATGATACATTATAGGTGGTCCAATATTTCTAATCGTTCCCACGATAATCTGGGTAGCGGTTGATTACGATAAAGTGAAGAATGAAGTTTCTGTGTTGTTTGTTGGTTATCATTTATTTTGTTCATATCCTCGTCCTAATCTAAAACTCACCAATATGTCTCAACGAGTCCAAACAAGCAACTTCGACCGAAAACATCAAAACTCACCTGAAACAAAAATTAAACAGATTAGGTTTGCTTCGGCAGAATTTCACGATAAGGAATATGAGCAATACATAAATTAAGTTCTAGTAGAGCCTAGATCAGTTTATACATCAAATATCCTGTATTTCCCAATACATTATTTCGAATATGCGAAAACCTTGCAAGTATATGTAGGAGGGACAATCAAAAATTATTTCCGTTCAGACAAACGCAATTCGTCACAAAACCACAACATCACGTTTATCTGCGTTTGCCCAGAATATCATTCAGCTACAGAGTTGATAAAAAAAATCACTAAACTCTGTACAAAATTATAAAAGGACATGGCACTGTATATAATATGTATAACTGGGGCTCGTCAGATTTATTTTTGGATATATCACTCTAGAGGTCAAAAAAACAACTTCTTCATTTTTCTGGACCTAGAGGGTGAGTTACAAAATTGGGTTCAGTATCTAACGCCAATTATGGAAAATACCGCCAACGAGTAGATTTTTTTCTATAATAAGCTACGGAAATATTGATTGACTTTGAATATATCAATAATTAGGATATAAATACCTACAGGATGAATACATTTCACAAAATGTCTACACAGTGAACAAATAACACTGTTGAATTAGGGTCAATCGGGGCTAATGTGATACACTTCGAAATAATTAAACCTTATCACGAGATATATGCCTTCACATATAGGGGGCTAATCTGATACAAACAAGGGGGCTATTGTGATATAAACAACGGGGCTATTATGGTGCAGCTGAAAGGGCTATCTTGATATTGAAAAATCTTGAAAATTGTGCATGTTATTAGTTTACTACAACTACAATCAATGACTGGGTTGTAGTGAAATTTGCAACAAACAAGAAAGTGTTACACTACGTTGGTCAAATTATTGATACTGAGGCTGGTGAACCTAAGGTGAAATTCACACGAATGAAAGAGACACATGAAGATAACACAGTTTTTTGTTGGAAAGAGCCAGAAGATGTTTCATTTATTTCAAATGAAGATGTGGAAGAAACACTTGTTGAACCTGCTTTGGGACGGAGAGGAAAATTGATTTTTAACTCGACTTTTAAATATTATAATATTCAATAATTTCATCAAGAATCATTGTAAAATGTATGAAATGTTAAAAAATTTAATTTTCGTCAATAAACTGTGCTTTAGTTTTTCTTTCTCAAGGTGATTTTTTGAGCGAACAAAAAAACAGAATCAAGACACGCTTGTATCTTTAATATGGCTGAAGAAAAAAATTTAAAAAAATTGCTGTGTCATTTCAGCCTCGTCTTACTTTTATTAACGATATTTAATGAAATACAATGTAGTATCACTTCAGACCCATCATCGTATCAAATTAGCCCCACCAGGTGGGGTTATTATGATACACAGTTTTTATTTTATTTTTTTCATTTGTTCTGCAACTACATTTTTTTGTGCACACATATATAGACTTACCAATACGAATTACATATCCCAGTATTTTTTTAAAGTCTTAATTTAGATGATTAGGAAATATAGTAAAAGTGTTTAGTTTTGTAATGTTGATATCCGAGTGTGATATTTCACAAAGAATGAAAATCAAGTTGTGTGACGTTTGTTAAAATTGTTTTTCCATCAACCGATTGCCCCCTTACGAGCAACTCTCAGAAGTCCTCGAGAGACTTGTGCGAGCTAGGGAAGATGCACTATTCCCCATGAATCAATATTTTTGCTCTAACCATGCAGACACACTGGGATGCGTTTAACGAGTTCATAGCTTCCGTTATCAATAGAAATAAAATAAATATTATCCTATATTTTCGTTCAAATGTGGGTTTTCGAAAATTTGTCTTTTTGGGCTCACCCTGTATCATCACACAAAAGAGCAGGACGAAACTTGATCTTCATTTTCTATGGAATATAAAACTGGGATAACAACAATGAATCCACTCGTATATCTCCCATAATTCAACAGTATTTTTTTTGCTCACTGTGTCGACAAGTTGGAAAATGTATTCAGAACAGTTCGTTGGCTTCATCGACAGAATATGCTTCAAGCAAGTCAACGAAAAGTCCACATTTGGGCGAGTCAATAAACGAGTTCCAGGAAAAAAATTTAAAAAAGTCATTACTGAACTCTTTTCTCACATCATTAAATATACTATATGACCTAGTTTCTTTTTGTTCTGAGGCCCATGCATTCCAACCCCCTATTAGTAGCATTCAACTGAACACAACAAAGAAAAATAGCATCGTTAATCAATTATTTAAACGCAGCCATATTGAATACAATTTAGGCATAATATATGCGGGTACACAACGTGTCCATACATTACCATGCTACAATGTGTTTTGATTTGGATTGATTAATTTTCTGGAATAATGGCATTTTATGGCAGCTACGCCTAATACGTTATATAGATTTATTCAAGCAGGTATACGAATCAAACGTTAATTTATAGGTTGTTGATATCCAAAATGAATGATATCCTATCGGTAATAGTGGTGGAGATGAGTAATTGTGGTGTTTATTTCCGTGAAATTACCATGGTGATTAGACACAGGCTTGAATAAAAAAAGTCCGTGGTTCCTTTTGGTTACCAAGCTGGTCGTTAAGGATTACTATAAAATTCATTAACGTATTTTTATCCTGACAAGTCATTGATGAGGTTCAGTCATTGACGATATTTAGTCTCAATCTTTATCAGAACAAGTAAGAATGGTCGTAAACAACATTGGGTTAAATAATAATAAAAAATGTAAACAATATACCTGTGAAACCCAGTCGTTGTATGATATATTAAATGAATACTATACATTCACTTTCGTGTTTTTTTTTGTTTCATAGGTAAAGGAGTTTCATTATCAGAATTGAAATCTGCTTTTATCGGTCGCCTACTTAGTTTCCATTCTCATATTCATCAGACGCATCCCTATCATTTTCATCAAACTCATTTTCTATCATTAACTGCTGATTTCTAAATGGAAGTCTACTGTCTACATGATTGTATTGAATTGAATTCCTCATACTGTAAATGAAAATTTCGAAAAATACGGATTCATTCCAATTATTTATGAATTTCGCATGCATAAAAAAATTTATCTTATTCGAAAATGATTTTTATTCCTTCATAAAAACATTAACCTTATGATTTTCCATAACATATATCGATATCACAATAAAACATGTATATCCGTCCATCATTTTATTTTATATTTATAGTAAAATATTTGAAAAGCAAATGAATTTGCACTTTCTGTATAAGAATCAACCGATCTGAATCTCAGTAACTTTAATTCATCAACTCTAGAACGATAAAATATCCAATTAATTAGTGACAGGTACACATTAGCGAAAACATATTACAAAGCACCTCCAACAGAAATTGCATGCAAATTTGCAAAAGATAGTTAATTGATAATGGTGTCAGTATGTGTCGATATTGAGACAAGCTGTCACACTATCATCGTTGATTAACTGGTCGGTGTCAAAATAAATCACATTTCAGAACGTGATAAGGCAAAATGAATGGAATGTTTGAACTTGAACTATCATTTAAAATGCTGAGCAAAGTAGGTTGGGAATTCGAACCAATTTCGTATACAGAGATACTCAACATGACGGTATGCGAGAGAAGCACTGTGGAAACTTTACTTTTACTCCAAAATTGTAAGTTTTTGTGAAAAATAAACTAGTAGATTCTTGTCATAATATGGGTACATTATTCTGATAAATTCAACGACTATCCTCTAAAAATATATTATGGGAAACGTGGATCGTAAAAATTTTCAAAAATACCAACCGAAAAATTCGTGGTGAAATTGTAATGTCGATTAGGTATTGAAATTCTCACAATAATTTATCAATTGTTCAAAATGAAATTCACCAACTTTCATATGGGTAGGTACCTGGAAATAAATAGACAGGGGCCAATCAGTTTTGAAACAAAAACAAATTCTTAGCAGTATGTGGATCTGAGAAAAGTTCCATAGATTTAGATAACTAAAAAGCTGAAACTTTTGTGTAAACATATTCAAAATATTTTTTTATGAAATTTGGTAAACACGTTCTTTTTGTATTTCAAATAAAATGTAATTTTTGAAGTAACATGTTAATTTTTCGATTGTATACGAATTTAAATAAAAAAAGCCTTATTTTTAATTTAAAAATTGGTTTACAAATTCTCAACTTTATCAGTGCTCATTTTCTTTGTTGAAACCTCGACTTCAAGATGGCATAAAAAAATATATATTTTTCCTATGGAAAATGTCGTTAACAATGCAAAAAAAAGACTTTTTTATAATCGATTTTCCTTCGAGAATTCCTTATTCCTTAAAATAATGTAATATGAAAAGTTCCTTCCAATGGACTAGTAATTCGAAAGTTAAGGCAACGTTAATAATAATAATATCGATATTAACAAAAATTCCAAATATATTTCATTTTTGCATTGAAAATTTGAATTGGTTGTCTTTTTTGACAGTTATAGAAAATAATACTGAATGAAACTCGTTAGCAATTTTTTTTACCTGTAAGAATTGCCGCACTCCGCCTATGGCCTCATGCGTCAACGTTTCCTACTCGTAAAAAAATATCACTCTACTCACTTGATACATAAAAAACAATATTCAATTAATTGAAATACTATTAATTTCTTAATCAATTCAGTGACATTCCAGAAAATTCAATAAACTCTTCAATTCTAATAATTTCTTCACAATGCTTGAATACTGACCAAATCCAATAAGCAACAGCCATTGATACTAAATTATATGAAATGATCATTTAATAATAATAAATTGTGAATAACGTTTTCAAATTGAATATTTCTCATATTAAGTGGAATAGGGCACCGTGGGTAGCTGATAAATTTCTCAGTGAACGATTCAATTTCTCAAACCAAGGACATTTTTGTCGAGGCGGGATTATTACAACATAGTAGATATGGTTTTAAAAATATTTCATAGAGAACTGGATATTCATGTAATGTAATTAATTATTCGAAAACTATTTTCATCCGCCGTCTCAATGTGAGCAATATTATTTCGTTTTAATTAGTATGGAATATATCAAAGTATAAGCTAGATCAAAGTATATCAAAGTATATAAGCTAGATCAAAGTATATCAAAGTTTCGCAATTTTGCAAAGTTTGCAATGTTTATGATGTAGTAGTTTTTCTGAAGTTCTCAAAATGGTTTCTGTCTTTTTCACTCAATTCATTGTAACACCATTGGTCCTGATTTTTTTTTTTTCGTGTTGGTCTTCTCAGATCTACATCCCGCACTAAAACGTAAAATAAGATCAACAGATATCGTAGTAGAAAAATCTTGACAACTTTCTCCAGATTTTATTCGTTTTATTTAACGCAAAAGCTATGAGGGCACTCGTTAATTAAAATCGAATCAAATTTCATTGCTAGTTAATGGTCCAGATAAGCAAATATGTGGTCAAGCATTAAAAGTTAATGAATGCTTGCTCACTTGCTTAGCCAAACATTCCTCTTGTAATGATGTTAATAGATTTGAATATAAGCATGTCCCTAGAAAATGTAGTATGTGAAATATTTCGGTTTGATTTTAAATAAATGAATTGATCACTAAAAACTTTATTCCAGCGAAAGAATGAGGCACTGTTGATATCGCAAGTGTTTTCTCAGGTGGCAGTGCTCTGTAAGGCGCAATGCACATTGAACGGACGTAGGCGGGGAGGTGGCAAGAACGGGACACGGACGTGGCGGAGAAGTGACATGTGCTAATCAACATAAAAGGGGCGGGGTAGTGACGAGAAATTTTGGTCAATAGCAGAAACGGCAAGGTGAAGTTTGGAGAGTCATCGTCTTGGCTACAAATTTGTGGTTACCAAGTAGATTAAAACATGTATTTCTGATGAAGATGATGAAGATATGTTACCCTGAACACCAAATTTTTTAGCGATTTTCTGCCAGGCTTGATCCTGGGAACTCCTATTATAGTAATCTGAACTACTATAATCGTGTAAGCATGGATAATTTTCAATTTCCTCACAAAACTATCGTCTCGCATTTTGAAAAAATCCGACTATATACGCAACAAGTGTCGTTCAACGGACGTGTCTGTTTCTGTACGCCACGAGCGCCTAGAAAGAGACAAGGGTGGAATCGCGGACACCAGGGCCACGTCGCCTCTGCATTGGATCAAAGTACATGGAAGAGACGTAGGAGCGACATAAGTCTGTACCAAGTCCTCACCTGACGTCCATTCAGTGTGCATAGCGCCTTAGAAGCCCTACCACATTCCTAAGAGAGTTCCGACTCAGTTCGAGAAGTTGTCCAGCTGGTCGGCTGGCTCTATCATCATCAGCTTTCCATGAGTATTGCCTGAGGCATACAGCCAGGAAGATTGATGATGGTGCTTAACCCATTTCTTCGTATCCTGCTCAATGTCCCCAGAGAGGATTCCACATGCTGGTTCCAGTCCGATGAGAGTTGTTCATTCTTCTGCATGCTCTTGTGATCTGGGAGCCAGACAAGTTTCAACTTAAGTTTCAGTTCTATTTTCCCTGTTGAAATTGATCACTTGGTGATTGATACACGTGTCGAGGTGTTGAAAATAGCTGGAAAAAACTGCAGTATATTCAAGTTTCCCCTTGTCCTGTGCTCCTACGCTACTGGGGTTTCCTTGGGACTCCCAAACTACTTTTGAAGAAAACCTGCATGATCGCAGGGCTTTCATTGCCGTCTCACTGTCGGAGAGAATGACTATGGGTTGGTTTCCAGGACACATCCTTAGAAACTTTCTCGTGTAAATGGAAACAGCCATTACCACTGCTGGTAATTTAGAGGCTTGGGTACTCAGGCTCAGACTTATGTCTTGCATCAGTCTCTTCCCGTGTACTCCAGCCCATACTTCATATATTGTTTTAGAGCCATCGGTGTACCAGATTTGCCCTCTTGACAGCATTAGTGCGGTCTTTGATGTGACTTTCCCATCTTGAGTGATGGTGGTGTATGTCCCATCGAAGGAGTAGGTTAGAATCATTATGTCCAACGGCATCTCAGTGTTAGTTCTTATGACTTCCATTATGTTGGAGTTGCCTAGATCGTTGCCGCTCCATTGGTTCAGGCACTTCAGTCTGGAGGCTTCTATCCTCGCCTCCGCTACGATATGCAAATGCATAAGACGAAGGTTCAAAATTACCTCCAGGCTAATCGTAGATGTGCTGAACATAACACCACTGAACCCGAACATGACCCGTCTTTGTAAACTAGCCAGCTTCCCACTGATTTTCACTTGTTTAAACCTTGGCCTCCACGGCAGGGCTCCATTCGCTAACAAGGGACTCACTATTTCTGTGTTCAGCCAAAGGTCCAACTCCTCATATTTTGCCATCATCAGTGATGTCCTTGTCCTTGTTAACACTTTTTCCAGATGTTTATTCCAGGTGATCTTGGAGTCTACGATTAACCTCAGGTATTTTGTCTCTCCTGACATCTGTAAGTTTTCACCAAAGATTCTAAGAGCTCTGTCGGTTTCTAGATTACTCTTTCTGCTAAAAGGAATCGTGTATTATTGGGTTGTCCTTGAGGTTCTCCCGTATGCACTACGTATGTACGT
Organism: Chrysolina haemoptera; assembly: GCA_958298965.1. Taxonomy (NCBI): domain Eukaryota; kingdom Metazoa; phylum Arthropoda; class Insecta; order Coleoptera; family Chrysomelidae; genus Chrysolina; species Chrysolina haemoptera. The sequence goes on along the minus strand of OY282591.1, from coordinate 24,356,984 downwards.
CTGTGAATGCTGATTGCAGATCCATACAGACCCCCTTATACACCCAACTGGCCATCATGACGATATCGTCAGCATAATCCTGGGCATACATTTCTCTGTGGTTCAGGTCTGTGAGGAGGCTTTCTACTACGACGTTAGACCTTCGTGGCCTCCACCTCCATTGTGATAGAGAGGCCTGTGGTAATCTGGATACAATCATGGCCGATATCCACTGGTTCAGGGCTGGAGTAACATTTCTTTCACTGGAGGCTGTGCTATCGAACGCCCCTACTACGCCAAGAAACGCTTTAAGTGCAATATCTCTATGCGAAAGACATTTCTCAATCCATCCGATTAGGCTAGGAGCGCCGCCTGACAGGGTTTTCCAGGTTGATACGCGTGTTGGTACTCCCAGAAAATTGAATATTCTGTATTAACCACCCACCACACTTTCATGATCTCTTTTTTCTCCAAGTGGAACATGGACTCATCCTGAGTTACCCCGTATAAAGTTTGAGAGTCAGTCATCCTCGTGCTTCTTCATCATGTCCCCGTCCCGTCTCTTGTAACAATAATAAACTCGCCGTCACGCAAACTCCACATTCTGTCACCGTTTCGATTACGACCTACTTTCCGCAAGAAACAAAACAAAAACGATACCATCCTTGTAGCTAAGCCCTCTCGTCGACAGGTTCATAAAGCAACTGTTAAAGAGACGCATCGGTCTGGCACGAAAAATCAACAGGTCGGCATCGCGATACAAAGATACCTGTGTTTTTACGACCTCGCCGCATAATAGCTCCAGGGGCTGTAAAACATTCAAATAGAGGCTCACTTGATCCTTACGTAACAAGTGGAACCGCGGCGTTGCCGGTGTTACCGTGTTCGCGGTGGATCTCGTTCTTCGTTCTTTTTGGTGATTTGATGACAATAACCAATGTGCAACTAGAGCGGACAATAGGATATGTCACGTGTGTCCATTTGATAATAATATCTGCGATACCACTTTTTGTGATGTGTTGTGATTGCTCGATAGATGACGTGGGGGGCACATCAACTTTAAAAATTTAAATAGGATGGGAGGTCAAGTGTCAAGATAAATCAATTTTCATTCCAATTATCAAATTTTTTCGAATTTCAAACAAACATTTATTTTTTCAAATATGTTAAATTTCGACTATAAAAGCGGATTACGTACCCTTATCTCAACAACTTTTGAACGGTTTGATATGAAACAATGGGACAAAAAGTATTTTGAATAGTATTAATGTTACAACTCTTTGAACAAAAAAATATTACAATTACCTAAACGATGGTTCCAAAACTTTGAAAGGTGTCGGAGCCGGAATATATAGTATGAACCCAGTAGTGAAACGCTCATTCAGTTTGGGTAATTTATCTACGATATTCCAGGCAGAGGTATGCCATTGAAATGTGTGCAAGGGAGCTGGAAAACCGACACCTCACACGAAAAACAATAAAAATATATTTTCAAATAGTCAAGCAGCATTGAAAGCGCTTGAATCCAACTGCTTTAAATCCAGAGCAGTATGGAACTGCAGAGACACCTTGAACCGACTAGCACAAGGCAACAACGTTACCCTAGTTTGGATACCAGGTCACACGGGCCTAGAAGGAAACGAAATAGCGGACGCCCTAGCAAAAGGGGGGGCCGAAACAACGTTCACTGGGCCAGAACCGGTCATCGGTTTAGCATATAGCACTGCCAAGAATGCTACAACCGCCTGGGCAGACAATAAAAGACTTGAGTATTGGCTCAGTCTACCAGGCCTAGCCCATTCCAAAGCATTTATTGCTTGTACAAGGAAAAAACAGGACTCTGACAAACTTCTAGAACTCAGTAGAGCACATCTCAGAGTTATAGTAGGTTTGCTCACTGGCCACTGCAAACTCAAACACCACATGCATAAAATCGGACTTGCACAGGATGCAGAGTGCCGTCTATGCATGGAGGATGATGAAACGGCTAAACACATCCTGTGTACATGCCCTGCAGAGGCCAGAACCAGATTTTCAATATTTGGCAATACAAAAGTAAGGCCAGAAGATCTGGTAAACTGTTCTCCCAATATGTTACTCAATTTCGTTAAGAGATTGGATATACTGGGAGAAATATAACCATAGGGTGAGCCACAATAGGCCATTGGCCGCAGTGGAGGGCCTGATATGGGCTCACTCACATTTAAACCTAACCTAACCTAACCAAAAAGGTGCTATTTTTGACACTGCCTTCTGTAGACTTCTCTTTATGTATTTCAAAATATCATTTTCTTTTAATGTTTCGGAAATTCCGAAATGTTTTTGTCCACGGACCCTGAGTTTTCATCTAAAAATGAAATCAACTTGATACTAAAGTCACTCTCACTCTACTGAACATTTTTTGAGAAGTGCATTTCTCAATGAATAAATATCATTTTAAATTTTCACTGCCGTATGTAATTAGTAAATTTGGTTATTCTTATTTAAGAACCCTGGGTAAGTTGGTATTGTCGCATGACAAAATGGCGACGGTGAATATGGTCAATTTCGTTTCCAGTGCTGCCAACTTTTGGCTTCTTCGATCGCTGGCGCCTCTAAAAAATCTGCGGCGCCTCTAAAATCTGCGGCGCCTCTAAAATCTGCGGCGCCTGAGGCTTCAGCCTATTCAGCCTTATGGATTAACGCCCCTGGTTAGGAACTAAGTAGACCATAGAAAGAGTATTTTGTCCAAAACTCTTCTGTCTGTCTGTCTGAATATCATGGCAGTATTTTAGTATTTTTTTTGCATAGAATTGAAAACTTATTCATAATTTCGTGCGTATCGTGATCTTTCGTTTCTTGGTTTTTACAAATAGGCTCTGACCGTTTGAGAAGAGTGCAATGTTTCTGAATCGTCTTCATACTGAAGGTTATAAAATATACACCAGTCGATTTTACTCCTGCCATGTTACCCCATGCAGGAACAAAATGTCAATTTGGCAACACCGAGCGGAAGGCGCGTGCCGGGTGGCTTGCGGTCGTATTGTTGTTGTTTACCGTGGAATTGGGGTAGTAGTGTGTTGATTTTGTTGTTTGTTTACATTCTCAAGGACGGCAGACGACAAATTATGAAGAATTCTTCCGGATGCACGCTTAGGAGATTACCGCGTATTGTTCGGAGTATTCCTCGATCGCTGGAAGCAATTAGGATTAATAATTTGATGTGGCGAAGTTGATGACATATTTAAGTGAAAAAGTTTTGAAATTATTAAAGCTCTTTCTTATTCAGTATCCGTATACAAAACTATTACCGGAAGTTCACCCCCCTGGTAGCACCTCTTGTTGGATGAATATTTTTTATCAAGTTGAAAAGGGGAACATTCTCCATGAAAATTGAAAAATGTGATTTATTTGTAATATCTAACAGAGAACAACTACTTCCCCGGCTAAAGCCACGCTGGACATTGAACTGTATCTGATAGATAGTGTCAAAACACTCTAACTGAAAAAAAAAATTGTGAAAGTGAAAATTCGAATTTTTATTCAAATGGTTAATGTTTTGAATTGTCTTCAGTTTTCATTGATAATTCATTAAATAAATTAGACAAGGAGAATTTTATGAATATCCTATTCATATTTTCGAATAAATATCAATTTTTTTAATAAAATTAGACCAATACTAGATGAGCTGAGCGTAGTAAGGCAAATAGAGAAAGAATACAATATTATTGAATCAATGCAATTATGTATTGATGTGAAAAATCGTTTTTATCAGTGTACTTTGTCTTTAGGGCGGACCTGATGTTTTTGAAGGGTACTGCTCCAAAGTGGTCATGGGTATCCATAGTCTTGAGAATGTGGTAAAAACGGTAGTAAAGTATTTCAAGATTCCAAACTAAGTACATGAAATATACAGGGCACTGCCTACGCAGAATGTCCACCATGTTACTAGTAAAATTGACATGAATGAATCTTATTCACTTCCAAATGTGAGAAGAGAAAAACGAAACTCCCTAGATCATGAAAATGATTATGATGAAAATGTAAAAAGCCTGAAATCAATACGAAACAGTTTCTATAATTTTCTAGTCAATCGATTGGAGTTTATGCTCAAAGGAAATAAATTATTTCAAATTTAAGGTTTATATATTTAACAAAACAAAATTCAAAGAATTCAGAAACAGAAAAAAAATAAAGAAAATATCGGTGGAACATTATATTTCAGCAAAACTATGCTGGGATGACAATCGATTTATCTCCGTTGCCAAATTGAGTATACTTATATTAGGACAACCAATTTATCAAAAATGGAAAAAAATTACCAAACAAAGGAAGTTTCATTTTAGCGCTGAAAAAACCATACAAGTTTGCCCCTTCGACAACATTGTTGGAAATTTGAATTTGAATTAATTGTGGTTTCTTATTGGTAGAGAAAAAAATGCAAAAGAGTCGCAAAATGGTGGAAACAAAGCAAATATCATCCTTCATCGTTTTCCAAGTATGCGACCATTTCCAAGTTTGGCATGAGAGTAAATAAATTATTTATTCGGCGAGATTTTTTACATCGAGAAAAATGTTTTTTACGTTTGCTAGTCTTTTATATTTTTTTGTCGAGTTTTTAAAAAGTATGAATATTTGATATTTTTTTCCATATTTTATTTTAAGTGATAAATGTATTGGCCTATATTTGTAGGTCAGAATTTGCTAGCGCCGCAGCCAGTGTTATAGGTACACTGCAATTGAATCATTGTGCTGAAGAATTTAGAGTGCCTTTTATCACTGAAAAATATGTTTAATTTAAAACTATATGACTCGGAACAATACTTCAATAAAAAAAAAGTTGTCCTGCCCTACCAGGACGGGCTCATTGCCATAATCCTATACAATAGGAAAAATTGGGTCGAAAAACCATTAAAAAACAACTAGTTTCCTGGCTAATACCACGACGAACGTTAAATTACATCAAATGAATTTCCGTGCAGAGTTCCTATTTTAATACTAATCTTTATTATTGAAAAAAATAAATGGATCAAAATGCCAAGCAAATAATCATGAACGGAATATAATGTATTAGTGTCGGAAGTGTGACAAAAATTTGACAGTAAAATGATTTTGTACCTACAGATTTTAAAGTGTTTGTTCTCAGCATGTCTCAGCATGAGAAAAACATACTATACCATTAGTTCTATTACTCAATCACTGATAAACACTTGTGTAAAATATGTACAAGGTTGCACGTGTCCTCTGTGACGAATAACATAACTTTGGGGTTTTTCCTGCATCACTACAAAATACATCGCTAAAATGAATAAATACTATACAATACTACGATTGAACTTCAAACATGTAAACATTTAATTATTCACTATATTATCATAACTCCTGTATAAGTACGATACTTGACGTAATAATAAACATTTAAATAATTCTCTCTTTATAAACAGATAAGAGCATTTCTTTTTACCCGGATAAACTTTCAGTTTTTAATAAAAAATTTTGTTACTGGGTAAGTGGACTCGTCATTTTGTCTGTCAATTTTTTTAATCCAGGTACAAGTCAGCAAGTAATTTGAAGAAAAAAAAATTATTCGAAAATAGAAAAAAAGCTATAATTCGATAAGATAATTTAATAAATGTGTGAACAATTGAACAATTACTGAAACATTAACAAAACGTCCAGAGAACTTATATTTTCCACAATTTGAAAAACTTTGCTCACAATATTTGAAAAAACAATGAGTTGGTTGATTATATTTTAATACCTACTATGATCCAGAAATAAATAACTTTTCTTCTACAACTCAAAACAAGTCCTCATTTTTTAGTTTGTTTGACTTAGCATTAAATCAAAATACGATTACATTATTTAAACGGGAGAGAGGTATAAAAAGTGCACTTTTTTCAACGGATGTTATTAGGCGACAACAATGACAGATCCGAATAGCAAGGTAATTCTGTCAAAGAATCAGTTTTTATTTTCTGGGGCAAACAAAAAGCCTGTAAATATCTCACTAGTTGAAAATATCCATGAATTTGGGCATCTTTAGATACCGAATTCTTGATGACTATGTAATTAATCTAAGTGACACTGAATAGAAAAAATCGTAGTTATGGCCAATATTAGTTTTTTTTTTTACTTTAGAGTAAAGAAATAGTAATTTACATAACTGGTCCGGAATTTTTTTTGGTAGAGTAGACAAAATTCTTGGGCGAATCCTGGAAAGTTACAAGTCCGAAAAACTGTTTTCGGACGTGTTGCGTACACTATTTTTTCGGCAAACGTGTAGAATAATAAATCAACGTGACACATTTCTTTATTATATTATATTTTTAATATTGAAATTCGAACAGAAGATAGATACAAACAGAAACAATCTAATTCTTATTTATATTAATGTTTAATTTTATTTTTTCATAACAACATAAGAATTATTTAAAAGAAAACAATAAAATAAAACATAATGTAAAATACAAATGAAACATAAAATAAAACTAAGTATAATCTATATAATCTAAAATATAGTATTTTCCTGCTCATAGAAGAGAACATAGGCATATCCGCTCATGACGGATTCCGATGAAATTGGGGTTACACGTGAATCATTATATTCATGCCACGTGCTCGCATAAGGATGTCTACAGTAGGCTGTGTAGTGTCCGCTGTAGGTAGTTCCACTATGATTAGACAATGCATATATACCATAGCGACAAGGGGCTACGTTGTCTGTAGCATAATTACTCATGTTTATATTAAAGTTCGAGTCTTCCAGGCCTAGTCCGGGAAGTACGTACTCTCCAGGCTAGGCCAGAAAAATGCAACTTTTTCAAAGAAAAAGCGTCCGGGAAAACTTTAAAGTTCCTCCCAATGGACTGTTCATTCTAAATTTGAGCCAGCGTAAATTTTTTTTTCAACAATGTAGCCGGGCTTGTACGAGTGGGCCAATTCGTAAAGGTTTATCCTGTACTAAAATACAACTTTTATGAAAGTTTCCTTTCTTTTGTAATTTTTCCCCATTTTTGCTAAAATGATTGGCCTATATCGTGATTGTGCCAGGTTGCTGGAATTGTTATTGTTTATATTTAGTTACATGGGGGAGTGTTATATTGATTTGGGTTTTTATTTACATTTCCAAGGACGGCGAATGACAGACCAAACAGAATATGTATGCGATCTCGATATTGCGTAATTCATTATTATCAACGAGTTTCCTGGGAACGATAATATTTAGTTCACGAAGGGGTTTTTGGAACCAGTTCATTCAGTAAAATACGCGGAAGTAACAGTTATATACTATAATCGACGAGTGAACTAGATAAACAAATGACGAGTTATATCTATCAAAGGACCTCCCTCGTAAGGATTAAATGGATTCCTGCAATTCCACTCAAATCAGCGAAACCGAGTGTTGCTTCGCTATTGCTCGTCAAAAGTTAAGTAAAATATATACGCTGTGTTCAAAATGGTCCGCCCTATATATCTAAAGACCAAATATTATGCCAAATCACCAGGACACGTCGATTTATAGATCAGGGGGACCCTATATGTGATCTCATGAGCTTCAATTTTCACCCCTCACTTACACCATTTTTTACCATTTTTCGTTAAATGAAAGTTTATACCGAGAGAAACGTCACTTTCAACGGTATACAGCCTGTTCCAAATCAGCCATTGCCAACTCTGTTATTATTGAAACTACGAATTCGGTTAAATGGGAAATTTTTTAATGGCCATCTCGATGCTGAAGAAAAAAATGACAATCGCGTTCTAAACATATTTAATGAAATTATATAAAACACCCTATATTTTATCATATATTTCGAAGTATCATCATCTTCTAAACAAAAATGCTCTTGGTCTTTTCATGCTAAAGTTGAAAATGAGAAAGTTATTTAGGAAAAATTATTTTAATTCGGCAGATGTGAACCCCTCGTTCACCAGATTTCATACCCCTCGATTTATATTTTGGGAAGTTCTTCGAATCGATGTTAACGATCAAACATAATGACGTTAATTTATTGTAAAATTCTATCTAGAATATGTATGTGTAATTCACGAAATTATCCTTTATTTTGTTAATATATCATCGTTTCGGAGAATTCCACAAAAACAGAAATCGAGGGATGTCATATCTGCATGGTGAAAGAGGGGTTTGTCTACGACAGTGATTTTAGCAAAAGTGCGTACAAGATTTCACACTGGTGATATCAATAATTAAGAGGCCACGGCGTGGAGAGTGACACGCCTGGCATGTGGGCTGAGGAGTGCCACATTGATCGCGTGCCTGGACGCTAGCGATCTCACGGTCTGTTGATTAACAAGTCGGGTGTGGTTCGCGCCGCGCCGTGATCTGTGCACCCCAGTCTCGCCACTTCGCACACAATCGACGGGACATGACACTCCGCCCGAAACTTGGCCCGCCGCACCATTCTCACGGCGCATGGAGTGTCAGTTCACACGCCAGGCGCGACACTCCACACACCGGGTAATGGCTTCTTTACACTCCGCCCGAAACTTGGCACGCCGCACCATTCTCACGGCGCATGGAGTGTCAGTTCACACGCCAGGCGCGACACTCCACACGCCGGGTAATGGCTTCTTTACACTCCGCCCGAAACTTGGCACGCCGCACCATTCTCACGGCGCGTGGAGTGTCAGTTCACACGCCAGGCACGACACTCCACACGCCGTGTAATGGCTTCTTGACACTCCGCCCGAAACTTGGCACGCCGCACCATTCTCACGGCGCGTGGAGTGTCAGTTCACAAGCCAGGCGCGACACTCCACACGCCGGGTAATGGCTTCTTTACACTCCGCCCGAAACTTGGCACGCCGCACCATTCTCACGGCGCGTGGAGTGTCAGTTCACACGCCAGGCACGACACTCCACACGCCGTGTAATGGCTTCTTATAATTCAAGTGTGAAAAGTAGATGCGTATCAAAATCTATTTTTGAAAGGAATGTGAAGGTAACTATTTATAACATTATAACCAACATATTTTCATACCTTGCAATGAGTATAAATTCAAATATTTCGAAAATTCTTGGCATTTACGAGGGATTTTGTTCATAAAAATTTCCCGATATTTAAACTTACATAGCCAGTAACAAAATAATCACTAATGAATATCCGTATCACATACGCATCCACTTATTCAACTTCAAATATCTCGAAAACCGTTGATATTTGTGAAACGAAACGTATTCCTTTTTTGTAAAGGAAACATTGGGGATTAAGAAAAAGAAGACGAAATCGATATTAATCCAGTGGCGTGAAAGTTCGGGAGAGGCGAATAGGGGTACCCACCTGCCGTACGCCCCTGTTAAGAGTTACAAACACACGATTTGCCTTGAAATATAAAACTGAATGCTGTTAAGTGACATACCAAATTTCATTAAGAAAAGTTAAGCCGTTATGGAGTTATTCTGGAAAATATATTTTTTTGTGTCACTTTCAACACTCTGTAACTTGGTTATTACGCATTTTAGGGTATATATTTATTGGAACTTTCAGCCTTAAAATGAAGTGAGAGTGATTCTACCCTCGGCGTTTGTCCCCGTTATTCTGGGACACCCTGTATATGTTTAATATCACTATTGTGAAGTGCAAACCTCAACCTCGAAATCACATACATTTTTTGTGTAGGATGTGTATGAGCGATTTTCAACATTTATTGAAGGAACTGCCGGGATTATAGGTGAGTTGAAAACTGAGGCAGGAGTAAAACCCAGTTTTTTTATTTGACAGGTATAAGTGAGACTTGTCTCACTAGTCTAAAATCGTTGCATATGCTCCAAAGAGGGTACTGATTCCTGTTCCAGTATAATTATTTCATATCAACTAAAATATCCATGACTTTCGGGTCCTCCGTAAATATCGTTAAAGGGTTATGTGAAGTGGGACAAAACACATTTTAGGTACTCATATACTCACATGTTATATTTACATGAGGAAGTAGAAGTCTTCAGGAACGATATGCACTTTTTCTTTTCCTTCTACTATAATTTTTAGCAAATTTCTGACAAATCTAATTTTCGGCCCTGCCTGAACTTGCAGTGGCGGGGTTACCTCGAGCATGAAATGTGACGTCGGCGTTACACCACGTTTCCTGAGAAAACGAGCGTATTTCATGAGGTATTCCTCAAAATCATTCTTGTGGAGAATTGAATTATCTCTCAACCTAACTAAATCGTTTTTTGATAAATCTTATATTTTCTGAAATAACAACAAAAAAATTAAATGTTTTTTAAATGAAAAATTTTTTACGTTCCACCCCTGATTTTTTGGTAAACAATTTTAGACATGATGTCGAGATGTCATGTGCTGAGTTTCAGAGTGCTACAGTAATTCATTTTTCACTTTTTGCTCGAGTTTGTCTGTCGTTACTGGATTATGCATGGAATGATTTTATTTTGAGTAATAACCTTTGCGGTGGATGAAACTTTTTTTATAAAAAATGCCCACCTACTCGAGTTTGGTTAACTCAGCGACCGGAATACAGAAATGTTAAAAACACTCGCGCGCTTATCCTTGATAATAACTAGTGTTTCAATCGGTGCAACATAAGGAAAAGATTTAATGCCTAACAAGATCCGTAATGACAGTACATAAATGAGCAAAAATTTATATCTCGACACTAGTTATCGATATCCAGTGACGGAAAAATCCTACAACATTAGAAAACAATTACGCAGACTAACAGTATGTGTAACATGCATACATTAGTGTCTGAGAACATAGCAAATCCACACAAGAAACTTGTAAGATATGGCTGATACGATTTTTTCCCAATAAGTGAGCAATAATCAAGGCAATAATAATAACTCGTATACACGAGTATTGAAAATCTATTAACGCTCTGCTGCCTCTGAGCGGTATTCGCATTGAATCAACCGACGCCAGAACAATGTTTCCTATTAGTAAGCACCAGAATTAATTTATAGCCGAATGAAAAATGTTAACATGGAATTTTCTTCGGCGTGCCTTTCAATGTCGACTGGTTTTTTTCTAGCTTAGATGGTTCAGATGCCATTTAACGTAATTCATCATAAAACACGATTACATGGTAACATTTTATGATTTTATTCGTTTTTATTATTCGTAATGAAGGTTGATTAGGTAACATTATATTTGCATGATCATAATGGTTAGCTATACTTGCACGTGTTATAGAAAAAAGTTTTAAAGCGTGAGCTTTTATTATGGAATCAGGATAGCGTGTTTCTACACTAACTAGTGGGAATAACAGGAATTTTTATACATAAATACACCAAAACTTAAACCTACTAGTAGTTATTAATAATTCTAGTTCGATATGAACACTAATGAAACGCGTATAAAGTTACATAAATATTAATAAATTACGTTCATCATATAAAAAATTTTATCTGCTTGCATATCATCCTTATAACACAATAAATATTTGTGTTTGTTTCGATGAACCAATTCTGAAACGAAATATACAGAGTGACCCATTTGAAAGCGGGCCACCTCTCTAAAACTGTTATTTATTATCCGATTCAGAAGTTTTTTTTTTCAATAGATAGAGCATTGATATTTCTAATTGAGTGCCATAAACTCATTTTTTTTTTGGTTAAAAATCCAAAAAACATACTAGCGACTTTTTTAAATATAATTTGGTGACGCCACTGGATTCGCGACATTTTTAAGTGGTTTATGTGGAAATTATGTAGGAATGCGTCCATCAATGAAAAAGTTATATGGGTATGAAATTTGACAATTTTGTCAATAAATCAAGCCACCACTTCAATTTCAGAACTTTTATCGAATTTCTGACAACGCCATTGGATTCATAAAATTTCGAAATATATTTGGTCAAAATTTCATCAAAATTTGTTGATAAACAAAAATATTATAAAGTAATAAAATAAAATTTTCCTAAATTTCCACTAATTTCAAATTTTATTATTTAACAATTTCTTTATTTATGAACAGATTTTGTATCCTGAATCCAGTGGTGTAGTCAGAATTTTGATAAAAGTTCTGAAATTGAACAGGTGAGTTGATTTATTGATAATAATTTTCAAATTTCATTCCCATATAACTTTTTTATTCATGGACACATTTTTACGTAATTTTCACATAAATCACTTGAGAATGTCATGAATCCAGTGACGCCGTCTAATTCTATCTAAAAAACTCGCTAGTATGTTTTTGGATTTTTGACCTTGAAAAAAATTCGAAGTAGGCCTTGAAATTTTTATTTTCATTTCGAATTTATGTCACCCAACTAGAACTATTGATGCTCTATCTATTGAAAAAAAAAAAAATTCTGAATCGGATAATAAATAACAGTTTTAGAGAGGTAGCCCTCTTTCAACTGGGTCACTCTGTATAAGCCACTACTCACACTAATCTTCGAAATTGATGAACATGTTGAAATAATATTCAAACCTTAATCAATCACTGAAAATGTAATCTGGGATTTTGAACTTTGAATATTGTATCAAATATAACTTGGTTCTTCGTATATTTCGAAAATTACTATTGTACTTTACTACTCAGTTAATTTTAATGCTATTGTACTTTACTACTCAGTTAATTGAAATTATTGTGCCACCTCGTATACGAAAGAAGTTTTTTGACGTAGAATGAACATTTTTGGCGCATTCTGTAAATGTCCCAAATTCATGTCAAAATTACGGAGGAGTTTCCATTCCAGGTGAGACAAACTTGGAGTTTTCAGAGTTTTCAGCTTTTATTAGAAAAGTTCTGAATACGAATTCGAAAACATTTTCGACCTATTTTGTTTCCTACTATGAATTTTTGGTAACATCGATGGTTCATTCCATCGCTGGTTACAATGTAACAAACATACATACATAATTGTATATAATATGAAAACTGAAAAGACATTATATTGGAAAGTATGGTAAACCAAAATTCAAAATGATCTAATTTCTCGTGTAAAGAATAGATTTTGAAATTTAAAATTATGTCTACAAGATAAATAATTGAATACATGAAAGTGAAACATCAATGGAAGGAGTGGTGAACAGACACACATTATAGGAAAGTGTGGTGAACCAAAATTCAAAAATGATACAACGGTATTGCAATTTCAAAATACGAACAATAGATACATAATCGAGTAAATGAAAGTGGAACGATATTATTGGAAAGTGTGGTGAACCGACGGACGATATAGTACGGTGAACCAAAAATTAAAATGATGTAATTTTAATGCATTTTCTAGTCAAAATAATATATTTTGGACTATCAAATTATGTCAGCAAAATATAAACTGAATATATGAAAGTGAAAGACATTATTGGATAGTGTGATGAACAGATATTGGGAAGTATGGTGAACAGACGGACTATATTGGAAAGTTTGGTGAACCAAAATTCAAAATGATCCAACGATATTGCAATCAATTTCTCCTATAAAGAATAGATTTTGAACGAATTATGTCAACAAAATACGAACAAGAAACGAAACGACATTATTGAAAAGTGTGGTGAACAGACGGAGGATATTGAAAAATTTGATGAACAGACGGACGATATTGGAAAGTGTGGTGGACCAAATTTCAAAATGATCTACACAACTGAATATATGAAAGTGAAATGAGTGGTGAACAGGTGAACAGGCGGATAATATTGATAAGTGTGGTGAACAGACGAACGATATTGGAAAGTGTGGTGAACAGACGAACGATATTGGAAAGTATGGTGAACAGACGAATGATATTGGAAAGTGTGGTGAACAGACGAACGATATTGGAAAGTATGGTGAACAGACGAACGATATTGGAAAGTTTGGTGAACAGACGAACGATATTGGAAAGTGTGGTGAACAGACGAACGATATTGGAAAGTGTGGTGAACAGACGAACGATATTGGAAAGTATGTAAACCGAATTTAAAAAATGTCTTGTTGATATTTCAATTTCTCATTTGAAGAATAGATTCTGAACTTGAAATCATTCATTAGAGATAATTTTGTACAATTCTTAGTGTATGGATTGATTCGAAATACTATATCAATGAAGACTATGAATTTATGAATCCCCTTCCGCGAAAAAATTCTCGTAAAATGAGCAAATATCGACACAAAGTTCATAAATCTGACATTAATTCATATGCATATACAAAGAATATTGTCAATTGTTTAATTAACCTGAATACCATTGACAGTGCGTGAAGTTATTCCCATTATATATTTATTTACATGCAGTTTCATCACTTTTACGAAAGACCAACTAATGAGCCAATGATAATTACAGCCAGTGTGAATTTATGAAGGTCGCCTCTTTGTATTGTGTAGCGGATTAACAGATAAATTTATTATCAACAAATAAATCATGGTTTTTATTTGATGTATGTAATTAATTATCTTATTCGCCACTGAAAGTTATCTCGGTTCCTTTCAAATCGATAGTTCAAACTCGTAGTAAAAGAAGAATAATGTTGCAAAGTTCATCTCATAAGTAATGAGATGCGCAGATTAATCATAACAGAGTGAGCACTAAGTGTATTTTCACAAAATCTATCGTCAGATGTAGTTCAATGTCCAGCATGGTTTTTGCCGGAGAAGTAGTTGTTTTCTGTTAGATTACAAAAAAATCATATTTTTCATTTTCAGTTTTCATGGAGGATGTTCCCCTTTTCAACATGAATACCTTCCAAGAGGTTATCTTGAACGATGGAAAATAACGACTAAAGTTTGTCTTTCAGCCGCAGATGATTCCACAACAGATTTTATGAATGCGCTCGTGAGCGGAGTATCCTTACCAGACGAGTAGGTCTTTTTTGGACAGAAAGTTTCAGCATATTTTTAGGTGCTGCACTCCTTGTATGGAAACAGAATTCCAAGAGAGGTCAGATTTGTGGCTTAAAAATTATAATCAGTTAACGGGAAGTGAAATACTTTTTGGCACGAAACAGAAAACTAAGTTTTTGCAAAGGGTTTCTAACCGGAATCTAGCGTTTTTCACAAAAACTCCAATTAAAAAGATCCACGATCACAAAGAAATCAAAAAATACCAAAGCAATTTCTGCTTACAATTTCTTTCTGTTCCGTCAAGAATTTTATAAAGCCAGATAGTAAATTCTTTGGATATTATTATTTATTTTTGTGTTTTTTTATATTATTTATAATTTTAACAAAAAAATTTATATTGATTTGTTCCATATAAATTCTCCATAAATTGCAACTCATATTTTGTACTAGCTAGATGTAAAACGTAAACAAAATATATATATTTTTTTGAATTTAGATTGATTATGTGCTATTTTAGTAAATTCAAAATTGTTTATCAAAATGGGCACTTTACCACATAGAACTGTTACTTCACTATACAGTATACCGGGTGTCCCAAGTTATCGTATAATATCTCGCTTATTTGACAAGATAATTAAAAAATAGAAAAACTACTTTGAATGGCATTAAAGAACCTTCCTAATGACGTATAATAAAATAAATTTTATTTGTCAGCTCTGCGGTAGCTATCCCTCACTATTTTTTTTCAAATGGCACCACCTGTATATTGCAATGGAAAATTGTTTATTTATTCTATTTGGAATACAACGATAGCACATACTTGGAATTTTTTTATTAATAAAAACAAAATCATTAACATTTTGTGAATTTTTTCACGTTACCTAATTATCCTTATAAAAATGAAAAATTGCCTCTGCCCATGTTTATAAAAACTTGACAGAATATGAGTAATTAATAAAACAATACCAAGTATGTGCTATCGTTGTATTCCAAATAGAATAAAACACAATTTTCCATTGTATTTTCCATTTGAAAATAAAAAGTGAGGGGTAGCTACCACAGGGCTCTGACAAATGAAATTTATTTTATTATAATAGTCATTAGGAAGGTACTTTAATGTCATTCAAAACAGTTTTTCTATTTTTTAATTATCTTGCCAAATAAGCGAGATATTGCCTGTATACGATAACTTGGGACACCCGGTATAGTACTTATAGTAGTACTGAAAATCGTTTATTAAAATATTGAAAATAAATAGACAGTGTCAGGTAACTAGGTTACGAAAATTCTACACCGGAAGCTATTAAGGATTATTTAAAATTTCTTACTTTGTAATGATTTTATATCTGATTATTTGTTTATGATTACGAACACAAATTGTGAAAAATAGTATAAACTAACCTCATAAAGAAGCAGTTTTAAATCAATGAGAATCTCTTCAACAAGGTCAATTTAATGACGCAATGAGATTAATAAATTGGGAGAAATTAATTCCTGCTTCAGATTATTATTGGTACAGGATAACTGAAACCTTCGTCCACAAACTATCAACCACACTATACAAGACAACTTTGGAGGGAGGGAGTTTCCTTTTGAAACAAACTCACATATATCACATAAATCACTGAAAGGTCGAAAAATGTGAATCGCTGTATAACTTTCAAGGTGCAACCATTTGCATATAAGTAAGATTAATTTTGTTTGTATCTATTACACATTCATCAGAACACCGATAAAGTATTGTTATTATCCGATTTATATTCATGGGGAAACATGTATTATAGTACTAAAATTAATTGAGATCTAATCGATAACAATCAACAATAAGTATCGAACCGAACGATCGATAAATTATTGATTGGCAAAAAAACTCAAGTAGGAAACCATAAAGAATGCAGTTTTCAAGGAGGGATAACTTGATCGCAGAAAAAACTGAACAAGGAAATCTAAAGATCACTTTTTTAATAGTTCACTATCGCAAAAAAGATATTGCAACAGTTATTTTACTGCAATTTTTCAGTAATTTGAGTTTTCAGATCAGTTTATCGATTTCCATAAAAAACAACATTGCGTTTACGGTAGTCAGTGAAATTATTTTATCTACTGGCATATTTATACAGCTTACATAAGTCATTAGTTTCGAGTCATAAGAAAGAATATTGCCTTTTTATGAGGCAGTCATAATGATATGATATTCGAATGGCGAACGAAATCAATGCTTTGAAAAATTTGGATTTCATCATTCCCTTCTTAGAGTTCAGGCATACAATTGTCAATCATTTATTAGAACTATTAGTTACGATACTGATATGAGTTTAGTAATGAGAAACTTTACCGCACTAGTGCGGTAAAGTAAAATTTATTTGTTTCTCTTTTTAAATGTCAGTCTATTTAATGGAAAAGGATAACAAGAACTAATTTATTATAATTTTGAGTATCTATCCCGGGATTTATCAGGTAATAAGGTTTGAATTTTTCAATTTGTAGCGAATTCTATATCTGAATCTATTCTTCAATGGTCTGAACTAATGTCGATGAAACTTTACTAAATTGGAATGAACGTGTCAAAGTTGACAGTTTGCAAAATAAATCAACAATGGGCACAACGCTTGCTTGTTGCATGATTTCTAATATTATTAATTTAAGGAATATTGACTAATTTTGAATAAATAATTAACATTATTGGTAGTAGGTAAAATATTGTAAAATATTTGTGTCGTAAATTCATATTACGATAATCGATGGGTTATCAAACTCGATATCTATTACAGATGAACTTATATTCAGTGTGTGATTATGTAAACATATTACAATGTATCTAGTTATAGTTCCCATGTAACAAGACCTTCGTGTCTGTATGGAAATGAAAAATTAAATAAATAAATGAATAAATAAATATTGAAATGTACAGTGTGACAGATTGGATTTTTTTTTGTGTTAGGTAGACATTCTAAAAGTCTACTAGGACGCCAAATTTAATGAATAATTCTCCATTTCCAGGGCCAACTGATTTGATTACGAATATGTATTCCGCATTTTGACAAAAGTTCTGAAAGTTAATTGGTGAGTTGATTAAACGGCATATTTTTCAAAGTTCGTTTCCTTATTACTTTCAGCGTAATTAACATACAGTGTGACCCATTTAAAATGGAACCACCCTTGTAGAATGTGCATTTTTCAATCAATCTCAAATTTTTTTCTATTGAAATATTAAGCATGAAAAACTGTATCTTGACACTAACTTTCACAATTTTAGTTTAATTTCCAAGGCACTCTATGGTTTTTTTTTGTTTATCAAAAACGGCAAAAGTTTATTAGGCAATTTTTGTTTTCAAATTTGACTACACCACTGGATTCGTAGTCGTTATAAATGAAAACTGTCAAATTTTCATTAAAAAATATTTGTTAACAACGAAGTTACAACAACTTCAATTTTAGAAACAAAGTATTTGTTTTTAATTTTTATTCAGATTATAAACATATTTGAGATCTGACAACACTGTCATCATCAAGTAGAACACCAGTGAATTTATACAGTGAAAATCCGAAGTCAATAGCTCAATCCGTTCTACAGTTATAACTCCTGAAAATATGGTAATGTGCGGAAGAATGTACTAAGTACTGCATAACTTGAAAATGAATTTTTAATTTTCTGTTATTCTAGAATACACTTATCGTAACCTACACTCAAATGAATGATTTTGAAGGAATATTATTCACAAATCCATTGGCGTAGTCAGATTTTTATTACAAAACGCTTGCACCACAAATCTCTCACATTACCATATTTTCAGGTGTTATAACTGTAGAACGGATTGAGCTATTGACTTCGGATTTTCACGGTACAAATTCACTGGTGTTCTACTTGGTGATGACAGTGTTGTCAGATCTCAAATATGTCTATAATCTGAATAAAAATTACAAACAAATACTTTGTTTCCAAAATTGAAGTTGTTGTAACTTCGTTGTTAACAAATATTTTTTAATGAAAATTTGACAGATTTCATTTATAACGACTACAAATCCAGTGGTGTAGTCAAATTTGAAAACAAAAATTGCCTAATAAACTTTTGCCGTTTTTGACAAACAAAAAAAATCATAGAGTGCCTTGGAAATGAAACTAAAATTGTGAAAGTTAGTGTCAAGATACAGTTTTTCATGCTTAATATTTCAATAGAAAAAAAATTGAGATTGATTGAAAAATGCACATTCTACAGGGGTGGTTCCATTTTAAATGGGTCACACTGTATGAAACGTTTCAAAATATCGCGAATCCATTGGTGTAGTTGGAATTTTTCTAAAAAAATCGCTAGTAATTTTTTTTTTTTGAATTTTGACTTTGAAAAATCAGATTAGTTGGCCTTGGAAATGGAGATTTATTTATTATTATTATTTATCATGTTTTCATCAATATCACTATCATCACTATCTTCTAATTCATTTTTCATTCTTTGAAAATCGGAAGTGATTTCTCATCTCGATACTTTCTTATTGAAATAAATCCTTGCTCCAAAACTATGTGTCTGAAGGCTAATCAGAACAAAATGTACTTCCTTTAACTTTTCTCGAATGACCCATGACTTTCAAAGTAGGAATTTGTTTGTAGACAGGTGAACGAAAAAATGTGACCGTGTTTTGAAACAAAACTGTACTTACTGGACAAGCACAACTAGAATTTGTATCATATCAGAATCTGGTAAGGAACAACAATGTTTTTGGTGGAATTATTTATTGGCAATGATGCATGTAGCTGGGCTTTTAACTTTTTAACGATTTATGAAAATTTTATTGAAATATGTTGAAATAGGAAATATTTGAAATTGAACTAGGAAATATACGAAATTGTTTCGCTCATAAAACAGAAAAGGTGTATTTACAATTGAACTGGTGAGCTGCTAGCTTATGTCGCACATATTTGACCGGAATCTATCGAAAAATATAGTGAAACTCTGGCCGCTGCATTGAATATGTCCAAAACGATTGATCGCGTTTGGCACCAGGGCCCTCTTGCCAAACTTCTATCTTATTGCCCCCCCCAGTTGCGTTCCCACAGTTGTGTTCCTTGCTATCTAGCTTTCTCTCAGACCGATCTCTCCACGAGGTGGTCGATAGAGTATCATCCGATACTCTACCAATAACCTTTTCTCTTCCAAAGCTCTGATATCATCTTTGAAAGCAGATATGAACGAAGAAGAATCGTGAATGAAATAAATACGGAAAAAAATTCTAGAATGGGGATCCAACAACTTGGTTAAATTCAATGCGAATAAAACCCAAGCATGTCTCTTCTCTAGAAAGACCGATCTCACCAAATGGCCTGCGTTACTATATCAGGATTATCTATACCAATGAAATCTTCCCTTTCAATGTTCGGTATTACCAACAGCAGTACCCTTTCAAGGAAAAACCATGTGAGGTCCATTGCCAAAAGTCCCAAACACTTGGTTTTCTGTTTCGTGCTGAGAAGTATTTCACTTTTCGTCAATTCATATGATTTATAAGGCACACATCCGACTGTTCCCATATATGGAGTACAGCACACAAACACACATTGAAACTCTAAGATTATGTCCAATTAAAGAGCCATTCGTCTCTTCGTATTACTTTGATCACAAGCTCGCTTACTTAGCTGAGACACCGCAGGAACTGTCTCTGTTTTTATAGATAGAACGCCAATTCCTACTTACTTCTCCTTGGCTCTCACGAAGTTTTCTTAACATTTTCCTTTTCGTGGGAACCAGAACTTAAAAATAAAATTACGGTTCTGTACATTTCGAATTCACCAGACGATTCAAACAGGGTTATTTTATGTGAAACATATTAACATTATTACTACCAATATTCCTTGTAATATTTCGCACTATTACATTTTTGTAATAACGTAAAAAATAGGGTCTCTGAAGACCATTTTCGAAATCACTGAAATGAAAAATCACCTCTTCTTAGTGTTCAAGTAGAAGTATATTCTTCAACGAGCATATAATCTTTATCCTCGAAAATAATGCTCATTATACGCGAGAAGAAGACTATACTTTTTCTACGACTACACGAAAATTTATAAATTTATGACGAAAGCTCAGTGTGGTACTTATAGGTATCTATCGAAATTATTGACTTTATTACCAAATAGCAGTATAAATTACAAAGCAATATGAGGAATAATAACAATTATACATGAATAACTAAATGATTGAGGAAAAAAAAACATCCACCAGTAGGATTCGAACTCACGCTCTTATAACAACCTTTAACTAAATAAATAAATAAAATAAATAAATAGAGGTTTATTTTCCATAGTGACTCATT
Organism: Chrysolina haemoptera; assembly: GCA_958298965.1. NCBI lineage: Eukaryota > Metazoa > Arthropoda > Insecta > Coleoptera > Chrysomelidae > Chrysolina > Chrysolina haemoptera. The sequence goes on along the minus strand of OY282591.1, from coordinate 24,335,976 downwards.
ACATAACACAGATAATAACATGCTATTTCATTTATTTACATTCTCCAACCCAGGGGGGGCAAAGAAGAGGTGAATAGAAGGGCGCAGAAGTAGCAACTCTCCTGCCCTCGATCAGGAGAACAGGAGAGCGCCCTGCCAAACCGAACTTAGAACCCCCAAAAGAGAGGGTGCCGTTGCCCGGCCACGCTGGTGGTAACGTGGGGCCATGCAGACATTTCATTACCTGCGGTGATATTCTGTAAGATACACGCCTCCTGCATAGCTAATGCGTGTGGTTAGATTTTATTCATTGTAGAAAGTGCTAGCAGATGTTTTTGAGGCTGGTTATTTAGATGTCAATCCCGGAAAAGGCTGAGGTAAAAAACCGGGTCGAGGTACTTTGCGTTTTAGGTATTCCTTTCGTCTTGGTTCCCTAAGGAACCGGTTCTTCCCTTCGTTCTTGGAAGATATCCAACGCTTGATAGATGAGCCCGCCGTGTTTGCGGGGCTCATTATCGAACACTCTGAGCTTTGTAATGTCCTTGGTGAGGGGACTTTTATCGATGTAGTATTTATAAAAATTTGTATGACAAGTTTCTAATATATGTCGGAACCGAGTCGACGCCAGCAAGCTCCCTAAGAGTTTCCAATCCAACGTATCTTCGGCTGTTGGTTATAATACGGAGTACTTTATTTTGTATCCTATCTAACCTCATCAAAGGGGTCATTTTTAGGCTGCAAAATACCGGACAAGCGTACGTCATTGATGGTCTGATAATTTAACAACCTTTAACTTTTCCGCGGATCCGTACCACTGGACCACACAGGTATTTATAAAATTTGTGCATGACATATAACTAAACAAACTCTTTTTGACAAAAAACCGAGATTGTGTAGAATGTTCAGAAAAATATTATTCCAAATACCTTTGTTGCAAGAAGATTTCATCAGGAGCTAAAGTTAAAACTAAGAAATAAAACAGTCAATCTGACATTCGCGGATGCCAAGCCGTGACAAGTCCAATGAACCAAAGCCTTCTTGAGAAATTTGTTTGGTACATTTGCTGTTTTGTCATTGGTCTAAACCTCTCAGTTACCGTGGATTCTGAAAATTCTGAATCTGTGATTGGCTGAGTGCCGTTGAATACTGAGTTGGGATCCACGGTGTCTTGGAATCATCTTCATTCTTCGACTAATAATCAATATGTAATCGATGTAGAATACAACAGTCGTAGAGAAACAATATTTTGCAATAATTGACCATTTTTCAATACCTAAAGATTGTTTATCGGAGTGAGCTTCACCCTGTAAATGACTGGTGATTCGATACATTCCTTCACACAAGTTCAGTATGAGAATACTGAACTAACTTCCCAGATACATTACACGTGTAGACAAAAGTAAGGTTAGAATAATAACTTAAAGTCATAATTATCGCATTGTTACAAACGTCAAGATCACGATTACACCTACGAGAGATCATGAAGTGAATTGAATCAATCTCGGCAAGCCTGCCTACCTACCTCTCAACCACTGCTGACCTTAGCGAATTAAAAATTCGCAAAACTAGGTATAAAGATCTGTTAACAATTCGAAATAAATCATTGAGACAGATAACAATCAGCCTGTTACTGGGAAACGAGAAGCACGAGAAAAAATCACCGTTAGACGGTGTGTTATGTAAGTATATGTGCCCCAACTTGAAGGAGATTCTTTGACTGATTCTAAGTCGAAAAAATTCATATAAACATAGGTCCGGTAATGCTTCGTTTTCATTATACAGGGAGTCAACATTTTTAAAATAAATAGTTATTTTCGTAAATAATCCTTGACTCGTTTTTATTTTGGGTGGTATTAAGGGGCTAATTTACCACTAACTTTATGAAAATTATTATATCCAGTGGCGCACTGGAAGGCAACTCAACCGATTCTGTTGACAAAAAAAATGTGCACCACTGATTTTTCTCTAGAATCTAGAATTTTTTTCGTATCTTGCTTTGTTTTTGAGAAAAAACATGAAAATCATTTTATTGCATGTTTTAATGTAATTGTGCTTGTGATCTACACTAACACTGACTATTCCTATACAATAATGTAATATTTTCCTTGAGGAAAATAAATACAAACAAACAAAAAAAAGTCAATGGGACAACATTACGAGAAAATTGTAACTACCAAAACATCAGTTTTCCATATCAATGAATAAAAAAAAATTGTGTATCAATCAACAAAACACAACCCTTTTATTGCTTGCATTGCTAACAATTTCTAAGACTAAAATACTATTCAATGGAAAGTAATAACAGCTACACTTCTGTTTTTGATGATTTGGTAGTGTTAGAATGTGTAACAGGTCTATTTTACGAGCCAAAATCGATTACAACTTGCTTATTGTTTGCCAAAGTCTAGTTTTTATTGTGTCTCAACTAACTTCGTATAGACTATCCATATCAGGAAATAAACAAGATAAATGATGCAAAAATATTTAGTCGATTGTTACTCAATGATTTTATTATGATTTAGGTTAGAACGTAAAACCTGGACCTTTTACAAATATTTTAATGTAACTTAGACATGTAAAGCTATCTAATCTAATCAGTCATCCACTTACGTATGTATTTTTAGCATGTTTTTCAACCGACTTCATTTTCATATTTACTGTACATGTTGATTTATCCTATACCTTTTGAGAAGATTAATGGATAATTATGTACAGAAAATTAATAGGACGCAGTCGGAAAAATTTCTTTTTCTATGACCACATGGAAATATGACCATTTTATACGCTTTATCGATCAAGGAAGTAGGCCGATTGTAAAACACGTTTTCAATTCTACATCGCAAACTGTAAAAACGCTCGTACTACAAAATTTCATATACCTACTCGTGGGAAATGTATGCCATTTCATTCTCATTGTACAATATACTATTTTATACAACTGCTATGAAAACTAGCGTATTTCTCATAGCTTACTTACTTTTAAAACCATGTTTTGGTCGTAGTGTGAGAATAGTATTTCTCACGGCACTTTGCCCACACCACATACATTTATATGGAGAATCAACAAATATCGACAAAAACTAGTTGGCTGCTGTTCAGTTTTAAATATTTGTCACAGCTGTCAAAAACTGTCAGATTACCTATAGAAGTTTTTAAAATTCTTAAGGTAGTTGTTATTCGTGTTTTGAAAAAGAAGTAAACTATTTTCAGAATTTCTTTCGCTTTTTTCCTCGAATTAACATAGCTTTTTATAGTTGGTTTAAACATTCTATTTCAAATTCTGTTAGATACGTATATGTACTATTGAATAAATGAAAAGTATCAAGGACTTCATGTTGTAATGGAATGTGAATCAGCCTGACATGCAGGTGGTCAGGGTTCGACACCCGGGCCATCCTATTTTTTTTTTTTTTTATTTACATCTTGATATTTAATAAGTCTATCTTAAATAAAGTATTCAACTGTTAAGAGGTATAAATAATACTTTATTGCTATTTTAGTTTTGCTAAAAATAAAAATTGAGTATTGTATTCTTTAAATTCGTGCAGTTGTAGAAAAAGTATAGTGTCCAACACGTGGGGAAAGTTACTTTTTCTACTTGTTGCACAATATACTATTCTATCATGATTGCACTGACAGTAATCTGTTTTATTACTTCACATTATGTATCATACTGAGTAGATGAAATATTCATCGCAGTTACGAGCGTACGGCCAAAATGCCCTTGACTGTAATTGGCACAATAATCAGCTGTAATTACGCCCCCGATAACTGATTCATGTAAATAGGAATCGTATTATGTTACTTAATGAATACTCAATTATTAATTTGTCCGTTAATTCTGTTTTATTCCCGAATCTAGGAATTAGTTTCGACGGTTTAATATTCCCGGATAAAACGGTGTCGGTTCTCTGTAATTTCCGTAATTATGGCGGTTCCGGATATTCCCAATAATTGGGCTGCAAAAATTGACATATTGTGCAGTGTCTCATACGTCAATGAATGATTCATCATCACCGTCGACGCTTTCACTGATTGGATGTGCGTTTCGTGGTTTCCATAACTGGTGTGCATAGATCTGAGAGGAATATTTTTGGGTCAGGCGATGAGCTTGTTTTGACCGTTATGGGGTTAGTTATTCTTAAATTCACTGACGCAGACGTCTACACATGGCCTCCACTTTCTTTAAAATAATGAAGTATACCTACATGAACATTTAACTTATAGAACGGACATCCACAACTTGAATCTGCGAAGAAAAAGGGCTCGTTCTCAAATAATAACTCTGACACAATTAATTATATAAACACTTGGAACCCAAACTTTTTGCCCTAACGATCAATACCTTCGAAAAAACATTCAAAAAACACTCATTTTCCACTCAGCACGACTGAAGTGTTACAAATAAAGAAGTTCGCATCGAGAATCTGATGAAATGCAAAAGAATTTTTTTTTTCTTCTTTCCTTCTACTCTTCATCATTCACACTTTCTTGACCTCTCTCATCTTTCTCTTCTCTTTCCAATTATTTCTTCAAAGTAAGGCTTTGGTGGAAGATCAGATGCGAGGCAACTCCAATCTGAACCAAATGCCCTTTGATCACCATAATATTTATCCCTATATGTATATGTGTTATTTTTTTATATTAATGTAAGATTTGGTGTGCATTTCGTTAATTCCACTATTTACTGATTGTTGCCGAATACAATTTTCTGCCGGCACAACCGTTTAAAAAGTGTACTTTTTTCACACTTTTCCGTTGAATAATAAAATCGCATTTTGATAGTGAAATATTGTCATACTTCAGGCACACAAAGCAGTAGATTTTTTTGATAGTTGTTGAAAAAAGTATATTTTACGACTATTTCATGGTGGCTATCAAGACGCGAGCATGAGATTTCTGAATGAGTGTCTTATTAGCCATTAAATGTGATTTGCATGCATTGTTTTTTTCAGTTTGGCTGTTTGAATGAGGCGCTTTTATTGTAAATGGTTATCAGGCCTTCTTTTGTGAAGTGTCTGGTTTTGTATATGACGAAAATGTATTAAATCTGTTTTTTTTTGTAGCTATTGAGTTTGACTATCATATTCCAGATGACTGTTGATATGGACACCTGAATATTTCAAATGTGCGCTGAATCAATAATAATTATTGTGTAATAAATATAATGAAAATAGTTATTTGTTTCACTAGGCATAAAAGCACAAGATTTAATGCTGCGGCTGGTGTATGAAACCGGCCATGGAATATAGACAGAAGAAAAATATAGGATCTTTCTCTGAAAATGTGCTGATTGCCTATTTTTCCGATCTTTCAAAGAAAATGAAGCCTTCAACGTTATGGTCTACCTACTCGATGTTGAAAGCTACCCTGAACATAAAAAATAACATTGATTTGGCAAAATACCTGAAGTTACGGGCTTTTTTGAAACGCTAGTCAGACGGTTTCCATGCAAAAAAATCCCGAGTTTTTCAAAGAGAAGAAATCGAGAAATTTTTATCAGATGCCCCAGATGAACTGTATTCGTGTACGAAGGTAGGAATATATTGAAAATGATCTATTATGGATTAAAGAACTAATTTTCAATTTATATTTTAGGTTGTTGCAGTCGCTGGGGCTTGTAGATGTGATGAGCTTTTGCAAATGAAAACAGATGATATAAATGATATGGGCGACAAATTGCTAATTATGCTACCAAATACTAAGACCAAAAGATCAAGATCTTTTGTAGTAACGGAATATTTAAGCGTTTACAGAAAATATGCAGCCTCCAGACCCTCGAATTTAAATAATCGGCGTGTCTTCTATAAGTATGCGAACGGTAAAGCACATCGCCGATTCATTGGCATTCACAAATTCGGTAAAATGCCAGAAGAAATTGCTACTTTTCTGGGACTATCCCATGCGAAAGAGTATACCGATTGATGGACGAATATTACTTCAATTGTTAGTTAGGGTTACCTGTTTTAAATAAATTAATAAATTATTATAGGTCCTTGCGGTACACCGTAGTTTATAGTTTTGGGAGTATTTCAGTTCATATTAAATTTCACAACCTGAGTCAAAATCAACAAGAATAGTTCTCAAATAATTTCAGTAGTAGCCAATTCCAATGTCTGCCAGTGACTTGAACAGGAGGAAGAAGTTTTCTGTTTATCCAAATCTCTATTATTATTTTTTTATGAGGTATTTATTGTAATGGATTTTGTGTTGGGAAGCCCTCTTAGAATTTTCTGTTCGAGATTATTATTTATGCAGCTTGAAAGACGAGACAAGAATGTTTCATTAGGTACTGATTTTTTCAAATATTTTTCAAAATGTTAAAGCACATAAATCAATCAATATCAAAGGAACTTCTCCAGAATCGATAATGAGATAAATGAGTGGTTCAAAGATTAATATAATTATTGTTTCATTTTAAAAGTAAAATTATTTGTATGAGAAGAATGCACGTGGATATATTTCGCTTTCTCCAGCCTAAAAAAAAAGAAATCGATAAGCAACGGAATATTCTACCAGATCCCATAGTAGCATGAAACATTATTCATGTATATGTCTTATCGCAGTATCTGCGGACAATTGCAAAGGATTAACCGAATAGAAGCGGTCGTTTGTGTGGCATTGTTGCGGAGTTTACAGAAAACCTCGTTTTTGTGAATTTTCGACGGTCTGGGTTGCGTGGGAGTGGAAGGGTTGCTCCCAGCGCCCTTTGTTCGCTAGCAGATGTCCGTCCGAGAGCCCATTGTGCAGCGTGAGACGACGATTTGCAAAAGTGAATATTTCGGCAATGAATGAGAGAATAACGGCATGTATGATTTGGCGTGTACGGGTGGAAATTATCAAGAAAAAAGGATCATGAAATGTTTAAAAAAGGCATCGAGAAATGGGTTAGATCTATACCTTGAGGAAACTTTGGGACCAATGAGTTATACAGAGTATCCGGTAAACCGATCATATTAGAGACGCGATTGACCATGTCATAACCTATCAGAAAATCACCAATTAACCTTTGTAAAAACGTCTCGGATTTCGAGATGTTGGAACTTCTATGAAAACGTAGTTAAATTTCCATCCCAAGTCAATTTTTGATGCTCCATGCACGACAATAAATGGACTTTTATTCCCATTTTCATCTTCAATTAATATTACTGAAACGTGCATGGTCCAAATTAAACGCAGAAGGCAGATTAAGGATATCGGTCTTTCGGTTTGTAAAAAAAAACCTAAAAATTATATTTGCGCGTTACATATATTTGAAAACGGTTTGAAATGTATTATAATTTTTATTCCAAGAACAGTGTAGGCAAGTAATTGAAAATATCAGTCTCGTTCCAAATGATTTTTCCTTTCGTTCCCTCAAGGTGAAGATAGCAGTAAGTAGAGGTCATTCAAATCATAGGTATTTGAATTATTAGTAACAGAGAGAACCGGAAAACCGGAAAATTTTGCGTTTCTTCCAAATTCATTAGTCCATCATTTTTCCTGTTGTAGCGCATGAAGTAGTGAACTGTATATACTTTATGTGCGCACAAGACAGGTCACGCCATTGGTTTTGGCACAAATGCAATTTTAATTTTTTTGTGCACTTTCTATGTGTTGTGGTTGGTCCGACTTCAGATGCTGAAAGGTGGAGGTATATTTCCATTTTGTGCTACAATGCCGAGAAATTACTGAAAAATGCTTGCAATTTTGACTGAAAACTATTAATAAGCGGCCGGGTAGTAGGAGAGACTGGGAGATGAGGGTACGCGTATTTATTGTACAGGGATTATCCTCAGGTAGCACCTCATATTGCCTAAATCTTGATTTCATATTGTACCAATATAGATTAAAATAATATTTATTCAATATGGGTGAATATTGGAAAAACAATATTACATTAAAAATTTTGGTGGAATATTACCTCAACCTGTACGGAATGTACATTGTTTCATATTGGGTTACTATTGATTCAATAGTTTTCACCAATATCGATGAACCAGCATTGCCTACATATTATTTTTTCCAAGTTTGATAGCACATTATTTGTTGAATATTGTTTCATCTAGGTATGTATATTCAAGAAACCATATTTACCCTATATTAATTAAGACTGTTAGGACAACATACATACAATATTACGTATAAAATTTATTTCCATTATTGAAAATTTAATATTGATCGAATATTCAATAACACTAATGAAATGAATTAGAATCAAACCTGGGTACATAATACAGTGTGTCTCACTCTCACCCTCGTATCTTCCGTAATAATTGAGGTAGAATGATGAAACTCTCAGAACAGATGAAAATGGTCAAAATGCACCTACCACCTCAATTGGGTTGGCCTAAGTGATGTAAACTGCCCACCACTCGCGATGGAACAACCTATTTTTACGGTAAAACATACAATATAGTCTCGAAATTCTTTCAGATTCTGATCAACAGACAAACTCACTACAGATACACTTATTTCCTGAAAAAATTTCAGTCCTGAAAAATCCGAATTTGTCTCACTTCTCATAGAAACACCCTCGTATTTTCCGTAATTATTGAAGTAGAACTCTGTAAATTCCAGGAGCGTTAGATATACCAGCGATGAGTCTAAATCTTGCATGAAGTTGATTTGAGTGACATACACTGCTCGCCAGTGGCGATAAACCTAGCCGGTTTTGCGAAAAATTATGTTAGGGGACAATGTAGGCTCAACGAATTCGGAATCAAATACCACAAGAGGTTTTCATTTTGGGATGTCACGATCCCACGATTTGCTTCAACTGAAGCTTTTCCGTTTTTCAGTAATAACGTTAAAACTGATGTGAATTCACGACCGCTACTTAAAAAGAATAAAACTACAAATGTTACTCTTGATTTGAGAACACTTCATTTGCATTAAATTAAGTGAATTTTAGGTGAGGTAATGAAGAGATTCCTGCAAAAGGAGGCCCTGATGATAAGAATTCGCTCCTCATTCAAGAGGACGTGGGTTCAAATCCCAGCGTCCCAGATCTTCTTTGCTCGTACAAGCATTGGTGTTACTACCGCAGTACATTTCTTATGAATGGTCTATGGAATTCCACCGAATTTACTGGTATTGTTGGTGTTGAAACCCAGCAGAAACACGACAAATGGATAGTAAGGCAAATGATTGGCTGGCGTCCATTCGACAAAAACTGTCCCAATTCCGAGATAACAGCGGACACTCCTGAAATAACCACTTACAATCTGACACCTGCTGATGTCCGAAAAATACGTAAGACAATAACAAATTCATGAAATTCTCCATGCACTCGTCTGGAAGGTCGTCCGCTATTAATTAATAATTTAAATGAGAAAATAGCGTTCGCTAAGCTCTGAATTGATTTAAATATATTAAAAATAACAATAGGTTGGTATGGATTATGATGGTAACAATCCCAACAGGCATGACGCCAGTATCTCCCGGAATACTAATTGATTTTTTTTTATAGAAATTGACCATTTATACAAAGCGGGTACTTATAGTTGCTATCCTCTTTTGGAAAAACTTCCTTCAGAGTCAGATGTCAAATGTGGTATTATTATGTATCGAAGTTTATCGACCTCATACTCTTCGAACGAAATGGTTTCAATCGGTCAATCAAAACTCTTATATTTTTAAACAAGCAATTTTTGTATACGTATATACAGTGACCGCCAAAAAGTAGGTACCATATGGGAAAAAAGTTTATTATTAGAGAATTGAAAAAAAGATTCTTGGGAAAAGTTTGTGCATGTCCGATAACCTAAAAATCGATTTTGACACATGTCACGTGATCACTGGTATGGCGGCAAATTGAAAAAAATTACCATGAATAGTCAAAAAGTCGTATAAAATGGCAAGATATCGAAAAAAGTGAATTGAAAATGTTGTTTTGAATCCAATTTTATACACATATACAGAGTTTGAAAAAATTACGTGGGAATATTGAAAACAGCAATTTTTTTTAAATAGTTTTCTAGCTGTAGAAAAATATCAAATTATTTTCTTATGAATTGCTTGACCATACTGAAATATTTGTATTCCGATGATAATAACAAAACTTTCTCATTTCCTCCACACCAGAGAGCACTTAATTGAAAAAATTTAATTTTGTCAGAACCCTTACTGTTACATTGGTTCGTATCTAATAGATATATCACAATTCCACTATTATTGCGATGATAGGGAGATCCAAAAATATCGTGTTTTTCAGATTATAATCAATTTTTGATGATAATCGTGCACGAACGTTTCACTTCGCACATAATCTTAAAAATAGTGCGTCAAATTAAAAAGGCTAGAGTTTTCAACATTGCATGCGAAGTGAAACGCTCTGGCACGATTATCATCGAAACTTGATTACAATCTGGAAAACATCATGTTTCTGGAGTGTCATGTCATCACAATGGTCGTGGAATTCTGATATAACTGTTAGGATACGAACCAATGTAACAGCCAGGGTTTTAACGAAATCCAATTTTTTTAATTTAGTGCTTACTGGTGTAGAGAAAATGAGAAAGTTTTGTCATTATCATTGAAATACAAATTTTTCAGTATGGTCAAGCTATTCATATGATAATAATTTGATATTTTTATACAGCTAGGAAAATATTTATAAAAAAATTCAATTTTCAATTTTCTCATTATCTTTTCAAACTTCGTATATGTGTATAAAATTTAATTCAACTTTTTCAAATCAATTTTTTTGATATCTTTTTTGATAGTAATTTTTTTCAATTTGCCGCCATACCAGCGATTACGTGACATGTGTCAAAATCGATTTTTAGGTTATCGGACATGCACAAACTTTTCCCAAGAATCTTTTTTCTAATACTCTAATAATAAACTTTGTTCCCATATGGTACATACTTTCTGGCGGTCACTATATAATATACAGTATCGGAAAGTTCTCATCTTGGGTATGGTGGTTTTATGAGAGCGTAAAGGATAGCTTGCTATATGTTGAGAGAGCATTACAATTTCTCCTCTACTCGCTCGAGGAAGGGATATCGACGTGTGCTGTGTGCGGTGTCTCGCATTGCCACGTGGTCCGTTAATGCGTCGGGTGGGGTATCAGGGGAGGCGTACAGTGGTAAATTAATGCTGATTTCTGTCCATCATGGTATTAGCCAGTGAAGTAGTTGTTTTCTGTTAGATGTTTGCCTCATATTTTCCACCTGAAAGGATACTTCGACATTGTCGATTTTACTATTTCATTTAGTTTAACTAATCTCAAGAACGTTGCAAACATTTCCAATACAATATAGTTGAAAAAAAACAAGAATATATTTTTTCCTGCTCGTTGAGGTTTAAACTATGAAATTCTGAATGTTCAAGAAAAAATGGAAAATCATTTATTATTCAATTCGGCCCTGTTCGGTTGTGTGCCATTTTTTGTAATTTTTTTTAGAGTTTTTTTGTCAATTTCAATTAAGTACTTCTGGAAGCAATTGTGGTTAAAACAATTTGCATACTGAAAAACCCATTTAAATTACTTGGGTGATCAGAATGGTTGAATACATTATTCAAATGAAATATCTTGTGGTATTTAATAATCGCTAAGTTATTTGTGTCCATGCAATTTCCTTACAGACTTATTTCAAAAAGCGGTTGGTTGATGAGAACAATGTCCGCCCTTCATCTTCGAATGGAACTATTTGTTAGATGTGATTAGATTTCATAATAATTTTTTCTTTGTGGAAATTTTAATCGTGTTTTACCTTAGTGTCATTGTGAAATAGGTTTACGACCTGTCTGACTGAAGGTCTTGAAGTAATAATAAAATCAGCTGAGTGTGAAAAGTAGGTAAGTACCAGAATAACATAAGTAATAAGATTTTAAAATGCAGATGAAGGTCGAAAATAATGCAAGAAGATTTATGTTTTCCTGTTGACAGGTTGAATGAAATTGCAACCCGCAGTTATTTGCCAAAAGAAATAGTAACTATTAATTCATGTTTTCTATTCTTTTATGCGAACAAATTTCTTTTTGGAATTGAAAGATGCAGATCAATCATATAATATATGACTTTTTGGTCAATCCATAATAGACCGTCAGCTCGTTGCCAATGTGTGTAATGATTTTATAAAGTATGCTCTCTGGGGTGTTGGAAGTTATGAATATAATGATCAATGAACAAGCAAAATGGGCGCTATCCTGTAGAACAAACATGTTTGAGGGCATATGGTGACTCTTTAGGTTGAAACACACTATATACGGCACGCGGAACCGCGCCGCGCCTCCCTGAAAATACTCTGGCCGTGTGTTCGCGAGGAGGAGGCAGTCGAGAGCGACGACGACTACCCTCTTCCTGCTAAGAGACTGTGTAGTGATTTGTAAATAATTTGTTTTAAACTCTTAGTGCACTATATCTTTTTTAATATTATAATTGTAAATGTTTTTTAGCACAAAACTGCATTTTTCTGCATTTTCTCACATTTTGAGAAACTTTACCCATAAATTGATGGATGTAGCCGTTACTATGTGGTAGGAGATCATCATGAAAAATGGGAGAAGTAAATTTCTATGTTTTTGTACCACTTTATATTTACAAAAACATAGAAATTTACTTCTCCCATTTTTCAAGAAACATTACCTTTTTTTGACCTCCTGTATCTTGGTATTATTTCATCAAAAAGAACTGTTGACCTATGAATTTAATGCTCTTTCACGTAGATTTTCCCGAGTTTCGCTACACAGCATAGTTTAGAAGATATAGGCAAATAACAAAAAAAAGTGAGGAAAAATCACGTTTCTCCCTCCCCCCCGTAAAGAGCACAGGGTCCACGTGTTGGAAAACTCAGCAAACACACCCTCTACCATCCCTAAACAATCCTACAAACTTTCGTTAACTTCGGAATTGAGTACAGGTAGAACGTACAGTTGTGTACATAAAAAAGTCGTACAGCAGTTAAAGGCTATTGTGAGCCAGAATTGTCAATCCTAATTAAATTATCGACTTTGACAAGTAGAGTCAAAAAGATAATTCAAACTAATTTTGTCAGTAAGGCACCTTCAAATTTTTTTTAGCTCAATTAGTTAGTGCAATACAATGCAATTAGTCCAATGCCTTGTACGACTTTTTTATGCACACAACTGTACATGGCTCCTGGAGTATTAGCTCAGCTAGTATTTCATATTGCATTCTGCGGTAAAATCCTCTTGTCTCTTTATCGATGTGTTTGTGTCTTATCTTGGCACGTTCTTTTATGAATGAACAAGAGGATTATTCGTATTAATTATCTTATCTCACTAATCTACGAGATAAATTGAAATTGTGATAACATCGACCCTCAAAAATTTCCTATAACAATTTAATAACAACTACAAGATTAATTTCATCCAGTACCTCAATAGTATATTATTATGATGTTTTTATCAGATACTCTTTTGTTGCAAGAATTGTATGGAGTTCGATGAGGGAAGTGAGTAGCAGTGGCGCAGCTAGGGGGATTTGAGGGTGCAGCCCCCCTACCGAACCACCTAGATAGTTAATTATATCGACCCATTGCTACTTACCAGATAGATGATTACTAAGAGGGTGTCATAAGAAAAACTGAATTTGTAACCAATGTAATATACCTAGGATTTCAAGTAGACAGACTATTCAAGGGCATTTTAAAATCATTATGAATTAGTAATTAGTTATCATGAAAAGTTGTTCAGATCTGAAAAATAGAATCATATCCATCTACAATGAAAATAAAAATAAACCAATAGCAATTTCATTGTTCATTGAAATAATGGCTCTCGCAGAAAATTATAAGAAAAAAAATTGCGGGCGAAACAGCAGGCTTAGCTAGTCTTTAAATAGTTTGAAGAACTAAAGAAACATGCTCTTTCAACGAGTGAAAAATTATTTTCAAAACATTAACTTCAATGTTAGAGAAATGTGGGTTGTTTGTGGGTTGTTAGCGCACCTTTTACACTTTTCGCATTTTGCGACCATAACAAGACACATTCGTTAAATACATATGTATATAGAAAGAAAGCCAAGAAAATTTCCTATCAGAGGATGTTATTGTTTGCTGTCCTAACAGTTGTAGGTGTTATAGGTGGTTTTGTGTGCTAGGATTCCGGATTCTAGCGCGCTTTTATATTTTTCGCATTTTGTGACCATAAAGAGACACATTCGTTAAATACATATGTATATAGAAAGAAAGCCAAGAAAATTTCCTACCAGAGGATGTTATTGTTTGCTGGCCAAACAGTTCGCTTGTAGGTGTTACAGGTGGTTTTGTGTGCTAGGATTCCGGATTCTAGCGCTCTTTTATATTTTTCGCATTTTGTGACCATAAAGAAACACATTCGTTAAATACATATGTATATAGAAAGAAAGCCAAAAAAATTCCTTACCTGAGGGTGTTATTGTTTGCTGGCCTAACAGTTCGCTTGTAGGTGTTATAGGAGGTTTTGGGTGCTAGGATTCCGGATTCTAGCGCTCTTTTATATTTTTCGCATTTTGTGACCATAAAGTTTTCTCAATTTATTTTTGTTGGTATAGCTATTCGTAAATGCTGGCATTATGTAAAAAGTGAAAAAAGCACCACACGCTTTTTCATCATTGAACGTAATCTTTGAAGATTATTTTGTACTTTTTAATCCTTATTACAATAATTGAAGCATGTTTCTTCAGATAATTTATTCATTTTTTTTATCAGTATTATTATTGATATATTATTATTAAGATATTATGCAATGGTATTATGCAACGTATTTTGATATTGAAATATTAATATATTTTAGGCACATAAACTGGCAGTTGTAGAAAAAAATATTGAACGAACTGAATGAATTCCATAGAAAATAATACAAAATTTCATCACTATCTCCAATAATCAAAATTATTTCGTCATTATGTATTATTCTTCGGCAATCTTCTGTTTGTTGCTGATAAATTGTGGAAAGTGAAATATGCTGAAATGTAATAAACGGTGAATCAGAAAACCATATTCACTTTCAAAACAACACATATGAAGGTTCACGACAGAAATGAGATAGACAGAAGACTTATTAACAAAGAGCTGACCTACCACAGTCCCCCAGTACAAAACAATTATCCAGGAATATTATCAATCACTATTCAAAAGCCTTCTACTCTAATTATTTAATCTTTTCATATTTTGCGCAAGGGTTAGACTGCACATGGTGCAGATGTTGAATATTACATGAAAACGGCTGAACTGAGCTTTTGTATGCAAAAGGTTCTTTCTCCATTGCTTTTAGAACGTATATCTGATTATGTCTTTTTGAATATTGTACACAAACGATGTTGGCAAGGGCATACCGAGGATCGGATTATGGAGTTGTGAAAGAGAAGACTGAATGTTACCGTATACAGAGTGGTCAATTGTCGAGTGGGTTCATGACACCTATAGTACTTGTTCATCTTTCAGTCTAGGATCTTAAGATTTCGAAAAAAATTGCATTGGTAATAAAATAAACTTTTTGAGGACAAGCTTTTATTAAAATGCACTAGACAAACTTTTATTAAAATGCACTAAAAAGTAAAAATAATATTTTGAGATGAATGTTGGTTATTCGGTGAGTTGCATATTCAAAAGCTTGCCACTTTTGTATTCGAACTGGAAACTTTATAGGCAGCAAATCCATTTCATTCTCTCTCTTCTGACAGAAAAATATGCTCACACTGGTGTAGCAAAAATAACGTTAGCTATGACTATCATCATGAATAATTCATCGAGTGATTTTGAAATGGAATGTGAAAAAATGCCACTTAGAAGATAAGGATGATCCATGTCTTTTATTAAAATTTCCACTGCATCGAATAATGACGTAATGAAAGACCATGATAAACCATTTATTAATTTGTCAAGAAAGTGAAGCGACGAATCAGAAGGTCATAAGTTTCTGTTGTTAATGAATAGTTTAGATTAACCCATGCAGGGTTAGTTATTCCTCATGAATTGTTGTCTGCTTTTCATTATATCCATTTACAATATTTGATCATGAAGAAAAGTATAGTCTATTACTCGGTTAAAATAAGAATTCGTTATGCTCGTAGTTCCCCGTGCTCGCTTTTCGGTTCGCGCTCGGAACTTACCACATGATTTAAAGGTATGGTACTTATTTCGAAACGATGAAATCGATTAATCCGTTCTTAACTTATTTTCATTTCATCGGTTACTGTCTGTATTTGAAAATTGAAATGCATTTTACGATACTTTTTATGTTACTTTCTTTCGAGTGTGGTGTTTCAGTGGTTCAAGGAACGTAAAACGGCTTATAATTCGAAAGAGGAATTATATATTGAAATTTTTCGAAATTCGTTCAATATTCAGAAGAATGTACTTTGTGAATGATGTACAATGCAACCCCCTGTCAATTTAATATTTTTACCCTGGTAACACTACCGTAGTAGTGTTAAAAGTGCTATTTTATTTTTTGAGAAGGGAAGTTCGTGATACGAGCGTAGCGAGTAGCCCTATCTTTCGAAAAAAAAAAACGAACATATTTTTTAAAAACTCTTTTAAAAATATCAGAAATTCAAAATTACAATCACAAAGTTTAGGATCGCATGGTGCATAACATAATATGATTGTTTATTTTCATTAGTTGATTAGTTGATTATCGTTATTTTTCCAAAAGCGCCTTTATACCCAACCTTCAATGGAAACTTTACAAGAAAGTGGTCAACTTACCGGAATAAATGGAGTAGCAAATAGAGCTTCTTCTGAATTTTCTCAAATTCATGTACGTAATGAAAATGAAAACATTAGAAATTAGTAATATTATAGACAGGAGACATTCGATCTTCATAAACTTTTATATAACTACGACATGTTTCGCTGTCACAGTAGCTTCCTCAAGTGATTATACAATTAGCTACGTACATCCCTTTATATATCCTTAACATTCATGACAACTGAAACCGCCATTCACCAGACGGTTAACAATTCGATTAACAAGGGTATGTTTACATTACCTGCATTAAAAATGATAATAATAATATCATATCAAGGCAGATTGATTGAGAATACAAGGAAATTAGTTCCCATCTATTAGGGAAATAAGATCCTCAGTGGTGAATTATCCAAATCAAGTTGGTCGTTAAATAGTAGATTTGAATTTTTTAATATGTATTAGAATTTTAATCCTTCAATTTCTATGTGTAAAATTTCGAATTCTTCATCAAAAGTGTGATTTTCTTCTAAAAGATGATTTGAATATGTTGAATTTGTTTTCTTATTCACATTACTCATACGATGTTCATGAGTGCGATTTCTAAATGTTCTACCAGTTTGACCAATATACCCCCGGACAAGTTCTGTCTTTATTATTTTTGATAAACCTTCCTTGGAAGTTTAGTTAGGACAGCTGGTGTTAAAAGGAGAACTTTTAATAGTGTTTGTAGAAAAAAATCTATTTATATTAGTGAAAAGTTCCATTATGGCAAACCTGTATATTATTATTATTATGATGTCGAAACGTGTATATATACAGTATCGGAAAGTTTTCATCTTGGGGATAGTGGTTTTATGAGAGCGTAAAGAATAGCTTGCTATATGTTGAGAGGGCATTGCAATATCTCCTCGACTCACTCGAGGAAGGGATATCGATGTGCGCTGTGTGCGGTGGGTCGCATTGCCACGTGGTCAGTTGATGCGTCGGGTGGGGTCACAGGAGAGCCGCACAGTTTATGTGGTATCATCCTTGTTCTCGCGTAGTTTTCCGTCTATATAGCCCAGATAAATTGTTTCCGATACTGTATATCCATCAACATGCACTGTAAAAATCAATTAGTATTGATTATGTTAATAAAAAATTCTTCTACAGAAAAAAGTATATTTCCTAGGGCAATCCCATTTCTGATATTTCTTGTCATAGGTAAGCTAACGTTTCCTCATACGTAATGATCACGTAACATCAGAGAATTAGTTCCATGTGCGGCGGAGAGTTCATACGATTTACATCACATAATTAGTTATTTCGTAATAATTAATAAATTAGGTTATAATAACGAATGATTTATAGCGACAAATTACCGAATTATTTGTATTTTATCATGTAAGCACCTGTAAACGTACACATTCATTGGATTATTGAAATATTATTCAGTTATTAGTTCGGTTACAAATCGTGAGTTAATTTTTGCCAATAGTGATCGAACATTTCCTAATTATAGTTGATACCTAGCGATCAGTTTCGATTCTGAGAAAATTCGTCAGCACTACTAATGATTGTAATAAATACAGTGTGGTCCAACGAAAACTTAACACCTCGATTTTTCGACGTTAAAATGAAAATGTGGAAAATCGCTCGGACCGGTTAATTTCTGATTCGAGGGGGAACAACTTTTTCGCTTTTTGCATCCCCGTAACTGCAACCCCCTAATGTGGGTGAGCACAACCCCTTAATTTTGAATAGGGATGAGGGGTGTTGCGATACCTCATTTGGAAGATTTTATCGAGTACTAAGCTGATCCTAAGTTTTCGTTGGACCACACTGTATATGAGATTGTGTCATACTTCTTTTGTACGAGTGAAAATACCTATATGGAAATTCATATGATAGAACAGAAACCAGTTATGGTGAAAGGAATTTCATGAGATTGTATAGGTGTTATGCTGGTGATGAACTATCTGTTCCACAGGTTCATGCTATCTAATATCAGCTCGAATATATTCTAGTAATCGTAAGGTACTCGTACTATTTCGAATTATTTGGAAAAGAAAATTTACCCAACACATTTCAAGATCTGTTCATAATGTTAATAAGTATTTTTGATGGTAGTGATGATTTTAATGTAAATTTTTGCTTCCATAAATAATGAGAGCTGATGTCTAGTTTAGACTTGAACCTCATCCATGTGAGAGGCATAACTAGGAGGGATTTTTCCATGGGTTCTCAACTTGATAACTGTGGGCAACATACAATGTGAAGTTCTCAATACAAGTTTATCAGATCACTGCGACAGATTATGCTAATTAGATACAGTAGAGCTACTCTTGTAAAAAAAGAGTTTTTTCAACTGAAAACGACAATTGATTTCTCGATTCATTGACACATGAAATCTGGAATGATGTTACCCATCGATTCTTCAGGAACCAAAAGAAGACATAACAAACTTTTTCCAATGTGTTGTACTATTTACTACGATATATCAATCTTTCCCTATTTGTACTTATCGAAGGTGGGTAAAAATAATAAAAATATTCTAGTATTATAAAACTACTCAGGACGAAAATATACGTCATCAGTATCAATATAAAAGAATTAATGTAGGAATATCTTATCTCGATATGGAATATTAAAATGAAATGAAAATACAATATCAACTCCGCAACAACAAAAAAAACTATAAACATGTTTCACATTTTCAACATCTGAAAATTGCACTATTATGGATCCCCAATCAGAAGAACTTAAATATTTTTCCGCTACCTCATGGAAGTCCTGAAATTGCTGAAGCCAAAAAAAATCCTACTTTATTTTTGCTATCAGTCGATACCTGGGAAGTTTATAGAACCATAAATAATTTATCAAATAAGATTTGTGCAGATTTGTCTGAAATTCCCATACTCATACTTACAGGCAGCTGGCTAAAGATTGATTCATGAACTGGAGGTGCAGTTCGCCGTTTAGTTTTTAATTCAATACACTAAAATGCATAAGATTATTCTTAAATGCCAATACCTGTCTACTGTGTTATTTAATTTTTTATAAATGAACGTTTCTCAAGGGGACTTTTCTTTCCAGGCTACAGAAGTCAAAGGTAGCACCGGCTTGAAAAGGCAGTTCCTGATGTGCATAAAATGTAGTACCTATGCATAAAAAGGTAGTAACAGTGCATGAAAATTTAGATATCCATATTTTCGATCATAGACCGATCTGCTGCCTTCAATTTCAAAAGTATTTTAAAAATCTATTTTTAAGCATATTAATAACTTTCTCACTGAGCATAAAATACTAACAAGGAACCAATACGGATTTTGCCCCGATCATTCCACACAACGCACAATCTTCCAAGTCTCATCTGATATAGCTGAAAATTCAAATGAAAAACAATAAAATAGCAGATCTTTTCTTTGATAGAATAATTACAATATTTTGTTAAGGATCTTACATAAATATGAAATCCGGGGCAATCAGGGGTTATCAGCATATCTCAAGGCAGGCTAAAGTACTACTCAACATCATCTTTTATCAGAAACTGTGCCCCACAGGGTTCAATACTAGAACCACTGTTGTCTATTCTCTATGTAAATTGTCTTATCTAAGGATTTGTGGTGGATTCATCCATTGTGCTATCCAGGTCTTGTGCATCTGTTCTGCGCACACGCAGTAGGTCAAATGCACTGAAATTTCATTAGGAAAAAAACTGGTCTGGTTACTCTCAATAAATCTCTGAAAACAAGTCCGTTTCCCTCCTACTAAGGGGTAGCGAGTACTACAATAGTTCATATACCTACGAGTGGAAAATGGGTCATTTCATGCAATTTGTACACTATACTTTTTCTACGACGATCTGAATCACTGAATCATGAACAAATCTGTAATATTTTCAATAACACTTTTTATCATGAACTTTCCTGCCGTCATGATTCCCATAATACGTACAACCTAAAAAAGGAATTGAAGATACAAATATTGAAAATTATAATAAAAATCGAACACTAATCGATTTCATAAAAAAAGTGGTTTATTTGGGATTTGAACCCCCACTATCCAAATCCCGATTGTTTCTTCAATCAGCACTCGCTGCTACGAGCTCACATAATAATACGATGAAATTAACTGTGAAATATCAAATTATTAGAACATTAACAAACTTGATTCGATCTTACATTATGTATGATCATAAAAATGACAGTCTAGTAGTTCATGAAAGTCGTGGGAAATGAAATATCCTGTACTGAAATGATCATTACAGTACAGTTTGCGATGTAGAAATGAAAAAGTGTATACAATCGACCTATATACTTCCTTGATCGAAAAAGCCCATAAAATGGGCATATATTTCCATGTGGTCGTAGAAAAATAAATTTTCCTTACACACTGAAAATGAGAGACATTTTTTCAAGTTTTAGAAGATAACTAACGAATACTTATTCATTTTTTTCAATATTTGACTTTCTTTCGGTGATATTTATTTACAATATGTACTACGTACATTTTTATATGTTATTTAATATCAACAATTTTTAATTGAGAGATCTGTAGATTGTCTCTTTTTGTCTTGATCTATCTTTTCAGATTTGACTCTGCCTTGTCTCGTCGAGATTTTGATAGCAATAATAAAATAATTATTACCTTTTAATAGCGACTACCAGAACTTACTTAGTCGTTATTTATATATATATATAGTGGTTCATAATCGTTGTATGACGCACGTGAACCTACAGACCATATGAGAAATACGCCCGAGCCGCATATTTTAGAATGTCGAACGAACGGCTCTATAGATAGAGACAGTTCGACACCTGGACATGCGATCGACGGGAATATAGACGCTTTCAATTTAGCACATCTCAGATGCAGCCGATCGCGTCATGCAGACAGAGTTTTTGTTTCTGACAGTCATCCAAAACGAGCGAGACTTAATTTGCAGGAATCCCAATCGTTGGGTACACAATTGCATGTTCTATTGTCAGGATGTTCGGATATCGAGAACGATGGAAAGTAAACGAGACAGGTTTTTATAAATATGCAGCAGACGCATATCTATACGTTCTTCGTTGGTGTGACCGTTGGTTGCTCTTATCCTTGCAGATTTTGTCTCTAAGATAATTCAGTGACTATTTTATTAAAAATATACGTCAAAAAATAACACAATCACCATATGCTAAATGCACCTACCGTTGTTTGATAATACAGAAGATAGTCACTGATTTATAGGCAAAATGGTTTGACCGTTGGTTGCTCTTATCCTTGCAGATTTTGTCTCTAAGATAATTCAGTGACTATTTTATGAAAAATATACGTCAAAAAATAACACAATCACCGTATGCTAAATGCACCTACCGTTGTTTGATAATACAGAAGATAGTTAGTCACTGATTTATAGGCAAAATGGTTTGATCCAAATGGGCATCACCACTATAGATGTCAGTAGCTCGATTGTGCCCAAGTCATGGCGTGACAATATTAGTACTAACAATATTATATAGATGGCAGTTTTGAGAGTTGCGAGTTTGAAGGAATCTGCAAATACGTCGTTTGCTTTGTCTGCGCTTTGTTCATTACGCAGTTCAGTACCGTTTCAGTACCGTATTGAGGTGAGTTTGTATTTTGATTTTTGAGTGTGCTATTTGTTGACCATGTGGATATTTTATCATTAAGGTTATTCCATTGCTTTGCTGTGATCCCGACTATTACACCAAGAGGTGAGTTATAATTATTTTGTTTTAGTTATGCATGGTAGGAATTACTTTGAGCGGTGGTGTACATATTCATTCGCAACATGAATGAAGTGTCTGGTTTCCTTAGAAGAGGTGATAATTTTCCAATTAAAGATTAAGGTTTTAGTTTTCATGCATACGAATTTGAATGTTTTATTCGTACGAAATTTCATAAAAATACTCGACTACAATGATCTGTGACTTTATGTACGAAAATCTTGAAATTTGTGCTCTTATACACAAAATTTAGTCGAGGTTTAGAATATAGGTGAATATAAAATAGAAATTTTTAATGGAGAAAAAAAAATAGCGTCCCCAATATGGTGGACTAGTTTTGTGATTATGGTGCGATTAGATTTTCAAATATGGTATGTAGAGTTGTGATTATGGTCGGATTCTATTCAAAATATCTATGTGGGGATATTCGGGGTCGGTGATTATGATCTTGTTGTCAAAATTCATAAATTAAATATGGCGGCTCCAAGATGGCGGACGACTTTTGTGAGAATGGTCCGATTCGATTATAAATTGGTATGTGCGGGGGTTTTTGAGATCGGAGATTATGAATTTTCGAAATTGTGATAAAGTTCTTCTTAACGATTCTTCGCTCCCGTAACTTGGCAACAGCGCATTCCCGTACAGTCACAATATCATAGCAAGAACCACCCGATTGAATGGAATAATGTCCACTTCGATATCCACCTCCATATCAGATTTCTAGTAATCCGAAGTCACCAACTTGGCAACAACGTATTTCCGCAAAACAGAAATTATAAATATTATTGGAATTGGCTGAAGATATACTTCAATCGAAACTTTTATAATTCTCTTCTTAATGATATGCCGCTCCCCTATAACTTGGCAACAGCGCATTTCCGCGAAGTCAAAATTTCATAATCAAGGTCACTTGATTGAAAAGGATATTGCACCCTTCGATTCATTTTCATTAAATATATTAAGTAATCCAAAGTGACTTCCGCAAAACAAAAATTGTAGATACCGTCAGAATTGGCTGAAGATATATGTTAATATATTTTCTCCAATAAAAACTTTCATAAAGCTCTTCCTAATGGCTTTCTGCTCCCCTAACTTGGCAACATCGCATTTCTTCAAAGTCAAAATGTCATAGCAAGAACCGCCTGATGTCCACTTCGATCCATCTTTATATCTGATATCTAGTCATCAGAAGTGACCAACTTGGCAACAGAGCATTTCCACAAAACAAAAATTGTAAACGCCCTCAGAATTGGTTGAAGATTTATATTGATATACTTCAATCAAAACTTTTATAACGCTCCCCTAACTTGGCAACAGGCATTTCCGCAAAGTCACCTACATCGACTAATAGGTTATGGGCCCAGTCCGCCCAGTGTCCCAGCAAGAACCGCCATATTGAATAGAATAATGTCCACGATTCATCTCTATATCAGATTTCCAGTAATCCGAAATGACCAACTTGGCAAACAGACCGTTTTCGCAAAACAAGAATTGCCTAATGGCACAAAATCGCGATGTTCATTTTTTTAAACGGATTTCCAGTAACACAAATCTTTACCAAAAAAGTTCGTAAAACTTGACACAACATTCTATTGTCTTTATTAGTTATGAACGATCGGTCACCAGTACAACTTTCTTGCAATAAATTACTATAACTTTGAAGTATATTTTGTTCCAAATACATAAGTCCGACCCTGTCCGAGCAAATCGTCCAAAGTTCCACAAATTATTAAATTATGAGATGGTTAACGGAAACTGGAAGAAATTCCAGAAAAGTTTCACATTCCATCCAGGTGGCGTACTAGTACAGTACTATAAATTATGCCATTTTTGGAAGGTTCTATTAAAAGAACCTAGAAGTCACTCGCGATTGCATCAAACACTCTTTCTACAGTGACTGCCTAACTATCTTCTGTATTATCAAACAACGCACCTACACATCGATACATATTCTACAGGTTTTTAACTAATTACATGTAAAGCGGACATACTACGTATGCCTCCCCGCTCAATATTTCCAAAAGTTCTACTATGGAATAGAAATTATGGCCTAGCAAATAATATAAAATTGCTTTTGAAAAGACTTAGGTGAAGGGCCAAGTTGGCTTATTATACAGGGTGTTTCCGAAATTGGAGCATTATGGCAACAATTTTCGTTTTTGAAGCAGTAAAAAAATTTCTAAAAATTTTATGAAATCGCTTTCAGTTACCTTTGTTTGGAAGGCACTGATTTGATTATCCAGTCCACAGCGTGTCTGCCCGGCTGGCAGTGTTTCAGCGCGGTTTGCGCAGGCTTGAGACCTCTTATCAGTGATTACCAAAAAAAGTCTCGAAGACTTTAAAATTCAATATCACCCAAAATATTTTTTTTTCGACAAAAATGTATTCTTTCATATCATTTTGTTTTGTCATCTTCTTTTGTAATCAATATTTCAGACTTCCGAATAAATATTCATAATCACGTATTTATATTTTAATTTCGAAATTCCTACTACAAATATTTAGTATATTTGCGCTTTGAATATTATACCTTGAGACACAGCGTGGAATATTGCACAAGATATAGCTTTAAAACGGCTAATGGCTGTGATATTTGCCATAAGTTAATAAACTTAAAATTATTCATAGAATTTATGTACAAAAGTTCAGAATTTTCTACCGAGTAAAAATAGTTCTACATCGTTTATAACGTTTTTGACAAATAAAAAATTTCAGATTTGGTAGGTTTTTCCGCGGGCCCTGCTCATTACTCTATAGGTTATGATGTGACAGTTAGTGTCTTGTGTTATTCCTTTTTTCATTTCTTGTGAACACGCTCCTTATTGAAAATGAAATGAACGAATTCAGATCTATCTCTGTAGAATTGTAAAATATGAATAGAAAAGTAGATTTTATTCAGTAATATGAGTGCTCGTGGTACAGTAAAACCAACCTAGCTTGAGACGGAATTTGTAGCAAGTCGCAGAATTTTTTCCCTGTTCGTTAAGTTGTCAAAAAGACGTGTGTTGTCAATTTCATCTAGAAAAAATAAAAAGTCACTCAAGTAGCAGAACGTATTTTCATTAGTATTTCTTCAAAGTCTTTACAACAGAATTACTTGCTGCGTATTTGTCGGACAACGGATTATAGTCCGTAATATACCCAGTGATAAGGCACTCAACATGAGTGTACGCCCAAATTAAAGTAATTGAACAAAAAATGTTATAGAGGAGTTTCCCCTCAAACACGTTTTGAATGTGCCAATGACAGAGCGGAATTGTTATTTGTGGAATGGTTTTAATTTATGGAATAGTATTTAAAAAACATATGCTAATTTATTTAATATAATATTTCGGATGAGCGCCCTTCACCTGAGATATTAAAAAAAAAAACTATTCTTTCTAGTCGTTTACTTGTGGATTGTACTTGTGCTGATTGTATATACATACTGTCTTGATCTGCTAACACCAGTTACGAAGAATAAGGTTGAAACATAGAAATCCATCTTTGTTTTATAAAAATATTGAGCAGGCCAAGAAGTACTTTTTTGTTTCATAATGACTGAGAAGGCTTTTTATCACCACAGTATTTGTGCCAGTTATATAATGCTCATTAGCAACTGATCAGGATCGAAAGAAATGTTGAATGGAACTCTCCCGTGAAGCGTTCATACAAGAACTTTATAGATGTTCGCAAATTTAAAACACAATGTCGAGTTATACTCTTATAAATCTTCTATAAAATATATTTATTTAGTAAGCTATAAAGTTCTTCAAAAGGTTTCTTGAAAATGTTTTTTATTTATTTTCTCTGAGAACGTTCTTATGTTCTTAATACTTACTCACTTATAGAACACAAACAGTAATAAAATAATATAGTACCAAATAGTTTCTTCAATTTACCTTAGAACTATTAAAATTTGGACAGTATGAAGATGGCACACGGTTGAAAAAAAAACGAGGAAACCAGGAAACCACCTACACCCTATTAGGATCAATACTCCCATCAGCACTGATACGCAGCTCAAAGCGATGAAACGCAATAAAAAGGAATGAATCCCTTGCCAAGGTATATAATTAGTCGCGTGCCAAAAGATCTGCGAGTTCGTAAAATACCCTGAGAGCAAGAGGGTAGGTACTTCACTCTGCAAATCCTGTTGCCACTGGCGGGTTCGAAAGGGGGAGAAGCGAACAATTTCGCAGCTTATATATATATAAAATGGTTTATAAAATATAGTTCATAGTTGTTCAAAATTCTCACAGAAGTAATTAGGACAAGTTTATTGTAAAAGTTGTTCACCATTATTTATTATTATATTCAAATGGAATCCTGAATGAATTTGTCTATTATGAATATCATATGATAAGTGAAGGAGATGACGAAATGAATCGGATCTGGAATATAATGGGATAACACAGAAAATTTAAGAGCAATCAGTGATGATTTATATAATTTTTTTGTTCGCCAACCTTCGACGCGCTACTGAATCAAACGTCTATGTTTTGGGTCTCTGCCTGAGATCTCTAGATGTTCGATTGCTATAGTTCCACGCTGTTTGCACTGCTTAATGCATTTCAGTGTTTAGATCGTTCGAAAGGCATTGGATACCTATCGATCAGATGTAATTTTTGTTCCAAAGAACATGTACTCGCGGACATGGAAACTTCATCAGACACCAATTTTATTAACCAACTTCAATTTATTTTAGCAATTATTTTATCAATTTCCTATTAGTACTCACGCTAAAACTTTCTTGTAATTCACCAGATTCGGTCACACGTTTTGTAAAAGAAAGAAACGGAGGAATACTGAATACTTGGTGGAGAGAGTACACTGTATAATTTTCCGAGGTGGAGGAAAAAAATCTCCAGGAAAGTTATGATATGTCGAAAGGCCTTGAATATTTTATCTAAATCCCACTGATTTATAAAAAAAATCTGGAAATTTCTGCAGAATTTAATGTATGTCTTATCACGAAAAACTGTATATTTTAAATGATTTAAAATAATTTGTAGTGATTAATTTTGAAATTTTTGGAGATTTTTCTCAATCAGAATGAGATTGGGGTTAGGAATCTACATAGATATATCTGTAAATTTTCCACAAGTGGAGAGCGTGGGGTAAACATCTAGCTAAAATGTATAAAACACTCGAAGTATGAAAATAAACAGTATATTTCTGCTTGAATACGCCATTGTATGGCAGAGCCATTATTGGGACTGAAAGGTCTTTAAATCAAATCCTAGTTACTCAAAGACTCAAGACTGAGAATAGAGTGACTGAAAGCCAAATCCTATTTTCAAAAAGACCAAATGTCAATGACTCAATAACTCGTAACTCAATATCTCTCTGTGTTTTTCTCCTCTCTCTATTCCATTCCTTGCTTTTTTATACGCAGGTAGTTAAATGTGTTGAAATGAAAGGAAATGAATCAAAATAAGAATGGGAACATTCTTATATAACATATTTTTTCTCAATATTCGGTTATATCTACAAATCTGCATTTGCACTATGAATATAGAAGCAACTCTCTCATCACATACTGGAATCAACTACTTAAAGACGCTAATGAAATGACTCATAATTTTTAGTTGATCTAAACTAGATGTTACCCCTTCAAAGGGAAGTCATATTGTTTTTTGAAGCTGTATGAAAATGTCCAACGTAACATTATATCTTTGCAAGTTTCAAACCAAGAATCTAAAATATGATCCAGGTAAGTTAGCTTTCTAAATCATCAGGTTTGTATTGATTACTAGCGGCCCGGCAGATTTGTTCTGTATATCGATGTGTGAGTATATTTTTGTTTCGCCGACTACCTTTTTAATGTTATTGGCGAAATCATTTTATGGCGAAGGCGCTAGGAGCAGCTGCTACATTCACCTTATAAATAAAAAATTAACATTTTGCCGTGGACCGAATGGTGAATCTAACTCTCGAATCCACTTGAACAGAAACAAAAATTTCATACTATATGAAATGAAACTGAGACGATCCTACAAAAAATACCACAATTCAGACTTTGACAGGAAGAGTTAGCATCGAAAATAAATTGTGAAAAATGTCAGAATTGAAAAATTTCAGAAATGAAAAAACATTCGAACCTAGTCCAGCAACTCTACTTCCTCGGTAGGATTTGAGCCAAGTGCTGGTTCTGATAGGGAACAAGAATTCAGAAATGATTCCATTTAAATAAAACTAAATTATACCGTTAAATTTTGGGAAATCTTTAAAAGACAAAAGTATATGTCATTATTATTCAGTCATAGTAGATGATCAGGTATTCATCTCGCGATAAAACTGAGAAAACATAGTGTAACGACTAAATTCGAAACTTTTTCTCATTTCTCACAATTCGGTTCTCCCCAAAAATAATCCATCGACGCCCATGGCAGTGAGCTGAGCAACAAGTGATATCCGAGTCTTGTCGAGGTTGAAATTGAATGATATCCTTGTAGTTCGTGTTGCACAATATACAGCTTGAATGAGGCCAAGTGAAGGACTATTTGCAGGATTTGTCGGTTTCCAACAGTTCCGTCTGATCCCTACTTTAACGGAAATGCCCTTCGATAAGATGTGCTTGATTTGATACTCGGGAATATTCTTTTGAAGTATGAAGGTGTCGTTCGGATGATAGTTCAGTTATATAAATATTATTTCTAAATACCTATTCCTTGAAAATAAACCGGAATTTACTACTGTGAATTCAATTGAGTTTATCTGAGTAAATATTTCAATCGTTAACTGTTACTGATCTAGGTATCTCAGCTCTAGGCCATTACGGATTAATTAATTTCCAGGCTTGATGACTATATACTCACTTAACGATCATGTCCTTCAAATATTAGTGCTCTGATTTCTTTTTCATAGCTGTTGAAGATCTTACCTGAAACAAAGAAAAATAAATTAATAACTGAAACAAGCATATGTTCTTTCATTCGTTCACACAGTCATCAGAAATATATAGGCTGTTATTTGAAAAACAAAAGTCCACCCCACTTTGAATTATATGATATTTTTGAAAGATGTATCAGTTGAAAACTACGAAGGCGCAGAAGGGCCACGGAATTTTTTTTCAAATCCTCACATTAATCTCGGACCCCCGCCTTCAATCTCGGACCCTCGCCTTCAATCTCGGACTCCCGAATTTAAACTGGTACACCCGACTTTAACTTCGGACCCCCGACTTTAATTTCGGACCCCCGACTTTAAACTGGTACACCCGACTTTCATTTCGGACCCTCGACTTTCATTTGGGACCCCCGACTTTCATTTCGGACCCCCGACTTTAAACTGGTACACCCGACTCTAATTTCGGACCCCCGACTTCAATTTCGGACCCCCGATTTTAAACTGGTACACCCGACTTTAATTTCAGACCCCCGACTTTAATTTCAGACCCCCGACTTTAATTTAGGACCCCCGACTTTAATTTCGGACCCCCGACTTCAATTTCGGACCCCCGACTTTAAACTGGTACACCCGACTTTAATTTCGGACCCCTGACTTTAATTTCGGACCCCCCGACTTTAATTTCGGACCCCCGACTTTAATTTCGGACCCCCGACTTTAAACTGGTACACCCGACTTTAATTTCGGACCCCCGACTTCAATTTCGGACCCCCGATTTTAAACTGGTACACCCGACTTTAATTTCGGACCCCCGACTTTAATTTCGGACCCCCGACTTTAAACTGGTACACCCGACTTTAATTTCGGACCCCCGACTTTAATTTCGGACCCCCGACTTTAAACTGGTACACCCGACTTTAATTTCGGACCCCCGACTTCAATTTCGGACCCCCGACTTTAAACTGGTACACCCGACTTTAATTTCGGACCCCCGACTTTAATTTCGGACCCCCGACTTTAAAATGGTATTAAAAAAAAAAACCGTGGCTCCTCTACGCCACAGTTTATAGCCAAAGAATCAGTTCGGTCACTCACAATCTTCTCTTGGGAAACAATTATGGAGCATATATGAATTGCCGGCGCTTGTATGCGTGTGTGATAAAGAGTACAGGTGTGGACGCAATCTGTAGTATAATAACCACAGACAAATGTAAGCCACAAGTGAAGAATGAATCGTAGAACTTTGAAAAAAAACAGGGGTGGAACCCAAAAAAATTTTCATTTAAAAAAACAATTTCAACAAGACGAAAGATAATTCAATTCTCCACAATAAATATAATTAGTAATTTCTCACAAAATACGCTCGTTTCTCAATATCAAATTTCAGGCTCCCGTTAACCGCCACTGGCATTTCCGGCAGGGCCCAAAAATTAGATTTGTCATAACTCTGTTTAAAATTATAGTAGAAGGAAAAGAAAAAGGGCATATCGTTCTTGAAGACTTCTACTTCCTCATGCGAATATAACATATGAGTATCTAAATACCCAAAATGTGTTTTGTCCTACTTCACATAACCATTCTACGATATTCACGGAGGATCCGAAAGTCATGGAAAGTTCAGTTGATATGAAATACTGAAGCAGGAATCAGTTCTCCCTTTGGACCATATGCAACGATTTAAGGCTAATGAGACAAGTCTCACTTATACATGCGAAGAAAAAACAGGGTTTTACTCCCGCCTCAGTTTTAAAGTCACCCATAATCCCGACAATTTCTTCAGTATATGTTAAAAATAAACGCTCATACACATCCTACATAAAAAATGAAGTATGTGAATTCAAGCTTGAGGTTTGCGCTTCACAATAGTGTTATTAAACATATATGCAGGATATGTTAAGCGATTATTTTCAACATTTACTGAAGAGAATGACGGTTAATGGGTAAGTTGAAAATGAGGCAGGAGTAAAAGAAAGCTTTTTGCATGTATAAGTGGGACTTCTCACTCTATTCTAAAATTGTCGCATATAGTCCAAAGACGGTATGGGTTGCTGGTTTAGTATAATAATTCCATATTTACTAAATTATTTCAACGGAAATTCAAAATTTAATCTACAACAAATATATTTATTTGACACACTCATGTCAATTATAATAATTAAAATAATAATTAGTAGGGTGGCTCGGGCCCCCTTCCAGGTACGGGACCTGGACCCATGGGTCCACCCAGCCCCATCTCTTTGGGGGCCATGCTTAAATTATTTGTCCGTAGTACTAGCAGTAACTCTCTTTTTCGAAAAACGTCCACCAATGAATCAAAAAAATTGCATGAACCAAACACACTGTATATATTTGCTTGCGGGACCTGACTCGTTTTCTTTTTTGCAGATTGCTTTCTTCGCCATTCTGGCTGCCGCCTTCGCTGTTCCAACTCCAAACCCAAAACCTGACCGCCTCACTTTGGTTCAACCAGGACTACCACTGACGTACTCGGCCTACAACCCCATCACCACCTACTCAAACTTGGCATACAACAACTACCTACCATATGCTTACAACTACAACTACTACGGATCACCCCTGGCATACAGTAATCTTTATACTATTAGGAGAAGAGTTGCTCGAAAGAATGGACTACGACTGATAGAGATTTAAGAAAATTTTTTGATTGGCAAAATTAATTAATGTCATCAATGTCAACAAAGAGTATTGTCACACTATCAAAGAACAGCTTATTAACTGGTTCATATTTAGAATGAAACCAACATCATGGCTACGCATAATTATCTATCTCTCTCTGCGTGAGGGTTATAAATCACATATATGCTTTGGACAGAATTCTGATATTGCACCGGAACTGGGTAATTGCTTTATTTCCCGAACCAAATAAAAAAAAGAAGAAGAAGTATCATTCAAATTCAAATAATTCAAACGTGACTTTGACAGTTGAGTATAACCAAATAAACAAATATTATTATTGATTTTATTAAATATTTAATAATCCTTGGTGGAGGATTCAGCAGGATTCTTCGAGTTGTAAAATAAGAATCAATCAACAAAAACATTGGAAGAGTAGCTTTAGCTAAACTTCGCCTAATATGTAATACTATTTGAAATAAAGTCGATATTATTATTATTATTATATGCAGAAACTTATACTCAGTTGGTGTTTTGTTCACATTGCCATGCTCTACAGTAAATATGAAGAAATTTAATGTTTAAGTTCGGGTATTAACTTACAGACTGTCTGTCTGAAATCGCTCTGTCCTTGTTCGGTCGAATTTTTGTAAAATCATAACAAAATCTTATATCTTCCGAAAATTCAACATTATCATAAATCATTGCATCTGAACCATTTCCACCATTGTTTCTAATAATGTCCTCTGACTGCCAGACAATTTTCTTTCCGGATTAACTTGAATATTGTTAAAAGAAGACTTGAAAATTACCCGTCGACGCCCTCTTGACTAATCGTTATATTTTCTATAAAGTTTACTATCACCATCACACTAATTGAACTCTCACGACCGAACGAACTCCGTCCCCGAGTCTCAATTATAAAGTTTGTGGTCTGTGCCACCCCTCTCCCGAACAGTTCCCTCAAACTTTCATTGGAATATAGTTTTTCTCCCGAGATTACACCCACTCACCTCTGTGCAATTGATCCGCGCCGACAAATAAATCCCAATTTACAATGAGATAATCTCTTCGGGGACATTCGATGAAGCACACTAGCGTTAATTAACCTAGACGGGATTGCTGGATTAGAGGCGTCTCGTTTTAACTTGTTAATTGGAAAGATCTCGGTAGGTACGGCGTAGTATATGCAACTTCTACTTGTGCATAGATAGCCCAGGATTGAAGGAAACGTTATAACGGAGGAACGTATTTGAATTTTTCTTTGAGATTTTTTTAAATTGATGGTGGGTCGATTGATGCCTTATTCGAAACGTCTTTCAATTCTCTATATGACCTCCTCCAATACAAAATGGTGGTACATAATATTAGAACTCTTGTTGCGTTACCCCACTACCGTTATGTTTTGAAAAAAAAGATTGATATCGCGTTGGGGGTCGAATGATACCTCATTTGAATCGTCTTTTAATTTTCTATACGGTAACGAATTTTCAGACAAAAATATGTGCCGCCATTTTGTTTTGGATGAATATTTTTAATTCGGTAAATTTGTATTCGACAGGGCCCCTGGCGGAAAAGTTTTGGAGTAGTTCTGATTTCTTCCATTTCACACGTTTTTTGGAGTGCTGAATCCGAATTTGAAGTTCGCTAACAAAATTTCTTGAGGGAACATTGAAAAAAACCAAAAAAATCTCTTTCTTCTGCGGTTTATTGCTTATAAGTTGAACACCACGAATTATTCGTTGGAAACCTCCATTTTAGGAATGAAAGAGCATGATATTTTCTACAAATTTTACTATACAAGTATTTTTCTACAACGAATCGTTCGGGCTCAAGGACTACTTCTTGTAAATTGGCATATATCAGTTAACTGGGAAAATCCCACTTTTTGGAGTGCTGAATTCGAAAATTTCTTAACGGATCATTAAAAAAAATGCGTAAAAATGGTAATGGCTAGTTTTTCGCTTATAAATCGAAAACTGTCATTTTTCGTGAATAACTTTTTCATTCAAAATGAAAGTACATACAATTTTCTACAAATTCCACTGTTCAGGTTTTTTTTTCCGACAATCAGTTCGGGCTCAAACGCCAAATAAAAATGAGCGTATTTCTAAGTCAGCAAACACCCACTTTTTTTCACGCCACAACTATTATTGGATGAAGAAAAGGTTTGTATTTCGTGCAGAAATTTATTTATAAAAACATAGCAAAGCGCTTTCGACTATAAAGTCATCATCAGTGCGTAAGTAAGTGATATTGAAATGAATTCAAGAAAAGTTGATAATGTGAATTTTGAAAAATTGAAAAATTACTTACTCGTCAGATGTATAAGAGCCAGACCATAAAAATATCATGTGTACACCTGACGAGTAAGTAATTTTTCAATTTTTCAAAATTCACATTATCAACTTTTCTTAAATTCATTTCAATGTCACTTACTTACAGGTACGCCGCACTGTTGATGACTTTATAGTCGAAAGCGCTTTGCTATGATTTTATAAATAAATTTCTGCACGAAATACAAACCTTTTCTTCATCCAATTACATTGGAACGTGCACACAGCTTGACAATTTTCATAACTATTATTGACTATTTAATGACATTTTTATTGAATTTCTCAAGGAATTATATTCTAATAAAACTAAGAGTACTTTTGTTCGTCATTGGAGCAGTTTCAATCAAAGGACTCATCTGACCGTCTAGTTTGAGGTTATGTCGATGACTGCTAGTGACAGTACGACAAAAAAAGACGTTACTTGCTCCTTCTCGGGCTAGTGTATCGGTCTCTTCATTGCCTCTATAACCTGTGTGTGCTTGTACCCAGGCTACGGTCAGTCTGGTCTGACTGCCGAGCTCTTTTAGGGCTTCTATGCAGCCTCACACAAGTATTGAGGTAACTTGCATTGAGTTGACTGCTTTTATTGCATCTTGGCTATCTGAGTATATAACAATGTTTTTTTCTGAAAACTCATGCCTCATTAGCTTTCGTGCACAATGGTGTATTGCGACGATTTCAGTTTGAAATATCATCGCTTGTTTGCCCAGGCTCAATGAGATTTTCATCTTTGGCTTGGTTCCGTAAATGCCGGCTCCTGAACCTCCACCAGTTTTTGAGCCATCAGTGTAGACAGCGATTTCCGCATTGATGTGAGGGCCCTCCTTCCACGCATCCCTGTCCGTTATACTTGTCTTGAAAGTTATAACAAAGCTATATCTGGGAAGTATGCCATCTGATTGCATTCTTGTAACCGGGTCGTTTTTCAACTATTCGTATAGGTTGTTGTAGTCTCTTCCGAGCATATTGCTTATGGGTACTTGTCCTCTAAGCAGCCTGCTCGTGACTGACCTGGCTTCGCCTTGTATGTATACGTGTAGGGGAGGCAGGATGTTGGGGTGGTTCTCATGGCACCGGTGGCACTCAGACATGCTTGTATTTGCAGTCCTCCGAGCCATCGAACCATTCCTACCTGCTTGGTCTTTGGCCACCATACCACCGAATCATACGGCATAGAGCCATGTAGTCATATTTGGTTGTAGCCCCCAATTTTTTCCGCACATTCTCCTGCACAGATTGAAGGTTACTGTACTTTTTTCTATAACTTTTTGTAGGTGTTGGTTCCAAGTTAACTTATGGTCGAAGAATACTCCTAAGTATTTTGCCTCTTGGGCAAATGGAATTTCTATCCCGTTCAGTACAGGTGACCTAAGTCCATCTAGTACTTTTTTTGGGACTACTCTGGTTTTATGAGGGTTCAATATCAGCTCCTCCTTTTTACACCAACGGAGTCGAATATATTATCAATGTTGTTGGCGAACTAGTCTGACCCGTAATGCTCATGTATATAAATACATAACATTCCCTATGTCATGAAATCGATTCACCGTATACATTCAGTAATTTTCCTATGAAAACTCCTGTCATTCACAATTTTAAAGAGATTTCAAAGCCCCCGGAAACTGTGCTTTATAATACAAACTGTCAGGCTGGGTGGCGGGGTTCACCGAAAGTGGGCTCAGACTTAAATTAACTACATCAATTCCAGACAAATTTTCAGGATAATGCGTAACTTTTATGGTAATGGAACCCAAACTGTGCTCGAAGTCTACGGTCAATTACGCAATGTTCGCAGATTCAGATGTGCAGTTTATATCTGAAAAACTAGTATTGTTTCAATTAGGCACATGTATCAAGGACCAACAATACAAGAATTTCGTATTAATAATGTAATAATAATTGAAAACATTTTCAAATTCAAGTTACATCCACTTCCAATCTGAAAAATCTGAAATTTGACACACATCAATGACCTAAATATACACCATAATTTCATGATAATGTAATAATAACAATGATGAGATTTTTGTTCGAAAATATGAATAGAATATTCATAAAATCTGTTGTGGAATCATCTGCGGCTGAAAGACAAATTTTAGTCGCTATTTTCCATCGTTCAAGATAACCTCTTGAAAGGTATTCATCTTGAAAACTGAAAAATGTGATTTATTTATAATATCTAACAGAAAACAACTACTTCCTCGGCTAAAGCCACGCCGGACATTGAACTAAATCTGATAGAGATTGAGAAAAGGCTTTAACTGAAAAAAAAAAAATCTGAAAGTGAAAATTCGCATTTTCATTCAGATAGTTGATTTTTTTAAATTCCTCTAGTTTTCACTGAAAATTCATTGAATAAGATAGGGAACAGGAGAAAAAACGGGCTAAATATCGAGAGTTAAAATGGTGGTCCTGTTTATAAGGGCCCTTAGAGAGATGATGACACACTGCGTTCGAACCTAAAAATTATACCGACTTGCCGTAAGAAGGCAGAAATCTTCGTCGAGTAGATGCGGCCCGTCATCCTTGGTTTCCTGCGCCTACTCAGAGCACATCATTTTGGAACCCAGTAATCACTCACCCCACGGACGTGAGGAGTGACCATTTGCATAAATACCAGCACGCCCACCGGAAGTATCGGTTTCCGGAGACAGGGCCTGACTGGGATATTCCTAACGTAAAAAATTACTCTTATATATTCTGAAAAACTATAGACACGCGCTTTTATAGTAATATGGACTAAAATATTAAAATGAATTTTCAACAAATAACTTTAATTTTAAAAGCGTGAGGTGACTTAATGAAATTTTCGTTATAGCTATAACAATAAAAAAAAAGATAACTGTTATCAGATAAGCAGTACAAGCTATTTTAACATTGACTTTTATTTTTAAAGAATAAATTATACCCCTTCCATATGACTATAAAAGCGTGTGTCTTATTGAATTTTTTTAAATTATTATTTTGGTAAGCATATCGATATTTTCTAAACCTCTTCTGATTCGATAAATAGTGTTCTAATAGCTCGATCTTTGGTTCGTCGTGCCAGATAGCGAGCTCGAGGAACCACGAGCATCGTGAATTTTCATTCTAACCAAGTAACAGACTGTGCTTTCGATCCATAATTTTCCCTTAATTTCAGATCATCCGCAAACATCTCCGTGAAGTGCGACAAAACACATTTTAGGTACTTAAATACTCGCATATTATATTTGCATGAGAAGGTAGGAACGATATGAACTTTTCCTTTTACTTCTCCGATCATTTTTAGCAGAGTTATGACCAATCAAATATTCGGCTCCGCCAGAACTTTCAGCGGCGCGTAAGGGTGAATCTGAATTTTGATGTCAGCGTTCAATCATGGTTTCTGAGAAAACGAGCGCATTTCATAAGAAATTACTAATAATTTTTGTTAAAAATTGAATTGTTTTTCACCCTGTTTAGTTGTTTTCCGATAAGTCATATACTTTCCAAGATTACAGCAAAATCTATTTAAGTATATTTTTAAACGAAAAACCTAATATGTTCCACCTCTGGAATTTCGGTAAACAATTATTTTCTTCGTGTTTAACATGGTTCCAACTACTAGTATACTAAGTTTGGTGGTGCTACAATCGATTCCTGTCTCAAACCCCAATCGTACTGAATTATATCTATATATTGAAATACATACAGAACATGAAAATATATACTTATTTTTGTGTTTCCTATATTTCTTTATGGAGAAAAATTGAAAGATTCAATACAAATGTAGGTATAGGATGGAGATTATCTTCATAGAAGAATAAATAGGAAACAGAAATAAGCAGTTCTTTTCTAGTTTTGTATTTGAATATAGCCAGGAATTTCTCACCTATACAAAAAAATCCTATGTTAGCATTTAACAGAAATGAGTTAATTGATGTTGAAGAATAAAGAAAAACAAAAAATTGGGAAAATAGTTACAAAGTCATACTGTGAAAACTTTGACATCGAATTATTATTACTCACATGCTATTGTTTCATAGAACACTTTCATGAAACTGTTCTGTTACGAGGGGAATACAAAACTATTTTTTTTATAAAATCTCAAATATATCAGTAGTTTGTGAATTGGAATGATTATGATATATCGTTGTAAAGATAATCTTGCATGTGCTGAATCGCCATTTTCAAAAAAATGGCCCCTTTCATTTGAAGTAAAAAAATTGGATGAGCTTCGGTCAAACAATTTTGGGCAATCTAAACGAACCTCAAAATAGTAAAATAAAATGAATTCATATAATAAAATTGAGAGAGTTGGTGCTGTAGGTTTTCGGGGTTTTCCTGCAGCGGAAAAGTGAATACACCACCAAAAATCAGTAAGTCGCCCCGGAGCGCCACGGCAAATAATATTAATAGCCGTCCTCTACCCGCACAGGCTACACTGATAAAAAGGATGTCTTCAATCAAATATATATATCCTCTTGAACAGAATCATTTTCTGAAAAGAATAATTATTTCTAATTGATGAATATACTCTTATTTCAAACTTATTGAACTGTTTGCTTCTTTACATAATTTATCTTGAAATGAATTTGTTTGCATTAATACATTCCAACTCTTTACCCTAGAGAACTCCTACTTGTGAAAAATGCTCCTTTTGACTCAAGAACATGATTTCTGGGCGAAACCCCGCTACCGTAACGACGCGAACCCACGCAAAAGCGCGCACTACGACTGCCAACTGGGACCTCTATCCTGTTTGCTTTTGCCCGCGTTTGGTTTGGGGGTTGTGTTTGAATCATAATTTAAGTTGTTAGTTTTGTATCTGACACAATGGTTATGTGCAAATAAATGTGCTGCTACAGAAGTTCAATATGGAGGTCCAATTATTTCTGCACGATTTGAATTTAGGTCATTTATGGACCAGTTGTGGGGGTAGGTTGAAGCTATTTTTGTTTTCAACAGGTGTGTGATAATGGCGAATGACGCTGTCGTTTCTATATTCAATCGCATTTCTATGCGTCATCGAATAGGTACCTACGTTGATTATATAGTTCCTGAAATTAAAATATTACAAAACTATTCTCGTATATAACCATTATACCTCAATTGTTCGCAGTTGTTCTCTTTTTGTTGAACTGTACCAGATGAACATGGCTTCCATGGCATATTTTTATAACCAAGTGCACATTTTTACTGAGCCTTCAAATGCAGATAATCTTGAATCAAAAATGTATTGCATTATGAAGAAGAACATTGTTCGTTATTGAAGTTGAAATATTCTTGCCTCAACCAACTCACACCATCGAAAAAAGAATGTATTCACAATAGTGTTCATTATCAAAGTTGAAATATTCTTCCACCAAACAACTGTCATTATTCAGTGAAGAAAGTGTTCATATGTCTCAAAACAGTTTCATTTCAAGTGGTCAAGAGGATTCTGTCAAAAAATCAAACTAATATTTGGTTGGACCTATTCAAGAATACAATCGACTTGAATCAATGCATTGATGCAAAATATCCTTTTTATCAGTGTATGTCTTTGGGTACACTCTACGGGTGTTTATGAGGGAGTATTATTATTATTATTATTATTATTATCACTAAAAAGTCGGATAGACCTGAAGAAAGATAAAAGAAGTACTCCGTACTATTACCAACTATAAAAAAATAATTAAGATAAAAAGCACATGTTTCACTGAAATCTCCAATCCTGTAACAGGACAACAACGGGATTGAAATAAGTATGTTTCAGCAGGTAGCTTTTCCGCTTTATCGTATATCCTGCCCGGACGTTGGCGCCAGCTCTGAAGCCTAATGGATTGTTTCGAGATCAGAGTTCTTAATCGGATTTAGGAATTGTCTTTCGTTCACCGATTCGAATCTGTTTCGTGTAAGGGCTAATGTAAAGTTCGTCGAACGTTGATGTATGGCTCTGAGTTCGCAGTTTAACCGCGTTTCCTTTTATTTTCGACACGTTGGGAGAGTGATTTCGCTCAACTTTTCGCGACTCCGCTGGATAAATGGATTGTTCTTCCACTACTTATCGGTTGTTCTGACGGGAAGAGAAACAGTTTCGTATTCGAATCAAGACGGATACTTTAATTCGGACTGTGCTGTGAACGAAGTAGTTTCATAAACAACGTGTTTATTAAGTGCAAATACAAATTTTTAAGGTAGATCTTAATTTTAAAATAAAAAGTTCATGAGTTCATTATTTTGTTACATAATAAAATTTTTCATGATATAACAGCTTGTCGCGATTTACTTCAAAGTTTATTATCTTCTTTTCAGTGTATTTGAATAAAAGTTTTTTTTTTGTATTTTTATTTTATTTTGTACCTTTTAGCATTAGCGTTTGTTATATTATCTGCTTCAATAAACGCGCCAGGTAACTAGTTTGTCGGCATGTACCCCACCTCACTGAATACATACAGGGTGAACCACGACCACTGACCGAAAATTATACAGTGTACTCTTCGAACAAAAAAAGTGGAATACCGAATGAAAGGACCCCGCACTAATCTTATGGAAAACCGGTTTCGGTGAAAGTCGCTGGAATTTCAATATGATGTAGTCCGTGCCATCCTGAACAATATGGTACCATTGCGCCAACTCTCTGAATGCCGGCGTTGGGATTCCACAGGGGGTCAAAGTTTGATACTTTGACGATTTTTCAAAAAATCCGGAATTTCATTTTCATCCTATCGATGTGCATCAAAAAGTTAAAATGACAAAAGTTTCTAAAATCAAAACTGGCGGATATACAGAGGGTTAAACTTTGTTTTTGGTAATTTTTTTCGAACTTTTTACGAGAAAATATTCGTTTTCCTGCAGATCCATACGCAATTGATGTTACTTACAGTAAATGAGAGGGCGATCATATTTTGCATTTGAACCAACCATTTAGTACCATTTAAATATTCGGGGCGATCAAAAATATATTTTCAATTTCGGAAAAATATATCCCTTTGTATAGTAAACTTCCACCAATATATTTTTAAACTATGTTGCTGATATATATATACAAATGTGTCAACGTCATTAATCTAAATCCAAATAAATTTGCGGCGATGGTCCAAAAAATATGGAGAAGGGATGTTTCGGAATAATTTTGAAATGATTTCTTTTATTTTCTGACAAAGTGTAGATGAGTCATTCTTGATCAAAAAGTTCCACAGTGCCTACCTTGCGAATGCCACTGTTTGAATTATACAGGGGTTTAAAGTATACACGGTAAAAACAATTTTGTTGCTACAATCACTTTCTTTTTGTTAAGAGTTTATTTTTGAATGAAAAAATGATTTGCATCTGCAGCAAAAACAAGCTTGAATAGACTAGCAGCATTTAGTGAACAATCAAAATATTTTGCTCAAATATTTTGTTATTATGAGAAAATATATACTTCGGTCGAATACTTTTATGTGTATCGGACATGTGTATCAGAATCGGTTCGACATTTTATGTGAATCGTTATGACTATCAATGACAAATTATGACAAAATTATCTGAAATGAGAATTCATGAATATACAAAGGTTGCAACTCAGACTCATTCTGTATATATATTTTCGGGCATATGCATGAGCATACTAATACGATTCATGTTTCATACAGTGTAGTGAAATTTGAACCAAAAAAAAATAACTTGTGTATGTGTAGGAAAGCGCCGCCCCTGGACGTAGACAGTCAACTTCATTATTTCTTCACCCCTCTATAATCGAAAGTGATATGAAAGCTGATGATTTCAAAGAAGTTTCAGCATGCTACTTGATAGAAATATGCAAGAAAAAAAAATGTTTGCAGAGCATTTATAACGCAGCTCAGTGAAAGTAAATTTGCTATCGAAACTTTCCGAGAATGTGAACACATTGTTCTTTTGAGCACAAAACACATTTGATCAATTTGATCGATTTGATCCTTTGATTTTACAAGTGTGTTTCTACATGATAGATTAGTACCTCAATAAATTTTTGTTAAGTGGTGTTAGTTCACCCTGTATATACAAGTCAAATAACTAAAATTATTGGACAATTTGATGTTTATCACAATTGTTACGTATTTAAGTTTCTTGAGTTTTCGCAGCTTTAGGGGGGTCTGAGCACCCTGAACAATATATTCTTTTGTCATACTTTTCATGCCATGAACAATATATTCTTTTGTCATACTTTTCATCGTCTGAAACAATCAGAAAATTTTCCAATTTTCTAGACATTCTCAATCTAGGCAGGGAGGTGACATTTTTCAAATCTATACAGTTTGGTCTTTTAATTAATTAATAATCATTGAGAGGAAGTTGTACAATACTATAAACAGTGTATGTATGGTTAGGCTTTTTTTGGTTAAGTTTTCACTTTGGTAAAGATGTTATCTATGTTTTTTTTTTCACACTTTTTCAAATATTAATTTCGTTTTTTCTGTAAACAATCGCAAAAGTCCATGTTTTTAAACCAAATCAAATTTCGAAAAAGTTGTTTTTCATTACTAAAAATTCTTTCGGCCGATTTTGATTATACTCCGTGTGTTTGTTAGTAGTAACAAGGGATTTCTTTTCACGAAATAAGATTTTGAACTTTAATTCCAGTGGCGTCGCAGTTGATACCCCGTTACTCGGAAACGAAGCAAGTTAGGACACACGTTTATATGAACTTTTCTTCTTAAAATCGGACAAGGAATCACCTCCCGAAATTAATGACATCATTTGAGATACACCATGTATATATTTGAAAAAAATGTATTCTCTCATTTTGTTTTGTTTTGTAATTTTTACTTTTCTTTTTATTTATCCCCCCAATTTCGAAAATACGTTTCAGAATGAAATATTTAGGTGCTACATCCTACATCGACTGCCACCCACCCAACTCTCTCCGAACATTGCAATGTTTTCAAATTCCTTGCTCGAGTATAATATGGAATGAAAATCATATCTTGATTCGAAAACCTCCCTCTGAAATTTGTATCCTGGAATATTTTCGCCTCGCTTCTTCAGCTTATGTTTATATTTCTATTAATATCCTTCCCAACTTCGCACAACAGTTAAACTATTGCCTTGGGAATTTCGTAGTCTATTATTATGTTTACTGGTGTTCATCGTGTTTTGAATGGGAAAATTTACTTTTCTGCATTAAATCAAACTATGTTTATAGAACATCGTTCTGTGAATTATTTCAAAGACTGAATTTTCAGCTCTGATAATAATAAATATAATAAAATTTTATTTTATATATCACAATTTTTTTTGTGTATTCTTATCCTTTTTACTTTTTCACCTTCTCTTACTTATG
The DNA here is from genome assembly GCA_958298965.1 of Chrysolina haemoptera. NCBI lineage: Eukaryota > Metazoa > Arthropoda > Insecta > Coleoptera > Chrysomelidae > Chrysolina > Chrysolina haemoptera. The sequence goes on along the minus strand of OY282591.1, from coordinate 24,292,609 downwards.
CAAACACCCGTTAGCGTACTAGCACCAAATAAAGTTTGAATGGTTGATTGACGGACTGTTGTAAATATACTTGATACAAAATCTTTTGCAGAAGTTCTATGTTTTCCACAATCTGAGAATGAAATCAAAATATAAATTCAAACAATATGTAAAAGTGTTAAAAGGCAAATGAATCAATTTGCCCCGAGGCTTTTACAAAACTGTTGTCATGAATAAAAAAATTATTTATCAGTAACGTAGCGTTTTATAGACTGACGGGATTTCCCCATAAAAGTAATCCATAATCATTCTCGATTATTGTGACGTCACGCCGCCAAATGTGTTGGTGTAAGTCAGTCTTGGATGTCAACAAAGCGTAGCGGCTATTGGCAAAAGTCGGTTTGTTTGCATCCAATTCGTATCTAAAGATTGACTTACACCAACAAAAAATTACGGTGTGACGACGTTTTCACTAAACGCGCGTATTTAGAGGTAGTCCAAACTCGGCACGAGTATCAGGTATACGAAATAAAAATAGTCAAGCTTGGCACAGATATTAATAGATTCACTTTTAAATTGTTCAAACTCGGCACATAAATAATAATACCTCCCTCTGCTTTCAAGAAATAAAATGATATAATATTAAATAAGGTCAGTTCGTTCTGGTTCAATTATACTAAATAATAACTTATCACAAAACGTATGTATTCAATTTCCACGCACTTAAATGTCTACGTAAGGTTAGTTCGTTCTGGTTCAATTATACCAAATAATTACTTTTCGCAAAATGTATGTATTCAATTTTCACGCAGTCATATGTCTACGTAAGGTTAGTTCGTTATGGTGATATCAGAGAAAATAATTACTCCATTTTTTCCAGGGTAAAAATGTCGCCTAGTCTAGGTTATTCAGGAAATAATCTAGTCGTATACGACTCGACCTGTAACAACTTTGGACTTTTCAAAATATAATTCAAAATGCATTGAGATTAAAGGATTAGGATGTGCCGAGTTTGATGTCGCCCACCACAAAAGCTCAGATTTAGCCGGATATTTTTTGTGGTTGTTTTCGAATACCTACTACATTCATTGGCAATTTGATGAGAGCTGGTCTGACTAAATTACGTGAGCACTGGCAGAAACAGTTTGATTCAGCAAATAATATGTGGTCAGTTTTGCAGTATGTATACAGTGACCTCCAAAAAGTATGGACCATATGGAAAAAAGTTTATTATTAGAGTATTAGAAAAAAGATTCTTGGCAAAAGTTTGTGCATGTCCGATAACCTAAAAATCGATTTTGACACATGTCACATGATCGCTGGTATGGCGGCAAATTGAAAAAAATTACTATGAAAAGACAAAAAGTGTGGTAAAATGGCAAGATATCAAAAAAAGTTATTAGAAAAAGTTACCCCACTTTTTGCCTATTCATAGTAATTTCTTTCAATTTGCCGCCATACCAGCGATCACGTGACATGTGTCAAAATCGATTTTTAGGTTATCGGACATGCACAAACTTTTTCCAAGAATCTTTTTTCCAATACTCTAATAATAAACTGTTTCCCATATGGTACACTTTTTGGCGGTCACTAAAGAATCTATTACGAAAAGGTGTTGATTCAATCAATGGGTACCTGGGTTTTCACAAGAATATGTCTGGGACCTCTAGTTGGAGATAGGCAGGACACAGGTCCACCAGATCGTATATGGTAACTCTCGTGACTACCCGGTCCAATATGATGATGATTCTTACAGAATGCAAAAACAGATTTGCTTTCAAGGCAAGACACACGACTGCCGTTCATTTCAAAACAGGCAAGTAGATATACATCACTCTGTATAGACATTTATACTGATGAGCTTTTTTCGTCCTAAGTTGTTCAAACTGCATTTTTCGTCTTTGTATTTTCCCATCACTTTCATTTCCGGAATCAATGAATAAATTAACCATTTTCATGAGCTTTTTCGGCATTTCATTTTAATTTCAAAGTAGGCGATGTGCTCAACTTGGGCACAGATTAAGTGAGGTATTCGGGCTAGGATCGTTATCAGCGAGCAAACGTTCGTATGTTTTTATGTTGTGCCAATTTAGGTTTCTGATGTTACTACATGATGAATCATATGGAACGGTCACACTAAAATTAATTTGGTATATTTTACGAGGAACGAATATGTTGAATAGATTTAAGTTCATTTTTATTACAGTTCTGGCAAATTTGTAAAATTCGACTTTCCAAAATATACATTCGCACTTTGACCTTGTGCCATTTCCCACCCCCCAAGACAACCAAAGAGATAACGTATCCTCTTCCTGGATCGCCGTATCAATTTCCCGTCGGCCGTCGACGAGATCATCATCAGCGGCAGTGGCACTGTCCGGAGAGCGGCAAATTGCTTCCGACGACGGCACTCCGGGTCGTGGCGCCAGGTATCCTTGGAGACGTCCACCGTCGACGCCGTCGTCGCATGGCAACCGCAACGTCGTTACGGACTCGCAGCCGAAAACTTTCCACCTGACGAGGAGCGGATGGAAGGTGAGGAAAAACGCAGCGCCGCGAAGATGTATTTGTGGATGTGTGAGAGCTTTACGATGTCTCGTGAATTATCGACGACGGGAGATGATGTAGGAGTTTGTGAATAGTTAGTGTGGGAAGATGCTCCTTTTTTTGTTATAGGCCAGGTCCCGGATACACAGAGTGTACTGGAAGAAAAAATTATGGTTTTCATAATACGGGCTGTTTTTGAATTAAATGCAAATATTTCAAGGGCGTATTCCTGGTACAAAATAAGACTCTTTTTCCCATAAATATGTGGCAACCGCTTTGTTTTCTGAGATACAGTAGAAAAACGACATTGACCTAAAATTCTAAAACGCCCAATTAGTTGTGACAATTTTCTTCAAAGAATGTCGAAGCAGAGCATCCAAGGACGGGTTGAGAGCGGGGAGTAGAGATGGAAGTTTTTAGATGCCTTGAAGTTTGTGACGTCATCGGTGCGACGAGAGTGTACTACAATCATTGTGATCTCTTCGATCGAGGCGGTTCATATAATCAAGATCGAACTTCACTTAAGGTATATATAAGTTCATTTGATTTTGTAATAATAACAAAGACCTCATAAATGGAAGACGCAATGGAGGAACAGATGCTAAAGAGAATATTCATATGACGAACATTCATAACACAACTAATCCCACTATCGTTCACTTTCTCAATTTTTATTGATATAACTAAAAATGTGCCAAGGATGCATTTTAGTGGAGCTATAAACTAGCGCCCTTATGTGTTTACTGATGTTCGATATTACCCATAACCATTCATCGACTAGTAAATAAATCGAGCTCGCTCCATCGGTTCTAGGAAACGATAAAATTGCATTGAGTAGGTCGGTTATTGCTTGGTCCGAAAAATCACTCAGACTTGATAAAGACTGAAAATCAAAGTAAAGTAAATAGCGCCTGAATATAAATATAATAATATAATGAATCGTGGCTTTCAGGCAAATTAAATCCCAGAAAAAAGACCATCCTCGAACAGGGATCGAACCTGCGACCGCTAGATTGCTTTTTCAACTTCAAACGGGTTCTAGATTGCTAGTCTGTGCTCTAACCAACTGAGCTACCGAGGACGACACACCTTCGCATCTGCATATCGGGATACTGCTTTTCCCTGGAATTTGTTGTTAGTATAAAAACTTGCAAACTTCGAAGCTTTTGAAAGTTGTAAGTGCTTTAAATGCACTTGCTCACGTGTATCATCTTCTTGTTCTTTCCTGCTCTAGCACAGATGGATGTGCTTTGAAGCCCCTGCGCGCAGGCCTCTCTGTTTGGACCCGCTGTGCACCCACATGTTTTGGGAAACACGTGTGTAGTTTCTCCAGTTGTAATTATGGTGGTCCCTTGGTATGTTTCCCTGTTGAGTTGTGTTTTGGGAGTACCTTCGGTTCATAGGGTTCCCTTTTCCGAGTCGAACACCTCCACACCTATGTTTTCCATCTCTGAGGCGCCCATAGGTTTTCTCTGATCGTCGCCCTCGGAACGGTTGGTCCCTGCTTCGGTTCCCCTTGAAGGCGTACTCTTGGGAGGTGGTAACGGCGGCCCTCTTGAAGGTTTCCCTGTGAACTTGTGTATGGGGGCACCTTCGGTTCCTCTGGATCCTTTTCACGGAATGCCTACCTAAGTACCTAGGTTTCTCATAGGCACCCTTAGGGTTTCTCTGATCGGCGCCCTCGAAACGGTTGGCTTGGCTCCCCTGGAAGAATGGGTTCCATAGATCCCTGCTTCGGTTCCCCTTGAAGGCGTACTCTTGGGAGGTGGTAACGGCGGCCCTCTTGAAGGTTTCCCTGTGAACTTGTGTTTGGGAGTACCTTCAGTTCCTCTGGACCCCTTTCACGGGATGCCTACCTCCGCACCTAGGTTTCTCATAGGCACCCTTAGGGTTTCTCTGATCGGCGCCCTCGGAACGGTTGGCTTGGCTCCCCTGGAAGAATGGGTTCTGTAGATCCCTGCTTCGGTTCCCCTTGAAGGCGTACTCTTAGGAAGTGGTAACGGCGGCCCTCTTGAAGGTTTCCCTGTGAACTTGTGTTTGGGGGTACCTTCGGTTCCTCTGGATCACTTTCACGGGATGCCTACCTCCGTACCTAGGTTTCTCATAGGCACCCTTAGGGTTTTTCTGATCGGCGCCCTCGGAACGGTTGGCTTGGCTCCCCTGGAGTGGGTTTCATACGTCCCTGCTTCGGTTTCCTTTGAAGGCGTGCTCTTGGAAGGTGGTTACAGCGGTACCTTTGAAGGTTCCCTTGTAAACTGGTATTTGGGGGTACCTTCGGTTCCTCCGGATCCCTTTTACGGGGTGCCTACCTCCGCACTTATGTTTGCTATCTCAAAGGCATTTTTGGGGGTTCCTCTGATGGGCATCCCCGGGACGGTCGGCTTGGCGAATGAGTTCCATAGGTCCCTGCTTCGTTTCTCCTTGAAGGCGTGCATGGTTTAAACTTGTGTGTGGGGGTACCTTTGGGTTACTAGTGGCAGCGCCTTCGGGACTAAATAAAACACGTTTTTTGTATTTAAATGTTTATAACAAATTAATAAATGACAGTCCAAATGGCGAGTCTAAAACATAATCGAATTTGAACACGGACTGTCTTTAGTGTGAAGGCACTGTCGGTTCACTAATCGTATTTTTGTTGAAAAATAACTTATTTATGCTCTATTGAGTGGTGTATAAATACTTATTAAATTGTTATTGATATAATTGAAACTGAGAGTTTCCAAAATGTGTCAAGGATGCATTTCAGTGAAGCTATAACTTGGGTCCTTATATAGACTGGCAGTGGGTGACAGATATCATGTGACTATTTTCTCGCTTATGCCTCTGAGAGGACTGAAAAATATGAAAGTGCAGATGAAAAGGATCGACATTGTAAGCGGTCCCCGCGTAGCTTTCATATTATAAAAAATTCAATTTACGCATTTGCACAAAAATATATGTGTTTTGGGACGATTTTATCGTCGCTGCCATGTTTACCAACAGCACCTGAAATATTAGTTAAAAAAAAAACTAAAGAACACGCTTTACTTCCAACTTGGACTAAAAAGTAAAAAATAATTGACAATCCTTAAATGTAAAAAAGCAACTGAATAATCGAAATTTCCGAAAACCCCCACATACCAATTTTGAATCGAATCAGACCATAATGACAAATATAGTCCGCTATCTTTAATTTATGAATTTTGATGAAAAATTCGAAATATAAGTACGACCCAAAATACCCCAACATCTCGTCCGCAATTTTGGAGCCGCCATTTTGGTTTTCTCTATAATAAAAATATTGTATTGCATTGACACCTGCCAAATTTCAAATAATTCGTACGTCTGGAAGCGGGTGAAAATCACGTTCAAAGTTTCCATTACATAGATACATACAAGTAAAGCTAATATAAGAGTGACAAAATCGATAGGCATGAGGGTTGCAAGTGGCCAAAGGGTTGAAATGATGGGGTGAACTTGTTAAAACAAAATTTAAATTTTCGGTGATTTTCTCCAATTGAAAATATGAAAGTTTTCAACATGAAATGTTTATAAAAAAATTGGCTAAGGTCTGCGAATGCCGAAGTGATGTTAGGTTTATTGTTCAAATGAAAATTGAGTTTTCCATATGAACCCAACTGGGATCGCTCAAATTTTTCATCATTTTTATCAGCACTTTTATATCTTTCAGTCCTCCCAAAGGCATAAACGAGAAAATCGTCACCTAAAATCTGTCGTCATCTCCCGGTCTATTATGTGTTTATTGGTGTTCGATATTGCCCATAACCATTCATTGACTAGCAAAGAAATCGGGCTGGCTCCATCGGTTCTAGGAAATGATAAATTTGCATTGAGTCAGGTCAGTTATTCATTGCTGGGTCCGCAAGAATCACTCAAACTTGATAAACACTGTTATGACGAAACTCACGTGATATGCAATTCGCAGAAGTCGTCATGAATCAGTCCATATGAATAAAGCAAAAAACAAATTTTCGTGCCATGAAATCATATATCAATCATAAAATGGAAATTGCGATATTAACTAGCTAGGTACTTCAATATCAGTCTCATTTCGGTTAATTTATTTGATTGGCTTCCATTGATATATTTCTGAAAAATTTCTCACCTACTAATAATAATAAATCGTTTATTTACCAAAATCAGAATATTATGTAAATAATTATCTGATAACACAAACTTTGACGAGTAAATAAACATTAAGTATACAAAATAAAACTAGTGAGTATTTACAAACAATATAGAAATGAATTTGAAATCACCGATTTAAATGAATGAACACAAGACGAACGAATAAACATAATATAATGTTATCTGTCGATATATTCATTTATACAGGGTGTCAATTCGAAAACGTTCCACCATTAATATCTTCCTTTCAGTAAATAACAAGAAAAATCGAAAAGAGCCCATTGTAATGAATATTTTTAGTCCTCGTTGTTCGAAACCATAGGAGGGGTAGATGTTACTCTTAGAAACTTAAATGTGAAAAAGGGTCAAGTGACACATTATTTTACAGGGCTTTTAATTCTCTTTCCAATTGTAACCTGACTTAGAAGTAATTAGAATTTGCCTGCACTGAGCATTATTGTATTGACTATCCTTTTAATAGAAATGTTTAGAAGAGTATATAGTTGGCTCGGTCCCAACCCTTGAATAACAGGAATAAATGTATTTTACAAGTGAGACTTTATTTTTTGGTTATTTTCCTTTTACAAAGACACTTTCACTTTGCGAAAACAAAATTTCGAACATGGTATCTACTTACGCCTACCTTATAAACTGTTCAAAATGTTGTTCAGTTTGCTCCAAATTTGCTATAAACAACGGATTTAAGATGTCTCAAAGAGAGAAGTCCAAGGGAGCTAAATCCGGTGATCTCAGAGACCATTCAACTACTCCACTTCTGCCAATCCATATATCCAGGAATCTCTCGTTTGACCACTGTCGGACGGGAAGAAAGTAATGAGGTGGAGCACTGTCCTGCTGGAAATGTAACAGATCCTCCTGCAAAAGTTCTGCCTTCTGCAGCAATTTGAGTTTCTATTGCTCGTTAGTCGTAATATGATCGATAGTCTCTTCAAGCATATCAAGTAACAGATTGTCAGAAGTTTTCTTTAAGCAATAAAGGACCAATAATGGGAATCTTCAAGAAAACCAGTCCAAGCATTGAGTTTTGTGGGCGTCGTGTATGTCCACTCCAATAGCGAACATTTTGTCTATTAATACTGCATTGAGAAAAAGTGAACAATCATTGCTGAAACAGATTTTTGAAAAAAAGAAGATTAGGGATGGCATTGACTCGATGAGACATGATTTTACAAATTCTATCATAATCATCCTCATGGAAATCTTGAAAAATTTCATATATGGATAAAATTTATGCATTTTCAGTGATTTTCTTACAGTCTCGCGCGACATTCCTCACTATCCTGCTACTGCTTGGTCTGCTTGTGAGGAGCTAGTGAGCTCTGCACCAAATTTTCTCGAAACTCCAATTTGAGCTTCTTCATTTAGTACTATTTATTTTTCACCGAATCAGTTTCACTAAACAGCTCAGCAAGTGAAACTGCATCATTTATACTACCAAATCATTGAAATTTGCAGCACAATTTTTTGCTTAAAAACAGGAGATTTTTACAGCAAAATTAGCAAAAAAGGGGAAGGCTATGGAATTGAAAATCCAGCATTCAATAAACGCAACTACTACCATGTATATTTTGCTTTATTAGATTACTTTTGATGTAATTTTTTTGGTGCTATTGGCTAATGTAGCCCTTGATAAATGTTTGGGACACCTAATTTTCTAACCAGTAAAAAAGGACTCAATAAAATTGTTCAAATAATAACTTGAAAACCGCGCATCTCAGTGCGGCAAGTTCTAATTACTTCTATAAGTTTAGAACGCTATTTTTCGGAATCTGCTCATGAAAAAATTATAAGTCAGGGTATCATTGGAAAGAGAATTGAACTCTCTTCAAACAGATGTGTCACTTGACCTTCCTTTCCATTTGAGAGTCTAAGGGTAACATCTGCCCTTCCTGGGTAGTTGAACCACGATGGCTACAAATATTCACTGTCCCCCTTGAAAAAAAATTGAATCTTACTGGAAGAAAGTTATTGATGGTGGACATTTTTCAAATTGACACCCTGTATGTGCATATGGTTTATGAAAAATTGCCGTTGAGGAAACGTATAGTTTGTATGGGAAATACGTTATAATATGTATTGAAGAAGTTTGAAATAAACGAGGCAAATGTTTCTCGAATACGTTTCCATCTGAATTTGTATGAGACTATGAACCATGAGACTATGATTTATTAAATGATGAAAATACCCCGTAAATCTATGCTATGATTATGACACGGCTCTATTATAAAAAAATCATCACCAGTTCAGGAACCGATGCCTTAAAATCCTGCCTATCAACCTGCCAGCATTTTTCTTGCAATTATTCGGTCAACAATAGGGAACTACACTAGTAATTTTTTATATATTTTTTCAAATACAAGTCAAACTGCGTGAAAAAGGATTTTTATTTTTTTTTTTTATTGTATTTGATCCAGAATAAAAAAGAATTAGAGGAGAATTCAAACAATAGCTATTTTCGCGCGAACTTTTACCGGTATTTCAGAGGACGAATATAGATGACGTCAAAGTCTCTCCATATATTGCACGCGAGATTGCACGTCTGGAATCAAAACAAAGTGTGCCTTCCCATTAAATTCAACAGAATAGTTTCGAAAGAAGTTTAATCGGATGTACCTACAAACTGAGAACAACTCTTGTGCAGAAATTATTCTCAGAGGACTCAAGGACGTTTGTACGATAGTGATGACGTCAGCCAAAGAAAATATGGCGTTTGAATCTCAATTTGGAATAGTTTGGAAGTGAATTGTAGTCATGAAATAGATTAATAGGTTCGTGGTGTGATTTTACGCATCGTATATTATACAAATAAAACGTCATTTTTTTATTAGAGTGTAATTCCATATTCTATTTAGACATCATGATAGTGCAAAATGCATGGAATGCAGTGCGTATCAATTTAATATCTATATTTATCGCTCTCAATCCAACAGCACAATCGTAGCTCACTTCCTCTTGTACAGGATGATGCCGTAGGTAAAGTTACCAGGAAAATATAAAATTAAAAAAATACACAAACGGAAATGAGCACCTGATATTATACTCAATATCTTTGATATTCATATCATAACTCCAAATCGAAGATTACAAATTTGTTGTCAAAATGGTCCGATTCGATTAAAAATTGATATACTTATGTGGCTTTTTGGTGTCTGAGATTATCAATTTTTTTGCAAAAAATTCCTTATTTTTATATTTAATAATACTTCTTTAGATGTGTAATGTAGGTTATTCTGTGAGTTACAGATTCAAAAAGCTTGCCAGTTTCGTATTCGAATAGAAAACTTTGCGCATCAGGCTTTTGAATCTATTAGGTGTTTCACAACTTATCCGAATTTTTTTAAACACTTAATCAGTTCTCAATAATAAGTCGATTGCTGTAAAAAAGTACATTAACAGTCCAACAAAAAACGACATATCCGATAAATACTATTATCTGCGTTTTTGAGAACAGCAGGAAGGAGGAATATTCGAACTAGTGCGAAGAAATTGGATTAGACGGTTACAAGCTTGCTTGCAAGGCAATGGAGAATGAACATTATATTGCAAAAATAGTTGAAAAAATAATCCAGTTTATCGACTGTACTTGATATTTTCATACCATGAATCTCATGGGTTTTGCCACTTAAAAAACAAATTCTGACCTATATTATATACAGTGCAATATCCAATGATATCGTTAATTAAATGAGAGAAACAGAGACAAAAACTCTAGGCAATAGAATTAGTTCTATGGTACACGGAATTTTTTGAAATATATGAAGTTGTGAGATAAGCAAACTATTATATGTTATACAGGGTGAACTATACCCAATTACAAAATAAAATTCAGAGCAATCCGTGAAGATTCCTATAATTATTTTGAACGCCAACCTTCATGGACGCGCCACTGAATCGATCGCCTATGTTGCCACTTTCTGCATACGAACTGTCGAAAGCATTTATTGATACCTATAAGTACTTACATCAAAAATAAGGTTTGTACTCAAAAGAACAATATGTATGCGTTTATGTAAAGTTCATTCGGCATCAACTTTATTTAAGATAACATTCATTTGTTGTTTGTGCTCTGCAAAAATCATTTATTTTTGCAATTTATGTGGCATGCTGAAATTTGTCTGAAATAATGAGTTTCGAGAAGGAAGGGAGAAACACTCGTCTGACTGTCCAGGGGCGGCGCGGCGCTCCACTACGCATAAAAGATATTTTTTGTGTTTCAATTTACAAATTCCATTAGAACAATACCATTCTGTACCTAATTGGTCGTTGTTCACCCTGAATATCGTTGAAATCACGATGAAAAACTCACTTATGATTTGTGAAAATACAATAAGAGGAAACGTTGAATAGGAAATCTAAATCTACCATCGTTAAGTGGGCATAAATGGCAATTTCAATGTACAAATCATGATATCCTGTTTCAAATAATGCAAGAGAAAAATTAAAACAAAAACTTTGTGAAGGGCAAATTGATAGTTACGTGAATACGCAACTTTGCCCTAATTCAACCGTCTTCATGTCTCGTATGGTTAACGAGATTCCTATGCAGCCCTCGAATTTGCTCACTTGGTATACAGGGTGTTTCATAACCCTTGATTGATTTTTATGAAAAATTCTTCATATGAACATAGGTCTGCAACTGCTTTATTTCTGAGATACAGGGTATTGAAATTTAACGAAAATAATAATAATACCCCACTGTTTTTTTTTTAAATAAATATATTGTATTCATCATTGTCCTCTATCTTCTCATATCAAGGGTATAGGTTAACGTATCATTATTTTGATACAAGAATATAGCAGGGCATGTTTAAGAGGGATGCCACTAATGGAAATCAAGACAACCTTTATCATTGAAAAAATGAATGATCATGCGTACTTTGCTTGCATGTAACAAAATTGAAAAAAAAAGCCCATGCGATTTTAGAGATGTTAGGGAAGAACTGATTTTTTTGGTAAATTTCAACATCCTGTATCACAGAAATAAAGCGGTTGCGGGCCATTGTTCATATGAAGAATTTTTCTTAAAATGATTCAAGAATTATCGTTCTTTAGGACCAGTAATTAATTATGAAACACCCTGTATGTGACACAAAAAATCGATATGGAAACAATTACCAAACCGTGCCTCCGTAGCACGCGGTGGTAATCACCCTGTAGGCAGATATAAAACCGGCACTGAAAGTGCGTTTCTAAAAATGAAATGGCACGATTTTCAAGCCGGTCTCAATCACAATGCCGTAAGATGCTCCCGGTAATAAGATAACGGTTAAGCGTGAAGAGTTTTTTTTCGATGTCCATCTTCGAAGCGACCTTCATCGTTTACCAGACCGAGAAATTCGACCTCAACTGCAGCTGTCTCTTTTGCTCGGGCGTTGCCAGAGTGAAACACTCTCGGTGCAGCGGTATTCGTATCAAACTTGATTCGAAACGTGTCTGCGGAGTGACGTTTTGAAAACAAAGTGTTTTTTTTGCGTTGAATGATTTTCGGCAAATTGTCTCAGCAGCGATGAAAAATTTCCAATATGAAAACGGAATGTGAATACTGACTTGAATTAATTTTTGCAATAATTAATTTTTTTTTTGTTAACCAGAAAGAGTTCACTCAATGTTTGATATCGTCAAAGAATTACAGAGTATGTCATACCCCTACAGTTTGCTCATGACAACAGCTTAAATTGACAACGCCAACTTTGTCCAAAATAAATTGTAGATCGGTGATATCAATTAAAATATCTGGAATTCAATTAAGTAACTCATATATTTAATTTTTTAGCTCTAATGAATAGATAAGGTAGTGTTGGGGAATATGGCCCGGCGGTTTATAAGGCCCACCGTCCTTTTCCTTGGAGACTGGTAACTTTTTTCAAAAATATTGTTGAGTTCATTTCGCCATTAACAACACGGTGTATCTGTAGTTTTAGGCTGCACAGTTAATAAGTTCAAGAGAAGGTGAGACGTGTTTTTCAATTCGAACAATTCTACTTAAGAAAAATTGATAGCGCTCCATCCTTTACTGTAACATTGATACTATGTTTTGCAGTGAGATAAAAATAAAAAGCATTGTTAACTTTTCTGGAAAATGCAGGTTTAGTAAAAAGTGCTCGTCGCCTGGTAATAAGGCCCAACCAACGATCGCGTAATAAGTCCCATGGGCTCGGTTAGAATGTGTGTAAAATTTGGAATACGTATCCTTATAAAAAATTTTGATAGCAATAACAATCAAAGAACATTAGTAAATAGAAAAAAAATTATGCGGATATCAGAATGATGATAGATTTTATCGAAAAAAAAGTAGCAACTGAAATCGTAGTGAAAAATGACAAAAGTGACAAAACTACAGGTAGTTTCCGAAATTGGAGCAATCAAAAAAATGGGTTGTTGTATGGAACATAATGTATCTACAAATGGCAAGAATTTTCGTTTTTGAAGCAGTCAAAAATTGTCGAAAATGTTTATGATATTTTATGAAATCGCTTTCAGTTACCTTTGTTTGGGAGACACTGGTTTGATTCTCCAGGCCACAGCAAGTCTGCCCGCTGGCAGTGTTTCAGTGCGGTTTGCGCAGGCTATAGACCTCTTATCAATGATTTCAGCAAAATGTAACCAATATTTGACCACATACAAGGTTAAACTCACGCAGTACAACAAAGAAATTTGAAAGGCTAGAAGACAATCTGCTTCAACTGTTGCATTTTCTAATTGGATATGCACTGATTTAAATGTTTCTATTTACTTTTTTATTTCTATTGACTATTTATAGTTGGTCAGGGTTTATATAGAATATTATTATTATTATTTTTATTTTTAGGAGAGTGTGGAAGAATCGGTCATCAGACCTTACACTCTACCTTTTGTTTGCCATAATTTTTGTCAAATGTTGAATTTATGTATGTACCAATTATTTTGAGGCAGACAATAAAATTATTATTATTATTATTACTAAATTGTGGAAGAAATTCTGCGAAGAGGTAACAGATACCCCTATGTGCTCAAGAATCCATAAGGTTTTAGCAGGGAAGGTACTGTGAACCAAGAGGGTTTCTTGAAAAAAAAATGACAATACCTATACTACAACATTCGAGGAAAGTCTAAGGATGCTCACAGAAGCACACTTCCCGTACCAACCAGGCAAGTCAACAGACTTAGCACTGGACGACCTCAACAAGCTACTAGTGAAGGCCTTGGAAGACAAAGAGATAGCCATGACATTTATAGACATCGAGGGTGCCTTCAACAATGCATCCACCGAGTCTATAGAACGCTTTAGTAAAAAAGAGGGTACATCTTCTACTGTGCCAGTGGTTAAACGCTAACTTGAAAAACAGGGTCATTACATCAGCTATTGGCGGAATAACATTAGCAGATAGAGCAAACAGGGGATGCCCGCATGGAGGGGTATTATCGCCCCTACTTTGGGCCATCCTAATGAACGAATTGATTGAAGAGGCTTTCATCGCCTAGGATATGCCGACGACCTCGCCATAATTGCAAAAGCCAAATTCGCAAGGAAAGTCTTGGAGCTTACACAGTCAGCCGTAGATATAACCGACAGGAGCTGACAGTGAACCCTCAAAAAACCAAAAAAGTCACATACACACATACAGGTGACTCAGGTCACCTGTACTAAACGGGATAGAAATTCCATTTGACCAACAGGCAAAATACTAACTAATCTTCGACCATAAATTAACTTGGAACCAACACCTACGAAAAGTTATAGAAAAAAGTACAGTAGCCTACAATCTGTGCAGGAGAATGTGCGGAAAGAATTGGGGGCTACAACAAAAAATGACTACATGGCTCTATGCCAGAGTTATCAGACCCATGATAACGCATGGGTCGGTAATATGGTGGCCAAAGACTATGAAGGCCACCTCAGAGGAGGTAGGAGTGGTTTGACGGTTCGGAGGACTGCAAAGATAAGCATGTCTGCGTGCTACGGGGGCCATGACAACCACCCTCAACAGCCGCCTTAGAGGTCATGCTCAACCTGCCTACACTACATGCAAGGCGAAGCCAGGTCAGTCACGAACAGGCTGCTAAGAAGACAAGCACCCATAAGCAATATGCACGGGAGAGACCACAACAAGCTATACGAAGAGTTGGAAAACGATGGAGCACCTAAAAAACTCGGACTAGAGGAAAAATAATGCAGATTTTGCATGTTAACTCAATTTTCAATGCATCGCTGCAACCAAAATGAGTTCCGGACTTGTGTGCTTTTTCTTGGAAAGATGCGGCTACAAATAAGATTTACATATTTATTGAAATATAGATTTTGCTACTTTATAGACAGGTAGTGTTTCTCAAATAACCGATTCTATTGACAACCCAACTAAACAAAAGAAAACAGAAGCGCCGCCTCTAATGAACACACGTGGAAAGACAAAATCAGTGTTACTCTGGTCCTCTTCCTCAATTAAACTGAAGTTATTTGAAATAAAGTTTTATTAGCATGATTCCCAATGGAAAGTTGCAAAATTCTTGAAAAACCCATCACATAACATGATAAAAAAATTATGTGAATAATATAGGTGTCGAAATTGCCGTATACGGAAACAACAAGCACAAATCGCATTCGATCCAAACTATTGATGCCTTTTGAACGATCGATTGACACAAATGCGTAAAATGAGTGTCTCAGTAAAAGCGGCGTTGAACTAAAACTGACAGACTACAATTTGTCTCAGTAAAAGCGGCGTTGAGACTACAATTGTTAATTCGCGTGGAACTACAGATATTGCAGATCGAGAGTTCGTACTTAGGCGAAGAGAGTAAATATGGTTGATTCATTCAGTAACGCGTTTTAGAAGGTTGACGAAAAAAATATGAATAATCTCAGATTCCCATGAAATTTTACAGGTGTATTTCTATATGACAGAACAATGTGAGGGGGTGGGAATGTGTAGTGAGAAATAAAGTCAGAACTTATCGTTCTCCACTTCGCAACGCGAGAGATGGAAGGCTATTATTATCTTTATTCTTATTAGTTTGAGCGGAGCAACCGAAGGAAAATACTAGAATTGATACATCATTTCATCAGTACAACTTATACTGAACATTTTTCCGCTACGCACTTTCGTACAAACCTGATCGTTCACAGGGGGACAGGAGAAGTAGCCGCCTTGCCGGCTCTGTCGATGATGAATGTTCCCTGGAGGCAGTAATTAACCTGTTCTTACGAAGATATTAGCGATCCAATGAGTGCTTTTCATTAATCCGTCTTGGAAATGAAAAAGTGGAATCTCAGTTCGAGTAATTGGACTGAGAGGATAGATTATGAAGATGTTTCTGCAACTGTAATCGAAACGACTACTTCCCTAGCTAATCCAGTAACGACAGACAAAACTCGAGCCAAAAGTGAAGAATTAATTGTAACACTCTGAAACTCGGCATATGATATATACGATAAATATAAGATTTTACAAAAAACGATTTCGATAGGTTGAGAGATGATTCAATTCTCCACAAGAATGGTTTTGAGTAATAATACCTTATGAAATACGCGCGTTTTCTCAGAAAACGTGGCTTAATGCCGACATCACATTTCAGGCTCACGCTAAGCTGCCACTGCAAGTTCAGGCATGGCCGAAAATTAGATTTGTCATAACTTTGCTAAAAATTATAGTATAAGCAAAATGTGTTTTGTTCCACTTCACATAACCCTTCTACGATATTTACGGAGCATCCGAAAGTCATGGATATTTTAGTTGATATGATATAATTATACTGAAGCAGGAATCAGTAACCTCTTTGGACCATATGCAATGATTTGAGACTAGTGAGACAAGTCTCACTTATACATGACAAAGAAAACATGGGGTTTTACTCCTGCCTCAGTTTTCAACTCACCCATAATCCCGGCAGTTTCTTCAGTAAATGTTGAAAATAATCGCTCATGTGATTTCAAGCTTGAGGTTTGCACTTCACAACAGTATTAAAAATAACCTGTGGTAGAAGTCCATAGTGTCTCGAAGTGGAGTGGTATAGATTTAAGATGCAGTAAAACTCAAAGTCATCTCCACAATTTAATATAACAACCAGATTTTGTATTGGTAGAACTATCAAAAAATATTGATCAGTTCAATTGTATAGGTTAGAAACATGTACTACTACGATACAATTGAACTGATCAATATTTTTTGATAGTTCTACCAATACAAAATCTGGTTGTTATATTAAATTGTGGAGATGGCTTTGAGTTTTACTGCATCTTAAAAGTATTAAAAATATACGCAGGATATGAATAAGCGATTATTTTCAACATTTACTGAAGAGAATACCGGAATACCGGAATATCGGTATGGGTTGCTGCTTCAGTATAATAATTCCATATTTACTAAATTATTCATGATTTTCGGATCAACCGCAAACATCTCCTTGAAAGTGCTACAAAACACATTTTAGGTACTCAAATACTCGCATATTATATATGCATGTGAAAGTAGGAGTCTTTAGAAACGATATGAACTTTTCCTTTTCCTTCTCCGACCATTTTTAGCAGAGTGAACCTGAAATTTGATGTCGGCGTTCCAATCCATTTCATAAGAAATTACTAGGAATAATTTTTGTGGAAAATTGAATTGTTTTTCTCCTTGTTGAGTTGTTTTTTCCGATAAATCAATAAACTTTCCAAGATTACAGCAAAAATCTATTTATTTTATTTGTAAACGAAAAAAAAATATATTGGGATCTTATATAATAATAATATATATAATAATAAAGATATTCCAGTTCTAGGTTTTATGTATGTTTTTTTGTTCAGCTTATAGATACTTCTACGATCAAATTTTACTAGTTCATCTCTCTTTAATAAATCATATCATCAATAACAGTATATTTACTTCAGAGAATGTACTATTATGGCGAAAATGGTTTTCAAATCTGATACTGGATGCCACTAGCAATATCCAATTGATATCCCTCATTCATTCTGGGGGCTCTAATAACAATACCTACATGATTTCGAAACTTGATAATGAATCCCATCCTTTTGACTTGTCAACAATAAATACCAGTAAATCCAAACATATTCGCAAAATTTAATTAATTAGTTCTCGGGTTCCGTTAATTGATAAATAATTTAGATTTCATGCATTTAAATGCAGTCAGGAATGCATATTGCATGAGAACACTCGGTAAATTAACTTGTTGAGTCGTTAATTTGTACGGTAGGCTTTTTCTTTTATTTTTTAAAATGCAAATCTGTCTAATAAATTATCTGAAATTATATAGAACAGATCCGTAAAGGCGGTAAATTGAGCAGAAATGCGTGTAAAATACTTGAAGATATGCAACAGTGCTACGTTATCTTGAATGCAATTTAAATTGGTGCGTTAATTCATTTGTCGCTGGTGGTGATTGTATTTTTGAGATGGTAATTCAGCCTAAGTGATGAGTAATAGCATTTTTGCAGGAACAATTCTATACAGGGCGTTCAAATCTAATACGGGTTTGGAAAGCAGTGAAGAAACTATTTTATGGCACGTATCAGGGTGGACAAATCGAAGGTTTTTCGACAGAATCCTTCAACAAGTTTTGCACACTTCAAAAGGAAAAAAAATATATATGAGAAATGAACTGTTCATGTCAAAATATAACTCAGTGGTTTTCTCTGGCAGGTAATTTACGTACATTGGCTGTGAGTAAAAAAATTGTATAAGTAGTTTCAAATATTAATAGACTTGTTGGGTCGGGTTAACGTATGTACCATGCTACAATTCTGTAAATTCTGAAATGAGGCCATCAACGATTTGTAAAAGAAGGTTTTTATCTCCTGTTTTGCTGTGATATACCAGGTGGTTCAAAAATTAGTAAGGGGGGAACGGACTTTAGACGGGCACTGGTATATACCGTGTGACCACGAGGCCCCCCATTTTTTTTCGAAAATCGGTTGAAAAATGGTGGAGGTACAGTTGATTGTTCAGTCAAACAAAGTTGGCCACGAAATTCAAACTAAAATCATCACAACTGACAAACGACTACTTATTTTGCAAGGAAATATGGTGTTATTAGTTTTTGGATTGATAGTTTCATTACATTTAAATCTCAATATTGCTGTTGTTGATGAAAGCTTTTCTGGTACCCCACAGTGTGCGGTATCAAATTAATAATATTATGCCCTTTTTTCCTGGCCCGACGAGCCGCTATGCTGCCATTTGAAAAAAATCAATAATACCACAAAAATTAAATTTACAGCAGATTTTTCCCAAACCTTCAGGACTGAAATTAATAATTTGAAAATATCCATAGCTACCTAGAGAAAAAAATAAATTTCAAAATTTAAAAATATTTAGGTTACTAAAAGTGCAAAGTGAAATATGGTTGTATTAAGAATGTCATATAGTGACCAAATTAGCTGAAAATATACCAGGTGTCTCATTTAAAAAATCGAAAGTGTCACATCCGATGAAACCGGAAATTGCAAAAAGCTGAGGCAGTAGCCAAAAAATGCATACAGATCCTTCAAACTTAATTTCAATATTTTTAAAAACAAAAAAGTTATAGGATCGAGCCACCTTCTACGGTCACCCGGTATACAATGATGAAGAAAAGTCCATCACGCCCGCATAACTTCTTTATTTCACATTATACAAAAAAAACGTTACAGACAATAGCTGTAGAGTTTTATTCGAATTCTTTGTTGACTTAAGTCTCATTTATACAAGGTGTCTCAAAAAACTGCAGCGACTAAGTAGTTAAGTTGTAGTCACAAGCACACTCGTTAATTAGGTGTACATTGAAACCAATTTCATTATGTATTTTCATTATTTCAATTTGCGCGGTACGCTCATGTTGAGTGCCTTATCACTGGATATATTACGGACTATAATCCGTTGTCGGACAAGTGCGCAGCAAGTATTTCCGTCTAGAGCTAGAGGGTTAGGGCTAGAGGGGTTGGTTTTACTGTACATCGTAATATTTTCATTACTTCATTACTTATTTTGTCTCGAGCATTAGACCGCTTGTCCATTGCAGATTTACGATTGAAACGTTTACACGAATAATTTACACAAATCAAAATGATCAAATCTTATTACATGACTCTTCCATAATTTTTTAGAGAAAACCTGGCCTCAAAAACTTTTTTCATTATTTTTCATTTCAAGTAATTACTGCACTACATTCATTAGGTGTACAAAAAAATGACCAGATATTTTCTCCTTGGCACACCCTGTATATCAATATACTGGAGTTTTACGTAACACCAAATCATCAAGTGACTATATTCTGGAGGAAAGATTAAATTTGTTTTAACACAAGGGATCGAAAAAAATCAAAAGAGCAAGTTAAAACAAGGGAAGAATGTATGATTTTTACTCCTGATATAAAAAAAATTAGATTCGTGATTGTTTGTGGACGAAAAAAAAAGGAAAAATGTGACTCGAAAGGGTATTTGATTGGGTCAGCGTGGAATCAGTTAAATTAAAAAATTCTATCCAACAGACTTTGCATAATTTGGACTCAGACTGAAAGATAAAAAAACATTTTGAGAAAATTTGGAAGATAACTGAAATATTTAAAAATATAAGAATTTTTTTTTCAAATACGGAAGTAGAATGTTAGATGCAACGATTTTTCAAATTCTAGTTATCTAGTAATAACATTAGATATATATAGAAACGAGGTTAGAGTCTAATTAACTTCACGTCATTAAAGTATTACCTAATACATCGGGAGTATTTTCTACTTCCACCCCAACAAATTTGCACTTTCAGTATTATCTGTGTTCACGCAACATTTTGAATTACAGTTATTCAACTGAAAAGTAGGTTAATATTAAAATGTAATATGATACAAAAATGTACAATGCACGTTCATAATTGATGGTGAATTTTATTTTAATATCGTGATGAAAGTACATTCGTTTCATGTGTTATGATATTTAATTATCGGATATGTTATCTCGTTCGCACTTAGGTTTACATCAAATTATACCCTTTGTCTGTTACCCGCATCAGCTAACTAATTGAATTTCTGCTCATATTACACAACTCTCCATGTGTCTGTCTATATAAGGGAAGTGAATTGAGGTGTTCGATATGTTCTCATTCTGATATTTCAGGAACGGTAAATACTTAAATGTAGGCCCATTAAGATTGGTGGAATGGTGTTACCCCACTGAAAAAAAAAATCTGGAATCTGTAATTTCAAGAAATTTTCATGATATTGAGTATATTTTTTGTGACCAGAAATAAGTCGAATCTACGAAGGCGTAGGAGGGCCACGAGCATTTATTTTTATCCCGTTTTTAATCTCGGGGGTCCGACTTCAATCTCGGGGGTCCGACTTTAATCTCGGGGGTAAAACTTCAATCTCGGGGGTCCGACTCTAATCTCCGGGGACCGACTTTAATCTTAAGAGTCCGACTTTAATCTCGGGGTCCGACTTTAATCTCGGGGGTCCGACTCTAATCTCAGGGGTCCGAAGTCAAAGTCAGGGTCCGATTTTAATCTCGGGAGTCCGACTTTAGTCTCGGGGGTCCAACTTTTCAAAGTCGAGGGTCCGACTTTAATCTCGGGGTCCGACTTTAATCTCAGGAGTCCGACATTAATCTCAGGAGTCCGACTTTAACCTTAAGAGTCCGACTTTCATCTCGGGGTCCAACTTCAATCTCGGGGGTCTGATTCTAATCTCCGGGGTCCGACTTCAATCTCAGGAGTCCGACTTTAACCTTAAGAGTCCGACTTTAATCTCAGGGGTCCGAATTCAAAGTCAGGGCCCGATTTTAATCTCGGGAGTCCGACTTTAGTCTCGGGGGTCCGACTTTAATCTCAGGGGTCCGAATTTAGAGTCAGGGTCCGATTTTAATCTCGGGAGTCCGACTTTAGTCTCGGGGTCCAACTTTTCAAAGTCGAGGGTCCGACTTTAAACTCGGGGTCCGACTTCAATCTCGGAGGTCCGACTTTGAAGTCGGGGGCCGGAAATGAAGTCGGTAATTACCAAAAACGCAAGTAGAACATTATCTAATTAGCCCTGGTCCAACAGACATTGCTCTAGAGCAGCTGGTGCCTTTGAAGAGGATAAATTATGTATTCTGAAATTAGAGCATATTTGATATATTATATATGTATATATATATATACAGAGTGACCCATTTGAAAGAGGGCCACCTCTCTAGAACTGTTATTTATTATTCGATTCAGAAGTTTTTCTTTCCAATAGATAGAGCATCAATAGTTCTAGTGGAGTGCTATAAATTTAAAATAAAAATTTCAAGGCCCACTTCGAATTTTTTTCAAGGTCAAAAATCCGAAAAACATACCTACTAGCGATTTTTTTAAATAAAATATGACGGTGTCACTGGATTCACGACATTCTCAAGTAGTTAATGTGAAAATAACGTAGGAATGCGTCCATGAATAAAAACGTTATATGGGAATGAAATTTGAAAATTATATCAATAAATCAACCCACCACTTCAATTTCAGAACTTTTATCAAAATTCTGACTACACCACTGGATTCAGAATACTTCGAAATACATTTAGTCAGAATTTCATCGAAATCTGTTTATAAATAAAAAAATTGTAAAATAATAAAATTTAATATTTTCAAATTTTATTCCCATATAACTTTTTTATTCATGGACGCATTTCTACGTAATTTTCACATATAGTACTTGAGAATGTCGTGTATCCAGTGGCACTCTGTCATATTCTATCTAAAAAAATCGCTAGTATGTTTTTCGGATTTTTGACCTTGAAAAAAATTCGAAGTGGACCTTGAAATTTTTATTTTTATTTTGAATTTATGGCACTCATCTAGCTCTATTGATGCTTTATCTATTGAAAAAAAATCTCCTAAATCGGATAATAAATAACAGTTTTAGAGAGGTGGACCGCTTTTAAATGGGTCACTCTGTATGTGCCACGTAAAATGTATTTCTAAGCCTAAGAAGTGGGCGAATGTTAGTTGAAAAAAGTGATAACAGTTTTCCAACGGATCGAGAAACGTTGTTTATGAACAACCTTTATAGATCAGATATGCGATTCCATTGGACAAATGGGAAAGCTTCATTCCACAGATTTCCTCATCATCTTTTAGACATTGAATTTATTATAAAGCTGGAATGAGTGTAAAAAATCGTACATATGGCGTTGGAAGAAAAATATCTATCATGAATAAATGTTGCTAGGAAGTGTGAGAAATGTGTACTTTGAGTATTGTTTAATATACGGCCCCAGGGCCATAATGTGCCCGCGGGCGGTAGAGTGCCACTTTACGCCCGCTGAACGGCTGAATTATTTATTGTTCCGAAAATGGACAGAGCCTTTCAGAAATATATAGGGTGTGCTTTAAAAAAAACCTTCGGAAGAATTCCGAATTTTTCAAATTTCAAAGCGGCGTTTTAATGACCACCAAATTGAGCAACTTTTCCTCAATTTAACCGAGATCCCAATGATGAGGCTCAAATTTGGGACACCCTGTACAATCTTGATGCAACTATGTCAAAGGTCAAGTGTTTCCATGAGAAGTGAGACAAACTTTTTAGTTCTGATGTTATTTTCAGGAACGAAGGAGCGAAGGATCTTGACAAATAGTACAAACACAACAAGCAAAAGCATACGTGCGATCGCGAGCACGAGCCTGAGCAGGAACAAGAGCAATCTGGACCCACCTTTAGGCTTACTTCGAAATCGGTATAGACTGATCAAGTTTTTACTTTATCTGAATGAGCCATTATTCTTTTGTGAAGTAACTGCATAAATATGGTACTGTGATTCGTTTCAAATAAAAATTACGAACAAGTATTAATATTTATTCAGATCTATCTGTGGTTCGCGGTTAATCTAACATTTATCATTATTTCTATAGATTCAATGATAAGAACTTACTGTAGCAGAAAAATTTAATAACTCTGAAGTGAGACTTTGGTTATGAAATAACTAAGTATTGAATTGAATGCAAGCCATCACACAAAAGACAAAAATGATAAGTCTAGAGTGTATCCGAAAATAAAACAATACAATTTTCGATAAATTTTTGGTAGAGTTGTAATCCTTTTCTTGCCTTACAGTAGGATGCAGTTATTTCATTAACACCATGAGGGAATTTTTATACTGATGTTTATAAAAATATCAAAATGACTCGATAATTTCGATACTAGGTATGTACCAATTTTCCATATTTTGAATATCAAACGAAACTCGTATACGTTTTTAGACGGACTAAAAAGAATTAAATGATTCATGTTCGCCCCATACTGATTTATAAACGATGGAAATGCTTAACCCCTTACAAATTATTCGGAAAATTTGTGATTGTGAAATTTCAATAGCAATAAAAATACTTGTAAGTTTCAATACAGGAAAACATGGGGCTCATACAATATATTTTCCTTTAACAATGGAATTTTTTTAATATTGAGTAGATTTGGGTTCAGTATTTACCAATACCAAGACTCTTGAGAAAGTCCATATAACCAACTAGCAGAATTTTATTTTGGTTACATGTGGAAAATATGAGGCAAACATCTGACAGAAAACAACTACTTCCCTGGCTAATACCGCGACGGACATTAAACTACATCTGACAAATTTTTGTGCAATGCTTAATGTAATGAAACAGTACATCATGCTTCGTTTGGCTGGGAAAGACCACCTGCAACTGCGTTTCGAGGTTCTTCTTAAAACTAATATTTTCTCACAAATGAAGCAGCGATTTACAGTGGAGTGAGTCACAGCGCCACCCACGGGAAAAAACAAAAAAACACTTGTCGGTAGCAAAGGAAGTGAGCAGAGTTCAAGAATTTTTGCCGGCGAGTATAAAATAAATGAAATAGTAAAATCACCAACGTCAAAGTACCCTTCTCTCCAAATATTTCTACTGTTTAATTACAATAAGCATTTGCAATAGGTTCTTCTTGAAAGAACCGTTCTAAAAAATATCTGTCAGATGTAATTGAAATAAAATCTGATTCAGTACGTACATTTTTCTTAAGACTCAAGATTTTGAGAGGCTGCGGATCTCGCAGATAGCCAAATGATTGAATTAGAATCGTGAAAAAACATGTTAGCTGCATCATTTCTGTAATTAAACTTGGTATCTGCGCGTATTAATATATGAGAAAAATTTTTAAAATCGGACCATTTTACCGAGGCTGAACATGATATACTGATAGTAATGAGTATGAAATTCATAATAATATTAGAAAGCTTGTTGCGAGGGGGAAACAACTAGTCATTTTTGTACACCTGATTACTAATTACTTTTAATGAAAAATAATAAGAAAAGTTTTGGGGGCCAGGTTATTCGGTAAAAAACTATTGAAGGGGCATGATATGCGATTTGACTATTTTGATCAGCGTAAATTTTTCCTGTAAACGTTTCAATCGTGAATCTGTAATGGCTAAGCGATCTAATGCTCAGGACATTATGAGTAATGAAGTAATGAAAATATTATGATGTACACCTAATGAACGAGTTACTTCCCCCTCGGCTTGTTGGTTGGAAACAAGCAACAAGCTTAAGGAAGTTGTTATATTAATAAATGTTCGAGGGTTATTCGGATAGAATTTTTTTTGCTAACCGATACATTTAAACATTGCAAGAGTCTATAAATGCCTTCCATACAAATTTGTTATTGTACATAGTATATTTTGATATATTTGATACGAAAATTTCATTAATCTTCTCATAAGTATAACAAACAATTTGTGACATCACTGATATTTTACATTTTGACGTTATATAATATTTGATACTTAAAAATCGAAATAAATCAAAATATGTATGGCCATAGCAACGTGAGAATGATGACAACAGTCCTAGTGCTGTTTCCGGAAATAATTACACAAGTGTATCAAAATTACCATAATTCTGCATGAAAGCATGTTGTCTAATAAATGCATGATGCATAAGTTTATTTTCATATTTTCTCGAAAGAGCCCGACTCCTAACCTAACCTAACTTAACCTAACCTAACCTAACCTAACCAATTCAAGGAAATTGACGTCTACAAATTAATAATAATGAATATTTTCATTAATACTTTTCTGATAGAACGGTGATGATGAAATCACCTACACTTTATATTACTTCATGACCCAAATAATCAATTCATTATCTATCCACCCCTATTTGGCGCTGTGAACTATATCGATCAAAACATACTCAACGAGCTCAAAGCTCGTGTATATACAGGATATTGTTGGATTATTTTCACGTCAATCATTGACCCAAGCTCATTAATACTTACCAACTTTTTAATGCACCGTTTCACCTGGAAAATGGTTGAGAAATATACTACTGGAAAAAATTTGAGTTCGGGTAAGAACATTGAAACAATTTTAAAACGTGTTCTTGGATTCTATGACGGACAACTCCAAGCGTTTTTTCCATGGATGACGGTTTGTTTTCCATAATTATAATGTGGCATACAGGACATTATACAGTTTTTCAGGTAGCTTACCAGTTCCAAAAATTACGTACTGATTCATTCTTCCCTTTTTACAAGCTTTTATTTAACTTACTTGCAATCAATTTTTCCTACGAGCGTGCTGAAAAGTTACTTTCCCGCACGATTTTTCGTTTTAAAAGTTGTACTTATCCGCACGATTTTTACTTATCTGCACGATTTTTGTATTGTTGAAAATGAGGATATTTAGGACTAACTAAATGACCTATGTAACTATTCTGTCTTATTAGTCAGTTTGTAGCATTATAAAAACTTGTTTATTAAAAACCTTGTTTTTTCATAAATGAAATGGACAAAAACACTCGTAAAAAATATTGTACCTAAATCTTACGGAAAGTGTATTTTCCGCTCTCAACGGCTTGCAACTGCCGTCGCGTGCGGAAAAGTACTACTTTCCGCACTTGTTAGGTAAATAACCATTTCAGGCACTTGCTGGCATCCGATTGAGTTGCAATTTTTCACATGAATCAACCGAAAACAATACAGTAACTTCAAAGTTTTAACCACCTGCCCTCCACCCCCCGAAGGGTGGATGGAGAATGCATATAAACATGGGACCGTGGAATAATTAAATTAAAAAAATTATACTACCGTCATCTCGAATAAAATTAAATCGGAAAACTGCGTAAAAATAGTAGAAAAATGAGACCATTACGATGGCTAAGAAGACAAATATTGTATGTCCATTGTCGGAAATGTTATATTATGACTATTAATTCAATCGAGGGCAAATATTTATGATTACCTCGTATTGTACATCCACTGGAAACTGTTCACTGAAGTTTCTGACATGACAATCAAGACTTTTCCAGTAGAAAAAACTTAAATTGATAAATCTATTAATTGATTTTACTCAGAGCTACATTTATGGACATACAATATTTTTTGTCCTCTTAGCCATCGATTAAATAATTTTATTTAAAATAATTATACTCCACTGCCCCTCCTTTTCGAAAAAAAAAAAAAATGAGAAAAGTTGCAAGAATGAATAGGAAAAATCCGTTATAATAATAAAACATGGGACCATCGAATTATTCAATTTTAAAGAATTATACCCCTTATCCCACCCTAAAAAAATATGAAAGTGTCGATTGGAGATGTCGGACTTTCACGAAAAAATAGAAGTCGAGAAATAAATTGGAAAAAATCTGAGAAAAATCACGTCAAAAATTTAAAAAATGTTACCCCCTGCCTCCCGAAAGATAGAGAACGCGTTAAAATTCGGAAACATTCCAATTGAAAAAAAATAGTAAAAATTGTGAGAAACATCGAGAAGTCGAATAATTTATGTAAGGTACGAGCTGAGAAGCTGAATGACAACCTCTGGGCACCTGGTGATCCTATTCATAGCATTCTAATGCTGAAAAGTACAAAATAAAATGAACGTGGAAATACTTTTTTTTTAAGAAAATTTCACACCTCAATTTTTTAGGCAATCAAAAAAATCGTTTTTGTTTAGATGCCATGGCAACTCCAAAACTTTCTGAAATTTTTTATCCTTCTGGGTACTCTGGGCGAATGACGAAATTTCCTATCAAATATTTGACACGTGATAGTTGATATTATGCTTTTATCTACAAATGCAATTTTATTTTTATATGGAAGTAGATAATATTTCATCAAACTCCAGTGGAATCAAAAATATTTTTACTTTTTTTTGTTAAAAATTCAAAAAAAATTAAATGAAAATATGATGAAAAGTGTATTTTACATATCAATACTTTCATGCATATTTTGTGTAGTATGTATATATAAATAGTTCAGGTGAACACATTGCTGGTTATTTCTTATGAATTGTTGGATATATTTTGATTTGAAATTTCCTTTTTGAATCCCCTGCGTGCTTGAATTAATTGTCGGAAATTTATTTCGTACATGAATTATTTATGAAAATTCAGGTACTCGAAAAATTTCCGGCAATAATTCAAGCACTAGGGAGATTACAAGTGAAAGACAGCTTTCATTTATAAACTATTACCTAAAAAGTAAAAAATAATATTTAGTGTACTAAAACTTTGAAAATTCAAGTATTTTAATGCTATTAACTTTAAATGAAACCCCAATTTTTCACGAAAATAATTGAATTTTTTTAAGTTTTTTTGTTTTCTACACTGAATATTATTTTTTCATTTTAGTTCAATGGTTTATAATGAATGAAGACTTGTTTTCAAAAATATTTTTTCTCAACCCTCGTTCCGACGATATTTTACGAACATCTGACGACAAAAAATTTCAACAACAACGCATTCCGACACAAATCACCTCCGTAAATTAGATAAACATGATTAGAAAGGAGACAACAGATGAATGAAAAATTTCATCTACAAATTCATTCATCTCGTGTAAAAGTATTATGAAATTGTTTACAACGTTGTCATTCGGGAAACATTGCAAGCGGCACTTGATAATTCACGTAAATAAAAACATGAACTGGATCCTTGAACTTTTTGAAGCAGTTTACGGGCATAAGATCGCACGAATATAAGGTAGGGCGTTACTTTTAATGACAGCTGAGTGCCGTAAAATAGATGTTCCCTGGCGTGAAAACTCTGACAGGGACAGTACAACGCATAGAGAATTGTTTTTTAATATCGACGGAAAATGAATTGTGGGTCAAGTGTGGATTCAGTAACACTATCAGTATTTTCAACTCTGAAAACGAGTGCATGGATGATTAACAATAACAAAACAATTGAGAAAACACATATTTCGTTTGAACCAGAGACGTTTTTAGTTGATATATGTGTCACATAATGTTTCTTTCTCGTCACATTGATCACATTTAAATATCAGCGCATGTATATTGCCAGATGAGTTGTTATTTCAGTTGAGAATCACTTGTGCTTTTCAAGAGCCACCAAAAAATGGCCACTGAAACAATTATTGTTTTATTTCAAATAATTTAGAATTTGATAAATTCTAATCATAATTCATATTGCAAGTACTCGTCATTCATAATTTCATATAAGGAGATATCGTCTTTGACAAAAGGTTTCAAAGCTCTTGTTTCAGTTATGGGTTGGCAGGCATGTCAGGTACGTCACTTCCTGGTTTCTCATTGTCTGGATAGGTTTCCAGATGAAGACGGCTTGCTTCTGGAAATGCTGTATCTGACAATCATTTTTTAATTTCTTGGGCAATAGGGTTTTCTCAGATAAAATTATAATTAGGTACGAATAAAGATGAAAAATTTTGAAAATATTCATTATTTTTCTACTCCTGTAACAGAAAGCCTTTTGATGATGGAAAATGCAGTTGCGGAATGCTACAGACAGCGTGTGCGATTTGAAACAGTAACACCCTGTTGTTTTGAAACCCAATTGGGTACAATTCTAAATCCTAGATGTAAAAAATTGCATTTCGTCACTATGATCATGCAAATAATGATCATCAGCTCTTAACGAATAAAGTCGCCAGTGCGGTACAAAAAAAAGAAAGACAGAAACAAATGCAGAGCAATCCAATTTACAAATATAACCAAACCAGAAAGCTCCCAAACGTTTGTTGAGCTTTTTTAATGACTTGGTCAAAGAGCAAGCAGCAGTTGGTACACCCACATCTGATGCAATAATTTCTGTGGGGAAATACTTGGAAAAACCTCCAATCCCTATAACTGTCCAGTGGCATTTTGGAGAGATATCATCAGTGTAATAGAAAGGAGTGGCATTGAAATATTTGGCAATTCCTGCTACCTCTGTTCCTCCAGAGAGGGCATGTTCCAAAGCAGGTCTTATCACGACTGACAGAAGGAACCTCATACAACCAAAGAATCTGGATATAGAAATTTTTATTAGGACAAACAAGTGACTATCTGAACAATAGGGCTTTCCGGGTGAGGGTGAATAACACCAGCTCATCAATGAAGCCGATCGGAGCCGGAGTGTCGCAGGGGTCGTGCTTGTCGCCGCTTTTGTACTCGCTATATACGTATGATTTCCTCTTGTCCAACCTAGTGGACACGGCCATTTACGCAGACGACACCGCTCTATACACGCATTCAGAGCATAGCGTTGTGGCCGTGTCCAGGTTGAGAACAACCTTGGAAAGGGCAGTCGTACCGTATATGGCGAGAAACAAAATTGAGCTAAATCCGGATAAAACAGAACTCATGACCTCGAAGAGAGTAAAAGACGTATACCTACCCGGGGGGGTCAGGGGTCTGGGAAACCGGATGAACGAGTCCGACGCCGTGCGGTACCTGGGGGTACAGCTGGACAGGCGTCTATTCCTACATAAGCATGTCAACCTGGCGGTCCAGCGGGGAGCGGCGGCGCTCAAAAGAGTGTACCCGCTCATCGCTAGGGCCTCTAGGCTGAACATGGAAAACAAGATATTACTATATAAACAGGTCATAAGGCCAGCAATGACCTACGCCTGTCCAGTGTTCTGCGAAGTCTCCAAAACCCAGATGGGGCGTTTGGAGGTGATGCAGAACAAAGTACTACGTATCGTCATAGATAGTGACAGATACATTCGGTTGGCCGACTTGCGTGGGCTGGCCAAAGTACCGAAAATCGAGGAATATATAAATAACCAAGCCGACAAATTCTATCGGCACTTCATCCGAGAAAGTCCTTTGACCAGGGATATAACATCAGCAAGAGAGCACCACGACATGGTATGGGGGATAAATATATACCAAATCCTAGATATTTTTCGGGAGATCCCCGAACACTAGTAGAAACTCATTGACCGAGAACACGATGTATATCACCGGTTTTTTCGTTGTTTTTCCGGAAACTAGTCAGATCTTCAAACGATGATGAATCCAATCGCCTGATGGCTCTCGATGAAAATACTAGTTTCCCCTGCATGGTTCACCAGGAGGCAGGGACATAGCAGAAAGGTGACAAAGCCCTTATCCGTGGAAGTGGCCCACACAACATCGTGGGGCCTGCCCTTCGGGCAGGTGAGTCACGGTTTCATCCCGCCCGCTGGATCACCAAAAGGGCAGGAGGGAAACCTCGCTCTGGGAAAACAATTCACAAAACTCCCTCCTTTACCCCTACCCTGTGGTATCGCGATAGTTTTGAATTGTTTTTATATATTTTCCTGTTTTATGTGTGCGGCCGTATTTTATATATTTCTGTCAAATAAGCGTTTTTTGCGTTTTTTGCTTTGCTATATGAACATGATCTGACAGTCGAAAACACAAACTGATTCGATATTTTTATATTTTTATTGATAGAATGAACATTTTGTTTTTAAGTATACTATTCTGCCATTCTGTGGTCCAGCCCTGATGCCACTTATCCCAACATTCCCAACTTATTTCTTATTCCTAATCTATTCCTGACCTTTACCAAACCTAACCTATAAATCAAAAGATTTTAAAATCAAACTATCGATAGTATAATCGATAGTGTCGATAGTTACGTCTAAGTATCGAAAACTATTGATAGTGTGAAATATCGATGTTTA
The DNA here is from genome assembly GCA_958298965.1 of Chrysolina haemoptera. Classification (NCBI taxonomy): domain Eukaryota; kingdom Metazoa; phylum Arthropoda; class Insecta; order Coleoptera; family Chrysomelidae; genus Chrysolina; species Chrysolina haemoptera. The sequence goes on along the minus strand of OY282591.1, from coordinate 24,261,094 downwards.
GCCATCACTAGACAGGTTTTACCCATATTGAGAAATATTACGAAGATGGCAATGGTGGAAAAATTGTTTTCCTGAGCCAAAATTCCGCAAGACACAAGGCCTTCACCAACTTCGTCTTGTGTGGTACAAGTGCATTTAATTCATCTTCAATAAAATAAATCAGTGCTTCGTTTGTTCCTAATTAAAGAGTATTTCGGCAACTAATAGCTGGTAACAACCTATTAAATTACTCGAATGTGTGTACTTATGACCATAATAGCGTGAAGAATCACCTGCCTAATTGTTATTTATTTCCTCAATTACATAAAAAACGCATTTGAATATTCAGGAGCCCCACGAAATTTCGAATTAAAGTCGATTCTTTACCCTTTACGTATGTTCTCAAGATCTCCATAACGACCGTTTTCACCCGAAAAACAAGTGAATTAATTTTTATTGGACATTATCAGATCACCGGATGAGGCAACATTAACATTGCAACCGTAAGTTGGAATTACTTACCTTTTGGTGTATGCCTACAATAATTTTATCTCTTATAGATTACGGAGATAAGTTAAGACTGATTTAGTGGTGCCATCTCGAATTCTTTGCATTGCCCAAAACGACTGATTTTTAATTAATGGCATTTTTATGTTCTATTACGTTCATTTTAATGGCTGAATTCTTATTCGGTCGCGCTTAGTGGCGAATAATGGCTGTCGACGAACGGTTGTATTATATTTTTATTAATATTTTTTGTGACACGGTCTACAGCCTATATGAATTTGAACAGTTGCCTTATCTTCGACGTAATATGTTTGACGCCAGTTATAATTTGTTGTTGATGAAAGGCTGGGCGCACATTGAAAAAAATTTGTTTTTCACTTACATATTCATTTAAAAATATGGGAATCCCAACAGAAATTATCGGTAACCCTCAGTTTTTTTTATGATTGGATCCCGGCAACAATGCTACCTTTGAGGTTTTTTACATAATATAAAAATTACTCATTACTCATTACGTCATAAAAACTAGGGTCAGTTAAGGTGAACCCATTTAATAGATGACACCATCAAGGACAAAAATGAGAAATTGATGACATTTGACATATTTATTTGCTATTTTTTTTAATTCAAACCTCTTTAACCAGCAATGATTCACCATAAAGTAAAATAGTGTTTCTGGAGCTTTACTTTTTAGTGAGACATTTTCCAGTTCGAAGCTTGTATCATAGGAGTTGTATTAGATATAATGCAATGAGCTCGATACCATTCTATACGCAAAATTCTGACAAGTAGAGAAATGTCAAAGGAACGTCCGTCAAGGAAGAACTCGAAGTATTTTTTTTTGGAGCAGCGAATGAAAAGTATTTGATACCTGTATTCATAATTTTCTTTTCTGATATTGGATCATCCTATTGCCCAGTCCCAAGGGGATGCCTGAGCAACGAAATCATATAGGAAATTGGATGATATTAAAGTGAGATGAGTCCTTAGACCCATTATTATTTTTCATGTAAGTATCGTTTCCAAGATAAGCGACCAAATTGCGTTAAAACGTAGTTGGGTAGGATTGACATACAGTGTGACTCATTTAAGATGGAAGCACCCTTATAAAACATTTTTCAACCGATTGGAATGATTTTTTTTTTTTCGTTAGGTAGACATTCAAAAAGTCTACTAAGATTCATGAATAAATCTCCATTTCCAGAGCCAACTAATTTTATTTTTCAAGGTAAAAAATCTAGAAAAAAATCTGAATACACCATTGAATTCGCGATTTTCAAATAACGTTGAAATGCGTTAATGAATAAAAAAGTTATAAGGGAATGAAATTTAAAGAATATGCCGTTTAATTAACCCACCAATTCAGTTTCAGAAATTTCGGTCTCCTCTACAAAAAATCCAATTGAAATTTTTGGCGGTCAAAACTATTTTCGAAGATACAGGTCCATTTTGTTGTGGATTTTCACCATTTGTCAGATCGAATTTCTGTTATTTACTTGTTTTCAGTACTTTTTTGCAGAAAAAACTACCACTTTTTGAAAAATTCACCCTTCGTCAAAACGTTGATAAATAATAGAACTTTCATTGTCCAACACTTAATTTTTGGTGTTTCTTAGATATCACTATTGGTGATATGAGTATAATATTGTTCTTACGTCGACTCTCGTGAGATCGCGGCTCACATCGTTTTTTCGAATTCAAATATCAAATTTAATAAAATAATTGAGTTTAAGGGCCAGCGAAGCGAGTCTAACGACGGCGAGCGCTGCAAGCACCTACGTTTTAGCTTATGTTGGGTTGGGTATGTTAGGTCAGGTAGGGTAGGTTAGGTAGGTTAGGTTGGGTTAGGTAGGGTAGGTTGAGTAGGGTAGGTTGGTTGGGTGGGTTAGGTTGTTTTCCCTTCCTTTGCCTTAAAAGATTGGATCTGTGAGCAGTTAGGACGGTACGTAATAAGGGCGAGCCTAACCTAACCTAAAAAGTAAACGAAATCCGACGAAAACCGATTCATAAAATGTTGATCACAATTTGTTTAACGGTGAGCAAAAAACTACTGAAAACAAGTAAATAAGGGCACGTGTGGTGTTTTGTTTAATAACAAAAATTCGATCTGTCAAATGGTGAAAATCCACAAAAAAATGGACCTGTATCTTCTAAAATAGACGTAACCGGCAAAAATTTCATTTGGATTTTATGTAGAGGAGACCGAAATAAGTAGAATGCAAATTTTTTATTTTTTTTGAAAATTCGATGGCTCTCAACAATAAAATTATTTTGGGAGATATTGAATTTTAAAGTTTCCAAAATTTATTTGGGAATCACTGATCAGAGGCCTACAGCCTGCGCAAACCGCGCTGAAATGAAACACTGCCCGCGGGCAGACACGCTGTGGCATGGAGAATCAAACCAGTGCCCCTCAAACAAAGGTAACTGAAAGCCATTTCATGAAATTTCATAGAAATTTCGAAAATTTTTGATTGCCTCAAAAACGAAAATTCTTATCATTTATTGTTACATTGTGTTCCAATCAGAGAGAGATCTACTTACACCGAAGCCATCCGAAAACCTAATCTTTTCAAAAGCCATAGGAACTGCTCTGTCGTTCAGACATCCTAAACGACTGGGTAGCAAAAGGGGACACAATAGATCTTTTAGGTCGCAGTGTATTAACCATCCATTGAGCATTACAGAACTACGTTGCCTAAACAGTTACAGCCAATAACAATCTCTATCAATGTCCAAATTTTTAAGATGTTAATGTGAAACCAAGCTTAGTAAAACTTGACCATTCGATGTGAACTTCGACCGCTGATGGTGAAAATGTAACAGGCACCAAGCCACACGTCACTGGGTGAGGTGGTTATTCCAGTTCATTCATAAAAAATAACATGTACTTGAGGTGTTCGAATTATAACAGGACTTTTGTTGGACTTTAACCTCCCACCTATTTCTGTTACCTTTACCTTTTCTGTGAACTAACTCACACTGTATGAACTGATAACAAAAACCAATACTTACCGTAATGCCCCATTCAATAACGGCTTGTTTTTTGTCACCCAGCACCCAACGCGATTGATGAATAGCCGCTCTATGTCCGACAAAGTCAGAGAACGACGTGGCCGCATGTAATGTAATCAAACTGTCAATTAGACAGGGTTTGTGTTTAATTAGATTCGGATATCGTCACGTCTGCGGTTCGCTCGGTGCCGTCCCAAACCCCTTGATCATACCGTTCATTAATTACTTTCCAATTTGCACTCAATATTTTATACATCGGGGAATAGGAGGTACACGGCAGAAAGGTCCATATGCCGAAATATAGTTCCAGTTATTCGATTCTGTTTTATAATTTCTGTGATAGGTGCCCAATGTTGGATCTGTAGGATATTTACATTTATATGAAACGTTTTCACTGCGTCTTCAATTTTCGGTCAAATTTTCATAAAAATAAAAATCTAATCTAAGAACAAAAATTTTTTTTTCATTGAAGAGTTTGTTTCAACATTAAAGAGATCGAAAGAGCAACTGCACGGTTACTTTGTAAGTGACCAATTGGACTGTGTATAGTCGATTCTTGAGCATGTCAGATTGGTGCAGATCTTAATCTGGAGATAGTTTAAATAACTGAAGAACTCGCTTTACTTCCAACATGGACTAAAAGGTAAAAAATAATTACTTAAATATAAATATTATTCGAAAAACAACAGAAACCATCTCGTTCTTCAAATCAAGTTAAAAAAAATCATGATTTCCGACGGGAATGATATCTTTTTAAGTTCTGGTTCCCACGAAAAGGAAAATCCTGTATTGTTCAAAAAACATCGTGAGAGTCGAGGAAAAGTAGGTAGGAATTGGCGTTCTTCTTGAATTTCTGAAGGCTATAAGCCTCAGGGAACACCTCCCGAGGCAGCGAGTTCCAAACCTTTGCCGTTCTGTGAAAAAACAAGCCCTAGGAAGCAGATGTGCGGCATGTCTCCAAAGTGACGGCATATGGATGTGAGGACTGAGTTCGACGGATCAATCTCGATAAGACCGCCAACGATGGAAGGATTGATGATATTTCGGAAGAGCATCGTCTATGAAAATATCTATAAAACAGAGACAGATCGCCAACCTTTCCGCGATGTTCCAGAAAACTGAATTTTTGAGATGCACTCTTGGCAATGGACCTTACATGGTTCTCCCATGATGGTATTACCGATCATTGAAGTGGAATATTTCATTGGTATAAATACTCCTGATATAGTTACGCTGGTTACTGAGAGATCGGCCTTTCTAGAGGAAAGACATGCTTGGGTTTTATTCGCATCAAAAAAGCGCAGCGAGTTGGAAGTTATTTTTTTTTAAATAGGACACCCTGGGGCTTACGGATAAAATAATAGGCGATATATCCGTAGTCCTTGGACATAACAGCATCAAACTGGGTATTGTTGGATTCCTTATGATCATCCCTAAACCATCATGCAATGATATACAGAGTGTCCTATTTAAAAAAATAAAGTGGCTGCGCTTTTCTGAGACACTCTGTATAAATGAAACTGTAGTGTTCAAGTTAATGGAAAAAACTCTTTCTTTCAGTGTACAATTGTTTATCGCGCCATATATATGAATGGGTTTTTTGTTATCGGGGATATTCTCTCTCTCGGCTGTTTTTGGGGCTCAGTTGAAATCTGACAGTGAATATAATGATTCGATAATGCATTGCTCAACTGGGTGTTTAAGTGTTTTCTTCAGCCCTATCAAGAATGTTACAGAAACTCAAATTATAAAAGAGATCGAATGAAACCCTAGAATTAATGTATTTAACATTTTTTGTAATATATTAAGTAAAGAAGTTACGGGGGGGGGGAGGCGCGACGGGCTTTTGGTCCTCACTGTATACAAAGTACAGTTGAAGCATGCTAATAAAAAAAAGGACCAATTCATATCAGAATTCAAGCAATTTTTCCAAAATGTGAACGCTCACGTTGTTTTTCTACGAATAAATTAACAATTACCTAATCTGCTTCTTTATCATTTCAGCTTTTTAGAATGTCAATTAAATTGATTCAATTCATACTTTGGCCTTCGACCAAGGAAACCACAAATATAAAAAAATGCATATTAACTGGATTCTTAACTGTGTTTCAATTGGTGATATAAGTAACTTCATTTCAGAGCCTACCCAATGACATTTGGCGTTCAACAAGGATGCTATTTGGGACCCCATTTAACAAGTTTTATATTTCCTATTAGCAGATGAGTGAAGGGCGTTCATGTGTGATCCAATCGATTGATACATCTTCGAATGACAGCAAATTCCACCGTACTATTTTCTCTAAGAAGAGGTCAATTTCAACAGTTGATTGCCTTCTAAATGAATACAGTGCGTCTCACTTCTCATGGAAACACTCCCGCATCTTCCGTAATAATTGAGGTAGAATGATGAAACTGTCAAGACAGATGAAAATGGTCAAAATGCAACTACCACCTCAATTGGGTTGGCCTAAGTGATATACACTGCCCACCACTCGCGATGGAACAACCCATTTTTTCGGTAAAATATACTAGGGGGAAAACGTGCATCAAGATAACCAATTAATGAAGTTGTATTCGATTATGTAGGACATTTAGTAGAAAAACATCCGCAAAATCTCAGAGAACTTGTAATTTCTCATATTAATGTACAAAAAGTAATAGTTATTTATGACACAAGTTCATAAAGTAGGGCTTTTCTGTATAAGCATGAACTTTGTTGAACGAGAATCGAGTACACAAAAATGCTCTCCACGAACGTGTACAAACAATATGCAATTTTATTTCTGGTATATGTTTGAAATTCTCAATTAAATGTTATATTATCCATATTTGTAATCTATTATAAATATATCTGAATCTGAACAAATAAAATTATTTTTATCGAAGTGAGTTCGATAGTGGTATTTAATGAATTTTGTGAATTGAGTTTTACTATGTCACACTAAAAAGTAAAATACATGTCATTCTAGATCATACAATCATTATGATAACAGAACTGTGAATTATTAATAGAGATCGAAATAGAGCCAATAGGCTCGCAATGGCGGATAATTCCATCGAAATGCTTATTAAATACACTAGTAATCAATTAATTTCCGGTAATTAACCGAAGCTACATTTAAATCCTACCCTTTGAGCTCCAACGGGCCTAGCGAATGAATGACATTCCTACTCATACGGGCATATCGATTTTCGTAATTTCATTACGTATTCTATCCATGACTAAACTTCCACGTTAATCCATCGACTGGAGTAGAAATTGAACAAGCCATTTCCTAAACATTAAGCCCCTATTATTATTATAAACAAATAGATTCAGAATCATCTACGCATAGCATTAACGCCAATTAGTACTATCATCAATAGTCACTAATATAGTATACCTACATATAATGACAAGTTTTTTACTGATCTGTGATTGCATTTAAATAGTTGGTTACGAGGGGAAAACAACTAGTCATTTTTTTTACACCTAAAGGATATAGTCCAGTAATTATTTGTAATGAAAAAAATATATACAGTGTGTCCCACTTTGAGCAGCCACACCCTCGTATTTTCTTGACAGTACAGTGATATCAAAAGTTATTTTTCATAACATATAGTACCCAAAAATTGGGAAAAACATACTAGGCATTTTTTTATCGCAAAATAACACCAGATTCTGTTTCAGAACACCCTAAAACCCCTAGATCTAAGTGCTTTATTCATTAAAATATACAGGGTGGCATCTGTTAGTAGCAACATTATTAATTTTTATTCATCCGAAATGATCGGTTGCTTTCGATTTTTTTTTTGTCAAAAAGAGCCTGAACGTGTTCAATTGATGCTGAGTATAAGAAATACCCAAATTTTACTTTTTCATGGCTTGCTATGACCAGTCGAAAAGTGAAAAACTGGGAAAAATATACTTACTAGTATGTTTTTCCCAATTTTTCACCTTTCAATTGGTCGTAGGTAGCCGTGGAAAATGGATATACGAATATTTCATCAACCTGAAGGTAGATATTTCTGGGTACTATATGTAATAAAAAACAAATTTTGAAATCACTTTACTGTCAAAAAATACGAGGGTGTGGCTGCTCAAAGTGGGACACACTGTATACATATATTTGATAATACTATTGTGAAGTGCAAACCTCAAGCTTGAAATCACATACTTCATTTTTTATGTAGAATGTGTATGAGCGATTATTTTCAACATTTACTAACTGACGGGATTATGGGCGAGTTGAAAACTGAGGCAGGAGTAAAACCCAGTTTTTTCTTTGGCATATATAAGTGAGACATTAGTCTTGAATCGTTGCAAATAGTTCAAAGAGTCTGATTCCTGCTTCAGTATAATTATTTCATATCACTAAAATATAACTACAAGCAATAATAGTGTAATTTGTACATCTAAAAGCACCAAATTCCTTGGAATGGAATTGGACTCCAAACTGAACTTCAACAAACAGATAGACTGTTTGTGTAAAAAATTGAATAAATTGTATTTTGCCTTCAATAGTCTAAAGTCTAATTTTTACCAAAGTCACCTAGTCAACTTATACTATGCGTTAGTTTACTCATCAATCAGCTGCAATATAAATTGTGTGGGGTAGATCGACAGAAATTACGAGGATATTTATCTTGCAAAAGCGATTCATTCGCCTAATATTCAACTTGGACTATAGGGAGTCATGTAGGGATACCTTCAGGGGAATAAGCTGCTAACTTTTACAGGTATTTACCTTTACAAGCTCCTAAGTTATACTCACCAGCACAAACATAGCTTTCAAAAGAACAGTGATATCCATGGATATAACACTCGAGCAAAAAACGATGTCCACCTTTCCAAATTCAATCGAATGAAAATAAAAAAATCTCCACTGTATGCAGGGGTATACTTCTATAACATGCTACCAGACGAAATTGAAGATATAACAAATATAATCAAATTTAAATCCATTCTGAAATCATTTCTTATCGACAATTGTTTTTAATCCCTGGATGAATTTATAAACCAATGTTTGTAATCTTGTGGATGAATTTAATTGTAAATTGTAAAATTGTAATTTTGTGCACCTTATTTTATACATCAGTATGTCCTTAACTATAGTGGATAGTGGATTGGTTTTTCTTGAATACATCATTAATTTTCGAATAAATAACAAGTACTTTTTAGCTCTGGAGGAGTGCAACATTCTGAAATATCACAATCAGTTTTAAATGTATTTTCGTTTTGTCGAGAACTGTCAAAATATTTTGTATACAGGGTGAACTACGATCACTAACCGAAAATTATACAGTGTGCTCTCCCCACCAGAAGAAGTGGCAAACTGAATGAAATTTGGAAATTGGAACCAAAAATATTATATTGAAAGTGCCCCCTTGACATATACAGTCAGATTCAGATTCTCCATTCTTTCTCTTTCATCAACAGTGATACCGTCGCTAAAGAACTTTCAGCATGCCACTCAATAGAAAATTGCAAAAATAAAGATTTTTTGCAGAGCATTCATCAGACAGCACAAAACTAAAGTTAACGTAGATGAAGTTGGTGTCGAATAAACTTTCCGTGAACGCAATCGCGTTGTTTTTTTAAGCACAAATCAAATTTGATTCATAGGTATCAATCAATACCTTTTAGACGATTGATTAACGTAAACACCACGTACTGTCAGGTACTCACTAAAAATGGCAGATCGCGTGAACAGTTGTAAATCATAGAAAATGAACATCGACAGTTCGCATACAGAGAGTTGAAAACAGACATTCTATTCAGTGTTCAGTGGCGCGTCTATATAAGTTGGTGTACGAAATAATCATATAATTACATAAATGTTCGGATACCCATGAACTCAATAGCCAAATACTAAAGGAAACCTAATCTATAATAATACAACCTCTTACTTCACTGATCAATTTGATTTTATGTACTGTATCTTTCCAGACATCTTCAAATTCTCTAAAGTACTGCCCCTTTTTAAAAATGGTGATGCAGCAGTCATTGATAATTACAGACCTATAAGTATTATGTCAGTATTCAATAAAGTGTGCACTTGTGCGGAAAAGTAACTCTTTCAAAACTGAAATGAGTGCCGAAAAGTGGATTTTTCCGCACGCTAGTAGAAAAAATTACTTTCCGCTCATATTTTTCTGTTCCCAATGTTTTAGAAATATTTCACACATAAACATATAACAAGAACAATGGACGCGAATTGAAATACTAGGAACTATACTGCTATGCCTGCTATGGATACTGCTATGCCATGGCTCAGTTTCAGCAGGGCCAACAAGATCCCAATGGGTTCAGATTCTATATACTCTATTATTTCAAGAATAACGTAGAGTAAATTTTCGGAAATACATAGGCATATGCACGCCAAATTAGTTTGTTTTCTGAGAATTTAGTCTACGTTATTCTTGAAAATACAGTATAACCTGTAGAATTTTTAGTTGCAAATAGTTAAATTCACCAAAACTCTAACATTTTTGTTTCTGTTGGGCTGTTATGAGATATAAAGCACCAGTATTTCCATGGCGATTACTGAATCGTTCACGACAACCAATCCTCATTAGGAAAAAAAATAATTAATGAAACTTCCTATGTTTTATTCCATTTATATTTTATAACACAATGTTTCTAGAGATTTGTACGATATCAAACGAATACTTCATTCTGAGTGAATGATACAAATAATATCCTTCAATATACCGAGGACTATCATTAACGACTAATGGCCCCTTTTTTCAATAACAAATTATCTCATTGCTTACTCCTTTCTATATGGACCCTGTGTTTATTGTGTTGAAAATCGGCAAATATACCGAATTAACCACTGAAATTTGTCAATATCAACGTAAAGAAATTACGATATGTTTTCACAATTCATTGATTCTAAAAGGGTCCCCTTGGTTTGGTCCGAAAAATTCCCAAATGTAGTATTATTTATTTAAGTATGCCTGAAATTCTCGTCAATATCCTGTTCTAATTATGTACGATTATTATTCACTGATGCCCTTCGCACGCAAAAGAATTCTGGGGGACATGAAACTACCCAAATTCTTTGGCGAAACACAACAACTTGCTGATCATGTCAAATACCTAGGGCTGTTGTTGGAAAAGCAACTTACCTGCCATACGCACCTGCAACATGTAATCAACAAAAGCAAATCGTCATTCATGATGTGCAAAAGAGCTTTTGGAAAAATATGGGACTGAAACCGAAAGCCATAAACTGGCTATAGACCGCCCAGAATCACATACGGCTCACTAATGTCGTGAAACAGAGAAAGGCAAAATAACTTAACCTTAACCTTCAGAGGCTCGTTTGTCTGTATGTCACGAGTTCTATGAACAGCACTCCGACCGCTGCTATGGAAATCATCCTAAACCTTCCACCGTTGGACATCACAGTCATGGGAGAGACGAGAATAAGTGCATACAGACTCATACAAACAGGTAATTGAACCACAAATTGGGCACACCAAAATCATTCATGAAGTTAACATTCCCCAACTGGAAATGATATCAGACTACATGCTACCCCAATACTCCTACGGAAAATCACTCAGAACACAGTGGGACGAATGGGACTTAGGAGTAGAATCATACATAATGTGGTACATAGATGGTTCTAAAACAGAGGTAAGAACTGGAGCAGGAATACACGGAGTGAGGCCAAAAAGAAACGCTATACTTCCACTTTGCAATAACATCACAATATTCCAAGCTGAGACACATGTTATGATGATACGCATACAGATGAATCTAGAGAGTGGGTATAAATAAAAGAAAGCATCTACATTCTATCTGACAGCCAGCGCGCAATAAAAGTTCGGAATTCAGTACAGATTGAGTCGAAGCAGAATTGGGAAGGCCTTCAGAGCCTCAATGAACTGGCACCCACACAAGGTACCACTTGTGTGGGTGCCTGGACATAGGAGAATAGAAGGTAATGAAAAGCAGACCAATTCGCAAGACGATCATCTGAATTACCATTCAGAGGTCCAGAACCAGTGTTTGGTATCAGCAAAACCCGATGAGGAAACCTAATAAATGAATGAAAGAAAACAAAACCCCAAAGATATTGGGACCAAACCGAAGGCCGTCGACATAGCGTAGAATTCACGAATTTTATTTTACTTTATTCACTCACCTGTTGAAACATTCAATGATTTTTTTTCCATACACAGAAAAAAATATTCTTATAGTAATAACAAAATGGGTTCTGCAACGAACGAAAAATTATATCAATATAACAAATTTTTATATCAGTCAAATGATTTACTTTTATGTTAACGAAACCTCAAGGTATAAAGGTACAGAAAATACTGTTGATATTAAAGTTTATTCTTTTTTCTACGTTCATGCAAAAACCAAAACTTTATTGAATTATATTTGGTGGATAAACTCTCTTTATTGCACTGAGTGCAATAAAGACTATATTGCACTCATCTGTCATTCTACAATAGCGTTCTGTCATCATGACAGACATAAACTTTCAAATCGACGCCAAATTTAGCCCATTTTCTGTGAGATTGTATTACGTTTTAAATAGTTGCATGTTTCATCATATTCATTATATAATGGACTGTGAAATTACTAGAAAATGCAATTTGTTAAAAATAAAATTATTTCCTTTGAATATCATCTGAATTACACAAAATGTTTTTGAATTACTTTCAGCAGATAGATTTAAACAAACAATGTCTTTCTTACAGTTTAGTGCCACCTAAATGAAACATTTTCTGGTTTTTGCATGAACGTAGAAAAAAAATTGTGTGAAACTCGTGCAAAAAGAGTTTATTGCAGTCGATGTGAAATTGTCCAACGAGGCCATCAGGCCTCGTTGTATAATTACACCTACTTACACCTACTTTTTGCACTTGTTGCATAAATAACTATTTAATATTCATGATTATACCGCGAACAGAGTTTTCTCCAACATATATAAAAAATTATTTTAGAAATGAATTTGAATAATAAAGAATATAGCTCGTAGATCTACGAATAGTCTGGTGATATTAAAGGAATATAAATGGAGTAATTTATTTTGAAAGAATATTCTATATACATTACAGATAGTTCTTTTACAGCTGAAGAAACCTTGGAATCAGTACGTCATTGTCCACCAATCAGGACGAGCTATCGCCTGTGCAGATCTATTTTTAAATTTGTTGCACTCTGCAACCCTTTCGTGTATATTTCACTTACTACGTCGTCTTGGACGTGAATACATCAGTGGCCAGTGTCGAGAATTATTTTAAGTTTTTTCTCTTTGGTGGGTAAGTAAGTGGCACCTTATTAGATTTGCGAAAAATTATATTTTTCCTAGGTGGCTTGAATCTATATTTCATTTACTTTCTACACAGAAATATTTTCTTTCTGTGTAGTTGTGCGATAAAGCAGTACTTTCAACACTCAAATGCAAGCACGAAAAAAAAAATTTATACACGAGTAAACAAAGTATTCAAGCTTACTGATGGTTAGTAATATTTCCACCTCCAGTATGAAACCATGAAACACTTCTGTAACGATAATTCCTCTTGGAAACAAATGCACCAGAGCATTGAACCATGGACAATTATTATGATGCACATACATGAACTTGGAAAGTCAAGTGCAAGGAATATTTTTTCCGCGGCAATGTTCACTGATTCTGTCTTTGGCACGGCAGTTTTCATTTTCTTTACCAATCCTATTTCGCACACCATAATTGACTTATGACACGGATAATCAATTTGTAAGTGAATGCCAACCAGGCAATTTTTCATGTCATTCGAAAATGATTAATAATGCAATATCGTTTTATGCGGCTAATAAAAAAAGTTTTTCTGGTTCAAGTTTAATTAACAATGCCTTTGTCACGATGAATATGCGAACATAAGTGGTTTATTATGAGTGGTGATTTCATGAAACATGTGTTATATTCGTTGTAGGGTGAATGTTCTTGAATTTAAAATAAATACATGAGCAGATTTGTTTTCAGATTGTTATCACAAATCTTTCTCAGTTGCCGGTTAAGAATAAGAATACTCTGAAAAATAATGCATCCACAATTTCTAAGAGGCGTAACAAAGGTTTGTTCGTCCCCGTAAACCTAGCAAAATCACTTTAGAATTTTTACATTTTTGTAGGCTAATTTTAGGCTAATGTATTACCCCAATACCGAATTTTTTTAATTGTGGAAGTTTTCTGGGGTTCTGCTAGCTTAACGTTACGCTAGCAGAACCAAGTCGCTAAACGAATGTTTATGAAAAATCTGAGCACGTCATAACTTTAGGCTCATTTTAGGCTCACGTTTGAACCTATTGCCGATTTTTTTGGATGCGTTTTTTCAAAATATATATTTTTTTGTACTTAAGATGGAGTAGCAATTGGAGGTTATTCAAGCTCAACAGAGAGTTGGCTGTACCAAAAGGATAAGCAATTAGTTATGAAAAATCTGATCAAACCATAATGTCAGGCTCACGTTTGACACATCACCGATTTTTTTGAAATGCGTTTTTAAAAAATCCTGGGTTCTGCTAAAAAACAACCCAGAACAAATCCAGTTGGACCATAATGTTAGGCTCAAATCAGGATAATTCATTACCTTATCATATTTTTTTTTGTTCTTCAGTTGGAGTAGGTTCTGTATGTCGAATACTGAGCTGGCTGTACCAAAAGGCTAAACGAATCGTTATGAAAAATCTGATCACGTCATAATTTCAGGCTTATTTCAGGCTCACGTTTGAACACATCACCGATTTTTTTTAAATGCTTTTAAAAAAATTCTGCGTTCTAATAACTTTACCATTAAGCTAGCAGAACCTCACCATAAAAAAATAACCCAGAACAAATCCAGTTGGACAATAATTGAAGGCTATATTCAGGCTTATTTATATCGAAACAACAAACTGGACAAAAACCTAGCTTTATAAAAATACAGAAACTAGATATCCTGCCATACCAGAATTACCAGGATGCTCACTGTCATTTTCCTATTCAATATAGGAATATGTTTGGGTCAAAAATCCATCAGGAAACAACTTCATTCCTGGCTAATACCACGACGAAAGTTAAATAACTTCCAATGAATTTCCGTGCAGAGTTCCGCAATTGCTAGTTGCATGGAAATGTTTATTGAAACATTGGGATCACCTATATATGGATTTCTGGGTTCTTGCCTTCATCATTTTAGGGTAGGTCTCTGCAGATAATAACTTATATCTGCAACAAATCGTCCAATTATCAATCCATGTATAGGCAAAAGCTAAGACACCAGCCGCAGATCGGTGTTAACCAAACTACCAGCGCCATATCAACCTCAGCCCAACTTAACAATACCCACTTGTTCGCAATGAATGAACATATCATAACCGAAAGAAATCTATTATTTAACAATGAGCTGCTTAGCAAGTTAGAAACTAGATGTCCTGCCATCCCAAGATGCTCACTGCCATTTTCCTATACAATATACGAACATATTTGGGTCATAAATCCAGAAAACTCCTCACAAAATGAATACATTTTGTGAGTTTCTTAACTTTTTTGTCTGTTCTAACCAGAACGAACTAACTTTACGTAACCACTTGAAGCAGGAACAAATACTATTTATACAGGTGTGATGAATATGGAAATTTCAGTGGTATTGTAAATACACTTCCCTTCGTAAATTTTAATTTTATTTCAAGGCAACTCTTCACGTGATTCAGACCCTTTTAGGCCATCGTAGTGGTCGATGTACGAAAATATTGATTAATTCAGTTTTGCAAACAAGAATATTTCAGGTAATATTTTGAGGTGTTCGAAACGCGAGTGCACCAAACAAGATATTACACGGCGTGTGAACTGACACTCCACACGCCATGAGAATAGTGCGGCGTGCCAAATTTCGGGCGGAGTGTCATGTCCCGTCGATTCTCGGTAAACTGGCGTGGCACTCCGCAGTCCACATGCCAGGCGCGTCACTCTTCACGCCGTGTGATGGCCTCTTAAGAAAGGCATACATACTTAATGCATACTTGAATATGTATAATTTTTTCGAAAAAGTGTCTAAATAAAATTATTAGGTTATACAAAGCCAAACTGTGGGGTGAATACCTGGCTTATTGGCTTCTATCGCGGGTAATGAGTAGTTTTTATAAATTTGACACCTCACCACCATCCTGGTAGGTAGGTCATCATGAATCCAGAATTATCAACTCAATTATTTGTCTTTATATGTTCGAATATACCGTGTAACATAGGAGCATGGTACACCCCCCTTTTCTCCTTCAGTTTCGAAGTTTGTCGAATGAAATTTGGGACTTCCTGTATAATTACTGAACGTCACTTCTGTATGTATATCAATTATTAATTTTTCACTTCCGGTTTAACCGGGAGTGATACCAACTTTGGATTTTCAAACGAAATACCCTGTCTAGTAAGACATGATCATGGGAGAGAGTTGGATTGACCCACCAGAAAAAGTTTCTCTCTCCTACTCATTGAGCATATGAAAAAATGGCGATATCCCCGTAACCATTGCAGATAACACCATCAAACCTGCCATCGTTGGATTCCTCGTGAGCATCCCTAGCCGATCATGTAATAATATAGAGGGTGTCCCATTTTAAAACCAAAAGTTGATGTAATTTCCGGAAAAACTAGTAGTTGAATTTTTCTTTCAAAGATGTCAAATAGTGCCGTCTAATGTGCACATTCCATGTTCAAAGTTTCAGAAATATAGCTACAGAAACAACGGAGAAAACGGGGGCGTACCTCACCTCGTAGTCACCCGCTATAGATACAGAAGAAAAAACAGTGGCAATATCGAATATTTGAGAACCATTCACGACGTAAAATGAAATAAAAGATTTGGATTCAATTTCATGGGCTGACATTATAAGCTCACAATATTGAAAAAAAAAACATCAAGAGAGGAAACCTGGGAATATAAGACTACGGAAAAATATCTCTCCACATTTCATTCGACATAAATTATGAATGGATCTCAAGAATGCGAAATCAAAGGAAATGTTTTTGTACAGCATCTTTTCGATACGAAGCCAGTTATAAATAAATCTCAATACGCATATATTGAATTTGAATTTAAAAAAAAGTTTGAAAACAAGCAATATTTGATCAGAAAATGTGATATTCCTCATTAGTTGAATATAGGGCCGGATTGAGACATTTTAGCGCCCTAGGCTGACATCAGTTTGGCGTCTCTAAACTAGGAAAGTTGCACGAATTGTGAGTCGTCAATCGGCGCCTATTTCTTTCACGACGCCCAAGGAGACTTTGTCAGCCTATTGAATAATATGACACTGAGTTGAATACTATCAATACATCATCTTTGAATGAACATACAACCAATTACGGTTCGGACAGTTATCTTAGGAAAAAACATATACAAGACTTTTTCTGGATTCCACCATATAAGGAGGAATCAATTGAAGCCAAAACGATGAACTTTTGTTATAAAGACAGACATGTCACATAGCAAAACCGTGTAATATCAATACTGCCCAACTAAGGAATGAGGCAAAAGTGAAAATGATGTTTTGGTCTATTTGTATCCTTTGTATGGTGTTACACCTATTTCCGATGGAAAAGGCAACACTTCGATTTGAAAATGCTGCCTTTTTCCATCGGAAATAGGTGTAATCAAATA
This sequence comes from Chrysolina haemoptera, assembly GCA_958298965.1. Lineage (NCBI taxonomy): Eukaryota > Metazoa > Arthropoda > Insecta > Coleoptera > Chrysomelidae > Chrysolina > Chrysolina haemoptera. Next base: position 24,243,971 of record OY282591.1, on the reverse strand, counting down.
AAGGATGCAAAACACCAAAACATCATTTTCACCCATCTGCAGTTACTGCCTTTCTCCGTAGTAGGACAGAATAGGTAATATGATCCCTAGACCCGACTAGGTGGGTGGTCAGGGTGTAGCATGAGCGAAGCGAGCAATTTCTGATATGTCAAAATAATCGGCAGACTGTCATATCACGAAATTCTGACATTTAAAATAACAGATTTTGTTATTTTATCACTGAAATGTGCGTTTTCAGACATTATGCGCGTAGTGTTAGACCTGAGTGTTTTTAAAAATATTAAAAATTCTGTCCTAATGAACAAAAGCAAAACGGGTTAAGTGTTCCTGACTAGATTGGTGGGCCAGGGTTCGAATCCTGACTGGTCCACACTCTTATTTCGGTTTTTCAATTTTCATTTTTATGTCTGAATGGACAGTAACAAATTTATTTTTACAAACATCCAAAACTACTTCATTTATATTTATTTGTCCGAGTGATGCATACATTAGATCCGAAGTTTGAATATAAAATATGTTACAAAACATTTTAAAACATAAAATACATAGAGTAAGAATTTCAATAATATTGGTAAATATAAGTAGTTAATGGTCAGGTTTTAAAATTATATAATTGTTCCATAACTAAAGCATAACTTGTATGTGACTGAATAAACCTAGTTTAATGACAAATGAGAGATAGTGGTGCAGAAAGTGATACCATTTAAAGGAATAATTATCAGCTAAAGTGGTTTTAAGTAATGATAATATTATTGTATTTATGAATATAACATGCTGTGCAGATCAGAACGTGTTATATACATTGGCAATTGTTGTTTAAATGAATTTGGGATTGTTTCATTTTTCAGTGCTATAGGTAGAGCATCATTGTATAGCTTCAAGCTGATATATTTGTAGCTCTTTTGTCCGATAACCTTGTTCATCGAAGGTACCTTGATAGTATGTTCCCTATTTCTGGTGTAATGGTCACGGTCCATATTTAGGTCTTGTTACATGTTTTCTTATTAAGGTGGTATGAACATATAGTTGTACTGGATCATATACTCCTGTTTCTGTGTCTTTGAAGAGGGCGTCAGATGAGTAGGTTTTTTTTTCTTGAAAATAAGCTTAATCAAGCGTTTTTGTGTTCTAGTTAATTTATTTATAATTGTTCTACCTGCAGATCCCCATGCTGCGATTCCATAAGAAATATGCGACTAAATCAAAGCAAAGTACAATATTTTCAACGATTTTTCGTCTGATATGACCCTCAATAATTTGAAGAGATATATCAAGAACCGCAAATTCTTTATAACGTAGTTTATGTGGTCACTCCATTTGAGTGTAATGGTGAACGATTAAGATATATTCAGAATTTGAAAAGGAGAGTTACGTACGTTGGTGAATATTGGCAAGTAATATGTTTTGTTTGCTGATGTTCACTGTTAGTATTTTGTAGGAAAACTATTCCTTTATGTTAAGAAGGTCTTTTTCCACTTTGATTTTCAGGGTGGCCAATGAGGAATCCTCGTAGATAATGGCTGTGTCATCAGCATAAGTGAATATTTCCTCCGTAGTAGGACTGCGGAACAAATCACTTAAATAAATGTTAAATAATATAGGTCCCAGAATTGTGCCTTGCGGGACTCCGTAATCAATTGTTTCAAAATCACTTTTGTAGTTATCTATTGTCACACACTGCTACTCGCAAGATAACTACTGAACAATTTCAACGCAGTTCCTCGAGTTCCCAAATATAGGACAAACAAAAGAGAGCATATTGGTACCAGCACAAGGACAGTTGTCGATTGGGACAAACCGATAAGTCCGCACTGCCCAAATATGCAATAGAAATACACCAGCACCAAGAAAACTTCAAGAGATAGGAAGACAGAACGTACCTACCAAAAATCTGGCAAAAAGCACTGAAAGGCGCCAAAATAAAACAAAATCACCCAATGCTTTTTTTTGTTTTATAATAAGCCCCGAATTTTTCAATACACCCTCGTAACAAAGCCAATTCCAGTAATTTACAATCTTTTTCCATGCCCAATTACCATCAAGATCGGAGTACCAACTTTGGAAAAACATTATCCCATAAATAGCAGAGTGAACTCAATATAATTAACAAGTCTTATACCTTCCCTCATTACCCAAAATCACTTAACCATAAATGAAGTGAAAATGCCCGAACCAATTGTCTCGAAGAGGCTGATAGTTGATCACCTTCTGAGAGAATTAAGCGGCCGTTTATCCGTTTACACAACGGTCTACCTTTAATCTCAATTTAAGGACGAATTAATTCAACGTGAATCGCTTAATAAAATATCAAGCATTAAGTAGATTGACTCTATCGAAGTTAAAGTGATCTGATTAAGGCACGACTTTCGATGCGGGTGTTTTCCTTACGAGGTTTTGGTGCAGTGAAGTGCGGTTAAATCAGGTTAACTAACCAGTCGTGTAACCAGCAAGACTGTATGCTTGTCGATCACCACAAATTATGAGAAAAGCGCTATTTGTTAAGATTTCCATCACGGCGTTTCTTTTGCGAGGAATCTTCATCAAGTTTATTTTAAATACGGCCTCGTACTGCTTATTACAAATGTCGAAACCATCTTTTATTCTGAAATACGTCCTATATTACTTGTAGTTGTTTGAATATGTTTTTAGCTAATTTTAGATATTCCTAAAAATCGCTCAGCAAAAACCTCCGATTACGGCTCTGCATGCATAAAAACTATTCATTTGAGAAAGTCATAACTGAAAGTCAGTAGGTACCATCTGTGTTTATCATTATACCTAGATCCATACAACTTGATTGATAATAATTGATACTATTAGTTGGATGGATAGGTATGAATGCAACAGTTACCTGGACTCCACGATCGCCCGATCTGACACCTACTGATCTTTGATCTCATTGGTGATACTCCGCTCACAAGCTCGCTTACTTATCTGGAACATCGCAGAAAGGTTGGTGATCTGTTTCTGTTTTATAGATATTTTCATGGACAACGCTCTTCCGAAATATCATCAATCGTTCCACCGCTAGCGGTCTCATCGAGACTGACCCGTCGAGATCAGTCCTCACTTTGGAGACATGTTGAACATCTGTTTCACATATTTCGTTTTTCCACCGAACGGCAAAGCTTTGGAACTCGGGAGGTGCTCCCTGAGGCATACAGCCTTCAGAAATTCAAGAAAAACACCAATTCCTACCTAATTTCTTTCGGCTCTCAAGATGTTCTCTGAACAATACAAGATTTTCCTTTTCGTGGAAACCGGAACTTAAAAAAAAAACATTACAGACTATGTGTATTAAACGAAAGAAGAGTTCCACAGTTAGGCGATGTTATCTGTCTTAAAAAATAATGTTTACTTGTTCGAACGTAATATTTTATTTCGTGTTGAAAAGGGAAACATACTCCATGAAAATTGAAAAATTAAAAATATTATTCTTTTGTAATATCTAACAGAAAAAAACTACTTTCCCGGCTGAAACCAGGCATGACATTGAACTACATCTGATAGATATTGTTAAAAGATTCAGATAGTTGAAATTTCTTAATTATCTCTAGTTTTCATGGAAAACTCATTAAATAAATTAGATAGGGACAATGTTATGTCACTCACAGAAAACGTTGATTTCATTGAAGCAAGGTTCGCTTCTCTCGCATTTAATCCCCAATATATTTTGGTCGATGAAAATCTATTTCGCTTTGCCAATCTCATCAGGGAGATGGATAGAATTGGAAAGCAGACCCTTCAGAAGCAATACATCAAGGATGGATATGGTGGGAATATTTCTTCTGCGGTTACACTTTGAAACTCATTTTTTGACATAAACCTGTCATGGGCAATGCATTTTGATTTTTGTTCGAAAATATGAATAGGATATTCTTAAAATCTGTTGTGGAATCATCTGCGGCTGAAAGACAAACTTTAGCGCTTTAGAGCTAGGTGTCCATGATAAAGGGCCACCCCGTCCTATCTACTTGAGAAAATCCCCGGAGTATTTCTTACGGTTTCGAATAATAGTAATAATATTAATACTACTCTCTCATAAAAATACGTAGAGTGTAACCAAATGCATAGCCAGTGCGGGTAGAGGACAGATGTTATTATTATTTGCGGTGGCGCTCCGGGGCGACTTACTGAGTTTTGGTGGCGTATTCACTTTACAGCTATAGGAAACCCGGTGTGCACTCCAAGCTAGCACTAGACGAGATTGGCATCTAGACAACTCACAATACACTTGTTTTTCAACAGGGCATGTGGTCGTCTATCGATCAGATATTGAGTATTAAGTATTTCAGAAAAAATCTCTCGTACCTACATCGGGCTCGAACCGACTATCGCTATGCCGGAGTTTCGAAAGGCCTGCGCCTTAGACCGCTAAGCTATCGACCACATATGCATCTATTATTCGATTTCCTTAATTATCAACACTATTGTTGTGAATACTAGAGATTTGAGAAATCTATCTATGCTACTCAAGTCAGAGGACCTCGTACTATCCATTTGTCTCATACACAGAATTTGAATACTAACGGACCAAAATGTAAAAAAGTGCAGGAATGCCATCGTGCATAACATAAGCAATTTCGCAAAAAATGCCTACTTATATATGCCAACCACGTATAGTCCGATAAAAAAATTGAATTTTCGGCAGTTCTCTGAATCACTTGTGCGCTAAACTTATTCGTTAAACATTCCATCTAACGTCAAGGAAAGAACTGAATCGGTGGATAGCCTTGAACTTGAAACCGTCTCCATAAGAAGAGGTGTGTCCGATTATTGGTCACCTTGCAATTTCATTGCAGAAATTAACCTTGAATTTAAAACGAAACGAGTCAAAAAATCCACAGACAGAAACCATAATGTCCATTTTTGCAGTAATATTTTCAATATTCAGAAAGATACGTGTGACATTTTGTAAAATAAATAATGATTTTATTGGGAATTTAACAAATTATAGGAAACGTTGCCTTTTACTGCTAACGTTCGACTCATCGCGAACGTTTGATACCAGTAGTCGCAACTTCATTTCAGGAAAAACCAACAACTTGGGTCTTGGTGGCTTTATCACTGATTGGAAAACAATATATTTTGTACCACGATAAGTAGAATATTATGTAACATCCAGTATATCCTTCACCTGCTTATGCATTATTTTTCTCTATTTGGCATTTTCTAATCCATTTTTCACCGTGAACCGACATGTGTCATAATGAAGGAAACACATTTTTCCAAAGGTAAACATTAATAAACCTTTCCGATGTTAAACAAGCACATAATACAGGAAAGCGTGCTTAATAATTTATGGAAATTATTCCAGCAAATAAACAGTTATTTACTTAATGGAAAAAATCTTTCGTGTTCATATAGGTTTTGTTTTCGTTTTACTTACGGTTCTATGATTCACTACATATAATGCCCTTAAACGAGGCCCATTGGGCTTTTATCCACTAGTGATCAGAAAAGATGATATACAATGCCATTCATTGTTCGTTACATATAGGAACAGAAATACCACAGAAAGCTACCGTTTGACAAAAAAAAAGACGAGGCTTTGTGTACGCGAATGATTTTCAGCATTTTGCCTGATGCATAGGGTCAGTCTGTCCTTGCGACTCCCAAGATACTGTAGCCTTAGAAGGCCTTATTGTTCGACAGGTTACTCAACTTGTTTTGAAGAAGCGTTGCCGGGAGTCCGATGAATATGATTTGGACGTGGAATTCAGAATTTTGTGAAATCGATAGATACACCAAAAACAAACAAAATAAGCCGAGAGATTATTTTGAGTGATATACACTGTACGCCAGCAGCGATGGAATCATCGATTTTTCCGAGGATATTTCCGAGGATTTTTCCGAACAATCCTAGAAGGATTGAAAGATGTCTTCGAATTTTTATTCAGAACAACCATACTAGGGAAGTGAGGCAGTCTTGGATTTTTCACAATTGAATTTTATCCAGTAAAATAATTGTTTCAATTTTGAATCCGAAGACATTGTCGAACTATTTTGCCTCCTACTATCATTTATTGAAAATTTTGGTAGTTCCATCGTTGCTTGGGTGCAGTACTGCAATTACCCCATTGAGATAATTTTGTACTAGTTCTGTATTTAGAATCTGAAAATTTCACAATTCTACGTCAATAATTATGGATCATGAGAAGTTAGACACGCTATATTATGATGACGTAGAGAGTTTCACTATTTCTGTTGAATTTTTAAGATTTTATGAGATGGCGCTGGATACAAACTTCATCATCATCATCATCAAACAGATATGATTCAACGGCCATAGGGAGAAGTACTTTTTTCTTTTGGATACTTACCGACGAATTATCAATTGTATACGGTTTTTTGCGGAATATATTTTTCATTATTATTAACTGTTGATTTAGATTTTTGTTGCATTATCGTTGATCCGACTAACATATTTTCTTTCTGGATTTATGGAAGTTTCCACAATTACATCCTGTTACCCCACCCGCCGAATCAACAGCTCACGTCGTTATCCCTTCCTCGAGCGAGTAGAAATTGTAATGCTCTCTCAACTTATAGCAAACTTTCCGATACTTCATATGAGATGGCTAATTAGATTCGTGGCAACTAGAAGGATGTGCTAAGTTCCTAAACCGCACATAAAACATTGCAGAAGTTATACAAAATTGAAGACTCTAAAAAATGGTCTAATTTTATGCTAAAAACTCAAAAACTATTAACAGCAAAAAAGAATTATAGGGAAAAATATACTCATTAAGAAAAAGCATATATCATAAAATCAATGATTTGTGATTTTATACATAAATTAATTGATATAAACTAAACAATTAGTCATAATCAATTGTTGAATGTTTATTGTTTTCTGAATTCCGAAAAGTAAATGCAGAAATATATAGGTAAATGAAAATGATATGTGAAAATAAAAAATACTGTTTTCATACTTACTTTCATATATTTTCTAAAAATTGGAAAATATTCTTAAAATTTTGAAGAAAAAAAATTATCATATTTTAGGACTAATTAAACGACGAAAAATATTTCTTTCATAATTTCACTAAACAAATAGCGTTCGTAATATAAATCAAATTTTAAGTTAGAGCATTTTTTTTATAAACACTGAAAGTTGTTATGAAAAGTATCTCCTTTTTTTTAAGAATCTTTTATTTTTCTAAAGTTAGTACCTTTTGAGCTATTTTCAAAAAATTAGACCCCTTTCTTAATTTTATATTGTTTATAACTTTTGCAATTGAAATTTTGGACAAGTGAGTGAATGAAAGTGACGTAGTTTTGGTGTATTGGAAACTTCTATTTCTTGAGTTGTATTACCCCCAAAGATTCCAAATATTCATGGTTTGATCACAAAACTGTGGAAAGTTTTCAATAATTTCTTACCCCGTCATTAGATCAGTCACTTCTTGTCTTACCTGAAACAAACAAAAAACAGTTATTTTTATATTTCGATTCCCAAGATCAGGGAAGATTCAGGGTTTTTTCACAGATGAAAAATGAAAACGCTACCAAAAATCAGTAAGTCGTCCGGACCGCCACAACAAATAATAATAGTAATAATAATAGCCGTTCTCTACCAGCACCCTACACCCTACTCATCAGGATTATTATTATTATTATCATCATGGTTGCGACTTCCAATAAGGCAGCAGCTGCTCCTATTAGTGAGTTTATATCAACACCATTGAACTGATTATTGTTCCTTAATGAGAAATGAAATATTCACGACCTCAAATTAGGTTCAGCTATAATTATTCTGTAAAACAACGGATAAATTTAAATATACGCAATTTGCATGGTGAAAAAAAATTCACGATCTTCCTTGTTAACAAATTTTCCATTCCGTCACTTGAAAGCTGATCATCGACCGACAAGGTTACATACAGCAAAACAGTGAATTTGAATTATCATGAAAACTTCAATATTTGATAAAATGAACTGAATAATCAGTATATATACATACAAGTAATTGGTAGAAATAACTTTATCTGAATAATGGCATAATAATTATATGACAGCTTGTGATATCCAGCTGGGATGGTTTGTGTTCTTAAATTTTTTTATGTTCAACCTTTCACGAAAAGCAAAATTATGTAATGTTCAGAGAACATCGTGTGAGCCAAAGGAAAGTAAGTAGAAATTGGTGTTCTCGAATATCTGAAGGCTGTATACCTCAAGGAACACCTCCCGAGGCAGCGAGTTCCAGAGCTTTGCCGTTTGTTGAGTTGAGTCCTGGGAGATGTTCGGCATGTCCCAAAGACAGCAAAGGATGGGATCACTGAACTTGACGGGTCAGTCTCGATGGGACCCCTAACGGTAGAAGGATGGACTATGTTTCAGCTATACTCCACTCCAGATATGGACAGGTCGGCTCTGTGTTCTATAAATCAAAATCAGTTGACGGTAAGTGAAATAGCTCTTGGCACAAAACAGAAAACCAAGTTTTTGAGATGCACTTTTGACAATGGACATCACATACTTTTTTCATGAAAGGTTACTGCTAATGGTAAAACCCAGCATTAAAATGGAGTGTTCCACCGGTATGAATACTCTTCGACATAAGTTCGCTAGCCCTGTGAGATCGGCGCTTCTCGAGAAACGACAGGCTGGGTTTCATTCGCGTTGACTTCTACCAAGTTGATGGATCAACATTCTAGAGTTTTTGCTGATGCCATATTTGAACAGTTCACGTTCCTTCCCTGTTCATTTCTAGTATGAAGGGTTCTATCACCCGCAGAGCTGTGCTGCACTGGACATGAAATAGCTCCCAACAAATTATTGATGTGAAGGAGAAAGATTGTTGGTGCTAGAATATATCCTTGCAGAACACTAGCATTTGTAGTTAAAGTGTCGGAGAAAACTTCATCAACCACCACGTGGAAAGATCTGTTTAACAGTCTTTAGCCCTTAGTTTAAGAAACTTATATCGCTAGATGGCAGTTCATGTTCGAACTGCCATTTCCAGCTTGTCAATTTTCGCGCGGTACAGGACCGAATTAAGTATTTCGGTGATTGTTTTTCCTATTCGCTTTCGTGGTAATCTGAAAATTTGTACGAGCATTTGAGATTAAATATTGCGGTCCAATACAGAATGAATCGAAAATTGAAAGTAAAATAAAAAAAAACTGAAAATCTGTAGAATATGAAGCGTTAAAAATAGTAGGTATAATTGATTAACGGGCGGAAACTAATGAGAATTTTGGGAAGAAAAGTGTACAACAAAAAGTTATACCGATGGTTTCATCTAGAATACTGTATAAAAGCTAATGACATGCATGCAGCATAAATATACAGTGCTGGCGTATGAAGTCTTTATCGTATATTATTTTTTTAAGGTTTTGATGCATTGTAATATTTTTTCAGATTTTTCGATTCAAAATTGGTATGAGAGGGTTTTCGGGGGTGGAGATTAGGAATCGTTTGTTGAAATTTATAAATTCAAGATGGCGGACGAGATTTGCGATTATAGTCGGATTCGATTCAGAATTCGTATGTGTGGGTTTTCGGTGTAGGAGATAGTGAATCTTTTTTTTTAAATTATTGTTTTTGAGATGACGGCTCCAAGATGGCGGACAAGTTTTGTGATTATTTATGTAGTATTATCATATCATTGCGTTCCTTGTTGTTCGCGTAGATTTCTGTCTATACCACACATGAAAAGTTTCCGATACTGTATATTGATTGATCTGTTCTCAGAGATCTGATTTTTGTACTATCGACGGTATGCTGCCAAAAAATCATGCGAAGACTTTCCACCAAAATTGTTGTGCCATATAAGATGGGGTAGCGTTGAGCTGGTGTAGAAAAAGAGCAAATGGTGGAGATGAGGCTATGGTCGGAGTTTCCAAGTGGAGCACAAAGTTCCATACTATATAGATCAAGATTGGTGGTGAGAAAAAGATCAAGATTATTGGCATACTGGTAGTTGGCATCAGGAATGCGTGCGGGTAGCCTGTTGTTCTAGTCCTCACGTAGCAACGTGATTGCTCACGCTATATGTCATGAGTTGGCATTTTCCACACAAAATGGGTTATTATTAAAACCTTGTGCCAGAGTGAAGATAAAGTACCGAAAGTTTTTGCTCATTTCATGAACCGGTAGCACAACATCAAGGAGCCAACGCTCAGAAATTTTCAAAAGACTTATTTATGCGAGGTGGGGAAGACGGCAAAGAATCAAATTTTGGCCAATGAGTTGAAAGTCCAGAAGTAACAAAAAATCTGAAAAAAGGAATGAAACCCCGATGCTTATTCTTAAAATTAACTGCAGGAGAAGGTTCCTCAATCTTCCCAGCTTCAATGTAGGGTTTTTGCTTATCGGGTTTCAATTCAGAGATAGAATTTGGTGTCGAACACGTGTACAAGTTCACCGGCTGCATGGGCTGCTGCTTAAAAAAAATGCACTGAATTCGCTCCAATTTCGAGGGCTATTGAAGTATAACCAAGTACACTTATCAGTTTTTCAGTCAACTCTGATGACACAATATTTACTGAAAGCTTGAACAAGCTACTGTGAAGCGAAACATGTCGCGAGTATCATAAAATCTGTAGAAATATAATTCTTAACCTCCGTGTCATCAACTTATTCAGATAAGTCTTAATCAACTTATTCAGATAATTCTTATTTTGGGTACCATTTGATGAACACATTTGTGATTTTTTTAATACAAGACTCAGGATATATGGGTGGATTTCTTTCGAAGACTTGTATGCTTAAAATACCATGGATTTCTAGTGGAAATTCTCGACAAGTAATGGTGATTTGAAGGAAAGTTCTATCAGTTTTCAATAGAATTTTGAAACTTTACCAATACCTCTTTCCCACATTTTCATTGAAATATGGGACTTGCGAGTTGAAAGTACTTATAAAAACTCACTTTTTGAACAATTCACTATTTCAACGTCTCCTCTAACTGCACCAAACAAGTCGAGATCTAATAAGGCACATCTTTCCGTCGCCACTCACATTCCAGGAGTTTGAGTGAAAGGAGGCTAATTTTACTCCTTGGCCACCTTTCCATTAACTGTTGTCCCAAAAATGCAGTTATTATGAAGCAATTTTTTGAGTAGAGAACAAATAATTTAAAAAAAACAACCTCTCGTGCATAGATCAACGTTGCACCTTTCTTTTGATACCGAATTCATTTCGATTGGATAAAGATTGCTTTAAATTTTAATGGAAGAGAAATGCCACTGCAGCTATCTCGACTATCTATGAAAAGCATCGTGAGGTGCTGCCGCAGACATAGTTCCATAGAATCAAACTTCCTCTAGAAACCTATCCTTGTTTGAAATCGATACGACGAACCGTTTTTGAGTTATCGACTCTTTTACTCTAAAAAAGTTCCAAATATGATCACGCTCACGGCCTCTTAAGGAATGAATATTATTGCACTGTTGTAGCAATAATAAAGTTAGCCTTGACTTGAAAATAGTTGAGAGGTTTTAAGTAGCTTATTAATCATTAATAATTTATCGAGTGATTAAGAAATGAACTATGAAAAAAGACCACTTGAAATGTAACGGAGATCCATGATTTTTAGTTGAGTTGCCAATTTATTGAATTAGGACGCTGGCACCGTGTAGTTCTCGTGGAAGAGAGAAAGAGAGACCCTTCAACATACCACAAAATTATAATACGATATGACAGCGTGTGGGGTAGGAGCGGATGGCTTGGAGCAATGGATCGTATGGTCGCGAGTTCAAACCACAGTGGGAGCAAATAAAGATTTTTTTTTAATTTTTTTAATAGTTTTTAATGGACATTGTGTTAAGTGTAGTTTATTTTTTTATGCACCTTTTTCTGTAGTAAAAAAATAGTTTACGTTTACCCAGGGTTAGTTATTTCGTATGAATTTTTTATTGTTTTCATTCATTTAAAATTTTTAATCGTGGCGAGAGCACAGTCTGTTCGGTTAGAATGAAAATTCGCGGTGCTCGTAGTTCCTCGCGCTCGCCGTTCGGCTCGCGTTCCGGAACTTTCCACTTGCATCGAATTTTTATTCTCACCTTGGTACAGAATATACTATTAACGTCATCTTCAGAATGAACTGGGTACAGAAATATGATAAAATGTATTCAACTCATTCAGAATTTTGCATTGAATTGCTGTTACTTGATGGAAATCCATAGTATACGACAAAATGTGTAATAAAATCTTGAAAACGCTGATATGTGGCGAAACATGTCGCGGTTTTAATAAAATATATGGAGATCTAATCGTGTCATCAACTTATTCGGATAAGTTTTATGTTTGGGTACCTTTTGATGAACACATTTGTGATATCCAAAGACCCACAATGTTTGACTTAGATTCGAAGAAGAACAAGGGTGGCCATTTGTTTCGAAGATATACAGACATACAGTGGCTTTCCAGTGGAAATTCTCAAAACCAATGGTGAATTATCAATGGAAAGTTTGAGTTCTATCAGCGTTCAATGGGATACTGAAACTTCATCTATAACTATTTCCAAATTTTCATATGAGATAAAGGACTTTGCGGGTTGACAGTACTCAGAAAGACTCACTCTTTCAACAATTCATCATTTCAACATCATCATTTCAACATCTTCAAACGAGTCGAGATCTAAGAAGACATATCTTTTGCGTCGCCACTCGCATTCCAGGAGTTCGAGTGAAAGGAGGCCAATTTTCCGCCTCGGCGGGCGGACGGCCAAAAGGCCGCCTCCAGAACGGGGCAACAGGTGGGTGGCCCCACCCCCAGCACCGCGACGGCCAGACTTGGAGCAGGACCTTGGCGGGATAATAGAGGATCGCGTTTCGAACGGAACTTCCCTTCCAATTAAAAGCGGGTCATTATTAGCAGAGACTAGCACCGGGTTCTTTCTTGCGGTTTATTGACGCGATGTTTTCGGACGAGACGAGGCAGGCTCGTAAGTTTTTCAGTGGAAGTTCTATCTCGTAATGTACAAAAAATAAATTTTTATCCTACACTGTGAGAAAGTTTACATTTTCACGCTAGGTGGCGACGCCATTAAACGTCGGTATGAAAATAAATTGTTAGCAGGTTGTCAATGTTTGCAAATTCATTAAATCATAAGTTGTCATGCATTTGATGCTTGAAGTTAAATAGTCAATTTTTCAATAAAAAAAAAATTGTAGACAAAATATTACCAACAATTATTGTGTGGGATAAAAAATTATGGGTACCTTAGCCACGACAGTAAAGTGCTTGTTTTTGCTTTACGTGGCCAGGCTCGACTGCGCCTCGCCTGTCCATATCTTCTTTCGACCTAAAAAATGCCACTTAATCGCCTGGTATAGAATATACTATTTTATTCTGCATTGTCATAAAGTTGGATTTTACCGGCTTTATCGAGAGGAGAAAGTTGCCTTTTCAACGGCTATTAGCCGAGAAAATAAATTTTACATTTTCACGCTAGGTGGTGATGCCATTAAACGTCAGTATAAAAATAAATTGTTATAACAGTTGTCAATGTCTGCAAATTCATTGAATCATAAGTTGTCATATTTGATATTTGTTTGAGGTTAACTTGTCAGTTTTTCAATAAATAAAATTTTTGTAGACAAATTATTACCAACAATTATTGCGTAGAATAAAAAATTATGTGTAAACCAAGACAATAAAGGGATTTTTCAGGCCGGAAGAATTGACCAGGTTCGGTTGCGCCTTGCCTGTCCATATCTTCATTCGCTCTGAAAAATGCCATTTACCGCCTAGGTATACAATATACTATTTTATCCTACACTGTGAGAAAGTTGAATTTTACCGGATTCACGGAGGAGAGAAAGTATCCTTTTCCACGGCTGGCCAAGAAAATTAATTATACGTTTTTACTCTAGGTGTCATATTTGTCATATTTGTCATATTTGATGTTTGTTTGAAGTTTTTCAATGAATAAAATTTTTGTAGACAAAATATTACCAACAATGATTGCGTAAGATAAAAAATTATGTGTAAACAAACACAGTACAGTGCTTTTTCAGAGAGAAAGAAGTGGCCAGGCTCGACTGCGCCTAGCCTTGAAAAATGCCACTTTTCCGCCTATAGGTATTATAGAATATACTATTCAAACACCATGAAATAGTGTAATGGAATCAAAATTCTGGGCGAGTTTATAGTATTTTTTTCTGATTTATTCAAACTTATTCCTCAGAAATCATCCTTGCAGGTTGCCTTACAATTTAAAACTTAAAATATTGAATAAGTATGAATGAGAAAGAGAAAATGAAATTTTAAAGTAAATAAAAATATTGTGATGTATTATCAAAATTCTATACATCATCATAAACAAATTATAATTACTTTCCATGACACTATCGATCCCCTTGATACAGTAAAAGATTTAAAAAAAAACATTTCAAAGACAAGCTTTTATTCAAATGACCTTTCAAAATGAGTTTCTATAAACTTTATCAAGAAGGAAAAGATACAACAAAGTGAGCATGTCCACTCAATGTTTACTTTTGTAACAAAGATAAATCACTAACTGATTTTGACATTTGCAATAAACTCTTTTTGCACGAGTTTCATACAATATTTTTTCTACGTTCATGCAAAAACCAGAAAATGTTTCATTTAGGTGGCACTAAACTGTAAGGAAGACATTGTTTAAATCTATGTGCTAAAAGTAATTCAAAAACATTTTGTGTAATTCAGATGATATTCGAAGGAAATAATTTTATTTTTAACAAATTGCATTTTCTAGTAATTTCATAGTCCATTATATAATGAATATGATGAAACATGCAACTATTTAAAACGTAATACAATCTCACAGAAAATGGGTTTAATTTGGCGTCGATTTGAAAGTTTGTCTGTCATGATGACAGAACGCTATAGTAGAATGACAGATGAGTGCACTCAGTGCAATAAAGAGACAGTTTTTCCACCAAATATAGTTCAATAAAGTTTTGTTTTTTGCATGAACATAGAAAAAATCATTTAAATTACGTACAAAAACATCGGGAGGTGTTGAATGGTTGCTATTTATTTTCGATTTAATATAAATGTAAATGTTAATCTTATTAATAAATGAGTAAAATGTGATTGATTCAAAATTGTATTTTTCTTTATTCCACTAGTGGATAAAGTAGTACTTCATACCTTTCATAAGTGTGGATAAAACTTAAATTACAAGGTGATTGTGGATAAATAAATTATTTTTTCTACAAACGTCAAAAAATGACAAGGTTCGCACATTGACAACAGTATGCGAAGTGGCACTTTTTTTCATTTTCCTTCGTTACCATGACACCGTGCGCGAAGTAATGTGCGAAATATATTTCGCACACTGCATGTAAACTATATGGGATTTTCAAATTCTAACCTATATATATGGTCCTCAATCAAGCAAAAAACAAGAAATCGTTTATTTATTAATGTAGAACAATAATTAAGGTTTTCAAATTGTGAGAAAATTTTACACTACCTAATTTTATTTGTTATTTACAATGTTAACATTAATGGTGCAGCCAGTGCACGAACCAATATTTATTCCTAAACCAGATAACTCAGATTCAGCTCGTGATATCGTAGTTTCGGGGGTTGGAAGACTATCCATTTTTGACTTGCAAGCAACTGCCGTAGAGGTGACAGCACTTTATCTTGAAATTTCACAGTCTAAAATTTTATTTGATATTTGAATTTTGTTATTGATAGAATCCTCCACGTATCCTTCGGCCACAGTCGAAGATTTCCATCCTCCATGTCGCTTCAAAACACATATATCGGCCCCCGTATTAGCAAGGAGTGTGGCTGATGTTCTCCGAAAACAATGACCAGTGTAGGCATCAGGATTTGGTAATTTTAGGTGTTTTGCTATTAAGCTAGGCATCTTTCCAATACTATTTATTCCAACAACTTGGTTAAAACATCTCTTATTTTGATACTTCAAAAACAATCGGCGACTGGTAGCATAACTTGGACGAAGAGCCGCATATTTTCGGTAAAAGTCAGTAAAATATAAATTTGAAACTGTAAAAATTCGTTGTATATTCGTTTTTGTATCGGGTACTTTAACAATCAAAATGGAATTTTTATCTTCTATGTCATCGACCGTCATTTTAGTGAGTTCGTCACGGCGGCAAGCACCCGAAATACCCAGTATTAAAACGACCTAAAAGGAAATCAGTAATTCAAAAAACATATAAAACAATCATCAAAAATCTACCTTAACCAACAAATAGGTTTCATCATCTGCCTCTCTTATGAATTGATCAACTTCCTCTCTAGTCAATACCTTAGATTTCTTAGGATGGTTTGCAACTGACAATTTTTTCAAATATGGAACCAACTTGGTAAATTTCTTAAAATCCACGTTTTCTTTAACATTGAGTGTTGCCTTCAACATAGAATACATTGCCCATAACGTGGAAGACTTCAGCTTCTTAGACTTCTGTGCAAAATATGCCAACAGCACATTTTCGGATATTTTTCTGGCTTTATTTGCTTCACACCACTCTTTATATTGCTGATATGCATTTTCATATTGGCGCCTCGATTTCTCCGGTAAAAGGTTGGAAATAACGGAATTGGCCGCATCGATCAAGTTAGGTGGGGTACTGCTTAGTTCATCGTCGCTCGAAATTTCCATTCTTTTACAATAATAAATATCACGCACGAAATTGACGCGAATAAAAAGTCAAAAAATAATTATCGAGAACTGTCACTTTGCAATAATTGTCAACAAATGCCATTTTATTTCCATAGTTACAGTCAAGATGCATAGAAACCCTACAGTAATTACTTGATTTGGAAAAATTATTTAAGCCAGTTCAATACTATTTTTCATAGTTATTATTTATTTTAGAACAATATTTTTGACGTTTGTAGAAAAAATTTTGTTTGCATCTCATGCGCGAAATACTTTGGTAATCTCGACTATTTTTTTTAACTCGGCTGCGCCTCGTTAAAAAAAATCAGTTCTCGATCACCAAAGTAGCATTTCGCGCACTAGATACAAAAATAACTATCATCGTTTATGATGCGTATTGAGGCTTCCCCCAGAGTACGCTTATTTTCGTAGATGAATAATGTTTGGTTTGGCACTTATATAGCAATCTAAATGGTATTCATTCTTGAGAGACAGTTGTGAATTTTGTCAGCTCATGCTGATATATTGCGTACGTATATTATCGCCTACTACAACTGGCATTGAAAGTCAAATTGCATTTGGCAAGAGTTCCGAAATGAAGAAAAAACCCAACGTAACTGAGCTATTTTTAAATTTCGAATTTTATGCTCTGGAGATCAGGATCCTTATCAGTTTTCATGAAATTCAGTGGTTATGAACGAGCAAAGGCGGTGGTCTGAATTCTTTAATTTCTGTTTGTCGTGGACAGAATAGTATTCCTAAACGACTGAAACACACAAACAAAAAAATTAATTAACATATCCAGCACAAACAGTGACCGATAACTTTTGCACTGATGCAACTGAATGTAGAGTTTAAAATACTAATGACGTCAGGTTCGTCCGAAAATTCAAAAAGAAGATATACCACTCAGACCGAAATCCAGTGCTATCATCAAAAACCTTGACGAGCATTTTTTTGTCAGATATGCTGCAGAAACATGTTGGAAAGGCTAAGACGTACGTCCGAGACTCCTCTCACTTCACTGAACTATTGAAAGACCTTGGAGCCAAACAACATACTAGTTAGCTTCGATATTGTATTCTTATTCACAAATGTATCACTCGATGAGAGGAGAAAGAGGAGAAGAGAAAGAGGAGAGAGGAGAAAGAGGAGAGAGGAGAAAGAGGAGAAAGAGGAGAAAGAGGAGAGAGGAGAAAGAGGCGAGAAGAGAAAGAGGAGTGGGGGGGATAGATGAGTGGGAGGAGAGACATGGGAAAGAGGAGAGAGTATAGATGAGATAGAAAAGAGAGAGGAGAGAGAGCGGAGAGAGAGCGAAGAGAGAACGAAGAGATAGGAGAGACAGGAGAGAGCGAAAAGACAAGAGAGAAAGTGAAGACTCAGGAGAGACAGATAAGAGAGAGGAAGAGAGAGACAAGATAGACGAGAAAGAGAGAAATGAGAAAAAAGAAAGAAGAAAGCGGTGAGAGAAGATATAGGAGACGAAAGAGAGAAGAGATGAGAGAGTGATAAAACCGACGAGATGAGATAGCGAGATACGAGAGAGAGCAGAGGGAGGAAATAGAGAAGAAAGAAGAGATAGGAGAGAGAGAAAATATCGAGGAGAGAGATGACAGATTTGAGAGGGGAGAGATGAGATATAGACAGACGAGAGAGGAGAGAGAGAAGAGATAAGAGGGAGAGGAGAGATAGGAGAGAGACGAGAGGATAGAGAGGAGAGGTAAGAGAGAGGATAGAGAGAGGAGATAAGACGAGAGATAAAAAAAGGACAAGGTTGGTAGTGAAAGACAGATAGAGATGGGGGAGAGAAAGAGAGGGGGGAGAGAGAAAGAAAGAGAGAGAGAGAGAGAGAAAGAAAAATGTTGTCACAAAATTCAACATGTTTTTTTTTTCATCGAGTCAAGTAATTCGAACAAAATTTGGATAACTGTCTCGAAAACATTCAAATTTGGGACTAGTTGAACAAATACTTGGTGAGGTTCTTCGGTGTAGTTAGTTTTTTTACACATTTAGTATCTCTCGCTACATGACACCAAAATGATCTTCTGTCCCCGCCGATTGTGGCATAATGATTATTATTCCAGCGTCCTCCGTGTTGGAGCCATGATATGAAATTCAATGCTACAGGCTTAATGTGCAGTTTAATAACGGATTGTTCATGTTCAGCTGTTAGCGATATAATTCTCGGTGTTGACGTTGTCGAAACACGTACTTCGAGTTCTTTATGGTTTGTTATGAGAGTCAGATTAGAGAGAAACCTCGGAATATATGCTGATTAGAATACTACAATCGTTTACGTTGGATACGAAGCGTATTACGAATCAAAGACAATCGCACCCTCAGGGTCGAACCATAAGGCGACGTAATAGCTGATTTGGTATGACTATTTTTACAGCGTAGGATGAAAAAAATTCACGATGCAGAAAAACTCAAAGTCATCTCCACAAATTCAAATTTAAGATGACTGTTTTTCTGCATCGTGAATCTATACCACTCCACTTCGAGACACTATGGACTTCTACTACAGGTTAATAAAAAAAAGAGCGAATATGTAGAATTTTATTTTCGGACTTCATAGCTTTTCCCAAATACTTGGAAATATATCCTCAATCATCATACATACGTGTGTTTACATATACTAGTCAGCCAGTAGAACAGAGTTGTCATGGTTATGTTTTTGAAAACACATATTGTGAATCTGCGATTGATCAATCATTTAGTGATAAAAGCCATTTTAAATACGTGAGCATAATATACTGCCCCCACTAACATAAGGGAGTTGGTTTAGAATTATTGTAATTCATTTCCATTATAAATAATATGATTTGTGGATAAGTCAAAAATTAACCTAATCACATTGATCTACAACCTGAATAGGCTCATTCAACATTTTTTTTATTTCATAATTCAAAAGTACTGTACCCAAATAGTCTAACCAAAAATTTTTTTTTCATTTACATGTTTACAGCCTAAAATTAATATTTTATATCCGTGCGCGCCGAAACGAGGCGCGGCTGACTGTGACGTCACTATACGTACGGCTGATGGGCGGTAGACAAGACGCATTCGTTATTAGTCAACTCGTGTCAGTTTTCATTGTCTTGGTGTCTTTTTCGAGGTTTTCCCCGATTTTCGCAGTGGAAAATGCACCGATCCGGTCGCATTAAAAACTGTTTTGTAGGTTTTATAATTCTCTACAAAAGTTTTATTGACTGTAAAACGATTCCTCCAAAACTTGTTAATATTTTTGAAAAAAGCCGAAAAAGTTATAATTTTATTCACTATTTCTTGTTTAAAAAATTCCACAAAACGATTTTGCTGGGGCGAAAACTGGGGTTTTCATTAACGAACTATCCTATAATAATTAGTATAGGCCATTTGCGTCTTTTATTTGGGTGGAAAAAAACCTCTACAGCTTGGCCTAATAGAAGAATATTTCTGATAAAATCTAGTGTGTTTACTTACCGTTGTAATTTTACTCCTTTCATTTCACTGCTAATAAAGTCCTTATTTTTGTTGAAATAGTCCCACCCCTGGTAGATTACCAGAATCAGCTTTCATAAATCCAACTTTCAATGCGTACATTTTAAAAAGAACAACACACTTCAACTTCACCAACAGGATAAATACGAGTAACACAAGCGATGCCGCGGCCACTATACCAGTGTGCGTATAGTGACGTCACGCGCTGTTCTCGGTACTTTTCCACCAGCGCAACTTCAACTTGAATTATTTCAGAACAGGATAGAGCTATTGGTCTGAAATTTTTGTCAGTATATTAGTGGTCCGGACACTACAAGAAAATCCATAAAAAGGTTATAATGTTAATTTCACTGAACGACCCTATTGTTGTAAATTAGGCGAACTCACCAACAGTATTTCTACCAATACTAAGGTAGTGTTTGTCACATAAGTCATATTTGCCGCCATGTTGACAATAATGTTCGTCTCCTCTAAAACCTTGCATGGTAACCAAAATGGAGCATATAATAAAAATTTGACGGGAAAAACGAAGATTCAGTAGTGGAAAAATCAAATTTCGGTTCGCGAGATCTTTCACATTTTCTCTTATGAATAACCATTTCATCTACAGATACAAACACGGTTCATAGCCGTATCGATAGGATTGCGGCTTACTACGCCATAGGTTCAAGGCAACAGTTAGGCATCTTTCTTTTTTTTCATTTTATCAGCTTTTTTCGAACTTAGGAAATAAAGGCCGGTTAGGTTAGTAGTTTGCAGGTTGAGTGATGAAGGTTAGAGTCCGAGATGTATATTGGATGTGTGCGATATCAGCTTTTGCAATAGCAGATATCCACCCTTACCTGTGTATATATCCGGTAAAAAAGTACTAATTTTTTCCAGGGGAAAAAAGTAATTTCATGAAAAGTCAACAGAGATAAAATGTCAAACTTTTTTCCCGTCACAGAAAAAATGTATATATTAAATGAGTGATTTTCTCAATATCTGAAGAAGGGCAACTTTTCCAATATATTTATTGTATATTTAGTGGCATTTTTGGCTCAACTTAAACTGGATCTTTTGCCAATATATCCATTAAGTCTTACATTTTCAGGATATTCCAATAGGTTGATAATAAGGTGGTCATTTTCAAAGACCGTTGAGTTCAGTCCGCCATTAACAACACTATAGGTGTATCTGTAGTTTTAGGCTGCACAGCTTATAAGTTCACAAGTATGTGAGACGTGTTTTTAAACTCAAACAATGTTACTTTAAAAAATAGATAGTGCTCCATCCTTTACTGTAATATTGGTATTATCTTTTGTAACGAGAGAAAAATAAAAAGCATTGTTCATATTCCAGGAAAAATACATTTTTAAGAAAAAGTGCTCGCCCGGTACTAATGCCAACCAACGATCGCGTGGGCTCGGTTAGAATGTGTGTAAAATATGGAATTTATTCCACGAATCTTGCATATGATTGGCGGCTGAATATGTTGAGGATTTTCACCGAGGTGAATGTTCTGTAAAAAAATATTTTTTAGGAATAAAAATAATTATTTATATCACCTATAAACCAATACCACGCATGTCTATCATAACTGAAAATATAAAAAAATATTGAAGAAGCGGCTGGTATTATTAGCGAAAAATATAAAATATTGAATGGTACCCATGCAGTATGGTTTTCACACCAATGATAGTACACATGTTGATATGTTTAAATTCTCAGAAAACGTGCCCATAAAGTACAGGACACAAAACCCTATAAAAATGGCTTTCAGCAAAATTTAATAATTTTTCAGTATTTTGTTTGGTCCAAAACCCTAGACAATTTTGACAAGTTATAAGAAGAAATAATAACTTATATTATTCTGAAATATACCATATTGAGGTCTACAGGGCGATTAAATTGTCATCTATTTTCGTTTTTTATGTCTCCTGTAAATTCAGAAATCAGATATGCCCCTACGTGATAAGGGGGACGAATTGTGAAGCATTCTTCGAAACAAGTGTAAAAACAGTTATCGAGTACTTCTTTATTCACTTTTAACTCTAAACTTATATTGTATTGTTTCTTTCGACGTGAATAAATAGTATTATTATTATTATTAATTACAAGTAGTAAAGGAGATGAAATAATAAAAAAAGTTGGGAATCATATCACAAGAATAAAAAACAACGAGTTAGATTGTGTAGTGACACGAATAAAAAAACTGGTTACTCGTTCAAAGAGTTTCCTAAACATAATATCGCTGATAATAAAAAAATCCTTGGAAAATCGAAAAGTCGTTGAAAAAAGGAAGTAAAACTGCTCATTCTGAAAGTGAGAAATGGAGGAACGTATTCGTATGAAATATGAATGAATGAATATGAGTTTTAAAAAAAAACAGGTATATATTCATTATTATACAGGGTGTCCCACACAAAGAATACATTTGAAAATAGAAAACCCAACTTGAAAACCTGTGCTTCATTCGGATGATAAAATGAGTCTTCCATTTAAACAATTTGGGGCATCGACTCTTGCCTATTTGCAGAATCAGACATGGAATGCAATAAATACGTTGGTGGACAATTTATAGGTACGCTCTTCATACTTGCAATATCCCGCGTACCATAAAGCAATTATTGATGTATGAGCTATACATGTTCCCGATCCTAGCACCAAATTGACTTGAGCAGTAATATCCACTTTCATATTCATTCTCGTTATTGAATTGAATGAGAAGGTAATGTTTCAATGCATTTCTGAATCTGGAAAAATATTGTAGCCTGATAATATTTACTCTCCTGTTCTGA
This sequence comes from Chrysolina haemoptera, assembly GCA_958298965.1. Classification (NCBI taxonomy): domain Eukaryota; kingdom Metazoa; phylum Arthropoda; class Insecta; order Coleoptera; family Chrysomelidae; genus Chrysolina; species Chrysolina haemoptera. Next base: position 24,221,129 of record OY282591.1, on the reverse strand, counting down.
ATGGTTTCCAGGTTTTGCCATGCATGCATGTTCTTCTTTGGTTAAAATTTCCAAGCGTTTTGAGTGCAATTGCCGCAGTTGCAGTGAAACATTACCTTCTCATTCAATTCAATAACTCATTGTTTTCGATTCGAGTGTTTTGATTACCAACTTTTTTTATTTCATCTCCTTTACTACTCGTAATTACTCAATCTATTTAGTTTTAGTATTCCATGTAAACATATAAATATTACTGACTCTTAATTTGATGATATGTTTTCATTGAATCGCATCACAATCAAATAATTCATGATTTTTTTCAAAAAATACCATAAGAAGGCACTTTGAATTATTTAACTTTGCTCCCTCTAACGGCTCTCCTAATCATACGATCTTCTTATAACTAAATTGACTTGGGTTTTGGACCAAACAGAATATCGAAAAATTATCAAAATTTGGTAAAAGCCATTTTTATAGGGTTTTGTGTCCTGTGCTTTAGATAAAGACGCGACAACGACAGTGATTTGTGATTTGTCTAAACCTTACAATTTTTTAAATCACAGAAAACTGTTGCAGAGGTAGGTACAATAAATAAGTGCGCTTATACAACTTATTTGAAAGATAGAGAATAATCTGCAATGTTTGAGAAAACAATTGAGTAGTGGATTTTAGTTCGAAAATATGAATAGGAAATTCATAAAATCTTTTGTGGAATCATCTGCGACTGAAAGACAAACTTTAGTCGCTATTTTCCATCGTTCAAGATAACCTCTTGGGAGGTATTCATTCTCCTTATCTAATTTATTTAATGATTTGTTCAAGGAAAACTAGAAAGAATTAAAAAAGTCAGCTATCTGAATGAAAATGCAAATTTTCACTTTCAGATTTTTTCTTTCCTTTTCAGTTAGTCTTTTCACAATATCTATCAGATGTAGTTCAATGTCCAGCGTGGCTTGTGCCGGGGAAGTAGTTGTTTTCTGTTAGATATTACAAATAAGTCACATTTTTCATTTTTCAATTTTCATGGAGAATGTTCCCCTTTTCAACATGAGTAGTGGAGTTCCGCAAGGCTCTATCTAGGGGCTTATATTAATTATATGCAGATAATGCAACTGAAATGTAACGATACGATCACTCGTTCATATTGCGAACGGTCAAGAATAGCACCCCTGGCCACCTACATAACAATCAAACTGCGACCTGGTCGCAACGTTCGTATCGCAGCGACCAAAACGCAAGCATGGCCGTACACTTAGTAGATTGTTTCAATCTTTCCTTCGGTGTTTCCCAGAAATAACCTCTGTGTAGAATTTTGGCGCGTGTGACATTTCGAGGTCGTAACCCCAATATAGAGACATCACTTTGAATGATTTCGGGACAATAAAAGCGCTGCATAGGAAACAATGCTAAACCAACCAAATATACCTGTAATCGAAAATCGATCGAAAAAAGTCATTCACCTCTTTGCATTGTTTAAGGACTGTCCTTGTTTAAGATTTGTAAAAATGTATTAATATGTAACAAGGTATTAGCATAGTGTATTTTGGGCCACAAAGCTACACGTGTCACCGTTGAATGAAATATGTAAATTTCAGGAGAAAAGTGAAACTGATACAGATAACATTGGCAAACATTAAGGTTGAGAAACTGACCGCCACATTCTGAATTTAAAAAAGATTTATTTACTTGCAAAATTGAATGTTATTGAAAAAGTCATTCTTAAATTGTTGTTGTGACATTTTAACTCGTGTATAAAAATCGCACACGCCTATTCTGACAGCCAACGAAATTCCTTCAATTTCTTAGAACCGACCAATCAATTACAGTGATAAAAACCTACCCAGCGGTTTCCGAATAACTGATAAATATGCACCTTGAACATGTGATCATGGTATCGTTGACATTTCTATCTGAAAAACTGTAACTGTCGGATATTTCGAGTTGTCGACATAACACAAAATTTCAAAATACATTGTGTGTAGGTATTACCTCCCTTAAATACATTCAAGATCATATTTCAATAGGTAAATACAGTTCAAATTGCATCCAAATCTTATTGTCATATGACAAAACATCTCGAATCAAGGGAAGTGGAAAAAATCACTCCCTCGATACTTCCATTGGACTTCATAAGCAGGGAATTTCGAGCGGACGAAGAAGTTGTAACTGAAATTTATGGAAGTTTACAGAAGTTGTAGATGAACCTACAAGTTTAGGAACTAGGAAATATATTGATTTTTCTCTGAAAATATGAACAGGATGTTCATAAAATCAGTTGTGGAATAACCTCTTTCCCATTTGTCAGTTTTGTCGGAATATTAGCTACGTTGTTTTATATTTTGATACTTTAGTCTTTGTTTTGGCCAAATTTCTTGACACATTTCATATGCGTAATAACGATGACGCATGGGAAATGATACAGTAATCGAACTGTAGCTTTTCAGGAAACGAAATGCAAAGTTAATACTACATACGTTAAATTAATTTTCAAGAAATTCCTATATCTTATTTTCCTACGTTTGATTAATTACTTTCGGAATCAGTACCAGGTATATTATTTCAATTAACTGGAATTCGTTTGAATCATGACTAGCTACGATGGTGGCGTATAAATAGAAAACTAGAGATTATATATAGTTCGAAAAAACATACGTTCAGAAGTATTTCGGGATTATTGTTGGCAACTGAATGAATTCATTTAGACCTCTGCCGTAAGATTGAGAGATTGGAAAAAAATTATAAACTCGTTCTATGAATGAAATCAATCACAATTCAAAACACCGGAATAATATGGTTCATTTTGTTGGAATGTGGATACATACATTGTAATAGCAGCAATAACGTAAAAGACCTCAGAAAGCCATCTTTAAGATTTCACATGAAAATTCATTTACTCATCTAAGGAAAGTTCAAAAGTATAAATAAAGTATATCGGTTACTTTGCGGCAATTTTCAATAATTCGGTATTGCACCATTTCCAATAACTTTGGTTTTGTTGCATCTATTCTTGTTGCCCATCAAAATCATCTTTAATAATTCTTGTTTATTTTCAAACTGGAAAACACGAAAGGTAAAGTATTTCATTAACAATAAAGTCATACACGATCATTACCAACACCAACACCGAGTTTAAAAAAAATCGAAAACGGTTGAAATTCCTCAGGTCCAGATATGGGCCATTGGATGCGGATGATAGGTGCCAATTGACATGACAGGCGACTAATAACAAGTGACGGATAACACATGACTTATGACGGTTGAAAAGTAACATTAGACAAATGAGACAGGTAATATTTGACAGATATGGGGGGTGATTGATGACATGTGACAAGTGCCAGCGTAGGGTTGTCACGTGACACCTCAGCGCTCTCTCATTAGATGATGGTGTAAAGAAGAGAGGTAAAAATTGTAAATGGTGGAGGTGTTCTCAAGTAACGCTGTAGCTACTGTCATAATAGGTTGTCAGATGAGGACCATAGTGATATACATGAAGCTAACTTGTGTTAATATAACGAAACTCAGGACTCACTCTGTGACTACTCACTCTGTGACTACTCATTCTGTGTGCCATATTCTGTGGAAAATGTTTTCAGTTTACCTTCAATCTATTCAATATATCAATTCAATCAATAATATAAAATCCATTAATTTAAGATTTCCTCAAATATGTTCACAATTTCCCCTGTTAAAAATTTAATTATATGCGAAACACTTTATATAGCATCAAAATAACATTTAGTAGGTAATATAATAGATCAGTTGCCAGATCACTTCGAAGGCAATCTCGACAGCGAAGATACCAGTTGATTACCATGTTACAACCTGTTAGACAACCAGTAATCCTATGCCATTTGGTCTGTTGATGTGTTATTTCTGGAAATGCCTCAAAACAAGATAGTAAACCGAAATGTTCTGACGCATTCGTATTCCGAAAATTGCACGCACTACATTGTTACAACATAAACACAGTGTGGGCGTTTGTGAGTATCAAGTTTTCAAATAAGCATATGAGAGTACAGAGAAGAAAAAGCTGCTGATGATTGTGTGATCTATATCATGATAGCTGTGGTACAGCACTGCTCAACATAGTCGATGATTTTCTTAGAGAACTCGCTAAGAAAAAAAATGGTGTGTTGATACTCCTAGACTATAGTAAAGCGTTCGACATGCTCAACCACGAGATTTTGTTGTCATTACTTCATTTCATAGGTATGGATGAGTCTACAACAGTCTTCTTCAAAAACTATATAAGTGGCCGATCTCAAAAAGTGATATTAGATGGAGCATCCTCCTCTAGCAGTTTCGTGGCTCGCGGTATAGCACAAGGCTCGATACTCGGCCCTTTAATCTACACAATATATACTTGTAATTTCTCAAGTACCTTGAAATCCTCCCACGTTCATATGTACGCTGACGACACCCAAATATACCATTTTTTAGCCCAGAAACCACACGGGAGGCTCAAATTGAAATCAATGAAGATCTCAGCCAAATAGTGAACGTCTCAAAAAAACATGACTTAGTTATAAACTCATCAAAATCTTCACTCATGCTATTTGGCTCCATAAAGGAAAGTGACATTAACATACAAATAGGGGGAAACAGGCTGACCGCCACAGATAAATCAAGAAACTTAGGATTGATTTTAGATACCAAACTGCAGTTCTCCCAACATGTAACTTTCATTCTCCAGAAGGCCTATGCAAAACTTAAAATGTTATATGGTCATAGACACATCCTAAATAAATCTTTAAAAACCCAGCTATGCGATACAATTGTACTCTCACACGCTAATTATTGCGATTACGTCTATGGGCCATGTCTTGGGAATGAATTTTCCAAATACTGTTGTTGGTATATTGAGTTGAAAAAGACCTCCCTCCAAATAAGGCCATAATCACAAAATTTGTCCGCCTTCTTGGAGCCGCCATTTTTTTTATAAAATATGCCATAAGTGATGCATTGTCACCTGAATTATGAACACCTGCCAAATTTCATGTTGATCGGACGACTACAAGTTAGTAAGTTGAAAGGAGAAAAAAAAATCACTTGCAAGATTTGACCCATACCATACATGGCAAGTTAGGTAAAAAAGCTAGCCACAATACATCCTTATGGGTCGCACTGGAAGGACGCAAAATCCACTCACTTCCAACTTAATGAAAAATCTTGCAAAAACAGAGACGAAGAGTCAGAATCTTTCAATTACTTTTGAAATGAATGCATTCACGACAGGTTAGCCTTTGCTGCGTATATGCAAACGTCTGGAATCCGTCAGAAAGGTGGCCGAGTTTATTTTCACGTCTATTAATATAACTTAATATAAGCACATGGCACCATCACCTTCAGCACAGTTCGTTTGCCAAAAATTTCGGCCTGTTAAAATGTTTTTCCAATGACGAAATTTATCAGTCGCCATTAACGCGATGGAAGATAGTGAGTGGACTTTATACTCGCGCGTCGATTGAAAATTAGCGAATAGTTTGCATATGAATGGAAAAGCACCGTAATTAGGAATATCTGACGTGCGCGATTAAAAACATTTAGTGTGCTTGTGCAATTTGAAGATTGCAATATGCTATAGACGATAAAAATAGTATGTCATTATAAGGAAAACAAATAATTACATGTTCGTATACCTACTTATATAGTCATAGTAGGTGGTTCTTAACCTTCCCTACCTATTCCAACCTACCCTAAGCTAACCGTCCTCAATCTGATCTAATCCACCTAAAACTTGCGTATATTAAACATGACCTGATAAGTTTGTAGACCTATGGACAAGAGGAATTCAATAATTTCGACTACCTTGATATAGGTACTCCTATCTGTCAATCATTTTATTACGGTGGGTCCCGTTTCGGTACCATAATTCTAAAGAAGCTAGCAAAGCCACACACGAATTTCGACTCGGGATGGGTTACATAATTTTAGGCTAATTTAATTTAGGCTAAAAGTGATTATTATGTATATTTTTTTCTCACTCAAGATTCATAAATGGTACATAGTTCTGCATGGGGCCAGTTCCCCAGCATTTTTCAAGCGGAAATTCACGCCATAGAAAGGTGCATTCAGTTCAACCTCAACAGGAAATACCGGAACAAGGAAATCGTGATCCTCTCCGATAGTCAAGCAGCCATCAAAGCGTTGAGCTCTTCTAACATCAACTCGAAACTCATGGTTTGGGAATGCCTAGGCAAACTTAATGATCTAGGCAGGAACAAAAAGGTGACCCTCTTCTGGGGGCCGGGGCACGTCGGAGTGGAGGACAATGAACAAGCAGACACCCTGGCACGAAAAGGTGCATCAACTCCATTGATCGGGCCAGAACCATTCTGCGGACTTGGTAAATCTTACTTCCGAGAGGAACTCAATAAAGCTGAAGAAGCAATGAGAGCAACATACTGGCTAAGACTTCCAGGGCTGAGGCAGGCCAAAGATCTCCTCGGAAATTTCAACCGAGCAAGATTGAAGACACTGATTAAACTCAGCACAACTAGTCTAAAAACAATCAAGGGATTTCTAACGGGGCACTACAGACTCAAAGAACACCTAAGGAAGTCAGGCTTAGAGGAGGACAGCACCTGCAGATTGTGTGGGGAACATCCAGAAACACCCCACCATATATTGATGGAGTGTTATGCTGTACATCATAAAAGATTGAATATACGGGGATCATACCAGCTGACTGTGGGAGAAATACCACGAGTAGACCCCCTCAAAATCTTAAAATTCCTGAAGGAATTGAGGCTTGAGGGGCTGATGTAAACAAGAACACCTTGTGATAGAAGAAGAAGATAGGGCACAATAGATCTAATCATCAGGTCGTAGCGCATCAGTCACCATCCACACTTACCAATACCAATAGTTCTACATGCTTGCAATATATATTTTTTTTAAATGTAATCTCATGGTAATCATGTGTTGAGTATTTTCTATGCAAAAATATTTATACTGGAGTTTTTTTACTTCTTAGATATTTATTTAATTATTGATGTGTCCTTGCATAAAATTTTGAACTCGAGTAGAAATTCCAACTTCTGGGTTTCATAGTCATGCCATTTAAGTAAATGATTGCAGAAACTTTGCGACCTGTCTTCTATCAGGAATTCTTGCCCAATATTGTGCAACAGAACACAAGCAAGTTCAGTAGGAAGCAAGGTTGAAATCGATATACATATGTGATGTCAACAGAGCAGATCCAAGGTGAAATTTAATAATATGAAGCCTTTAAGCAGTGCCTTCAGAATTGTAATATAGAACAAAAAATAATACGTATCATGACAGTAACCGACTTTGGAAAGATTTGATTGAGATCATGATCCACAGAAATTGTGAAATTTGTTGGTCCCATCTCAAGTGTCAATTAATTATTTTCAAACCCGAACACTAAATGTACAACATTTCCCAAATTGGAGCTATTTGATCTCGAGGAAACGTTTCATTTTAAGAGTATATCATGTAATAATGTCTATAACAAAAGAATTCATGATTCGTTCTATATTAACGATAATATATACCTGGTCTCTATGAATAGAAACAAAAATAAACGAAAAAATTTACTAACAGCGACTACTCAAGGTCTGACATCATCATATCAAATACCTTTGTTTTTCACTCACCGCGAGACATTCCAAGAAATTATCCAAATTTGACTGTTACGTACCTGAAAAAAAAAGAAAATATTTTAATCAAGCGAATTCAATCGTTTGCAAAGCATATTAATATGTATATGTTAGTGTGGACGTAACCACCGAAGCAAAAAACTGGTTTACTAATCACTGATTTATTGGGCATTTGCAATATATATTCGCGAAACGCGTCTGCAGGTGGTCTTCCCCAGCCAAATAAAGGATATTTTGCTGTATAATTACAATAAGTAATTGCAACTGGGTCTTCTTGGAAGAACGTTACACAAATATCTGTCAGATATAATTCAATGTCCATAGTGGTATTAGCCAGGGAGGTAGTTGTTTTCTGTCAGATGTGTGCCTCATATTTTCCACATGGTGGAAATATTTAGAGAGAAGGGTACTTCGAGATTGTCGATTTTACTATTTCATTGTCATTTGTAGTTCTGTTCAATTTCATCTTGTTCGACTTATTGTAATCCTCTCGAGTATTTTTTATATATCTCCAGTGTTTTTTTTATTTCCCTCAAGTGTTTATTTGAAGTGAAAATATTAGTTTTCTCGAATTATAACTGTGATGTTCACAGGTATACAGTTGTTTTGGAAGTTACCAAATAATATCAACAAATTTTGTAATTTTTTTTGAAATACTGTATTATGATATTGGTTACATTATTCTTAGTAAAACGGATCTCACAATTCTATATTATAGCGCGAAATCAACGAAATAATATTTTAATTCATTTTTATCAGAAATTAAAAACCACTGAGGGTCAATCAATTGGCATTTGGTGTTCTAGTTGATACATTTTTCCGAATTCTAAACTAATCAGGAACTAAATCTTAAGTAAAATTTTTGAAATGAGAACTTCTTGGACACAAAAACAGGTCGGTGAAGTTTAGAGAATAAAACCCCCTTTCAAATGAGCTATCACTCACTACCTATGCTATATAAATTTTTCTTACGAGCGTTCGGAAAAGTAACTTTTCCGCACGATTTATCGTTTTGAAAGTTGTACTTTTCCGTACGATTTAAAATCGTTCGGTAAAGTTACTTTTCCGCACTATTTTTACTTTTCCGTACGATTTTTACATTTCCGCACAATTTTTGTATTTTTAAAAAATGATGATATTTAGGACTAACTAAATGATCTATGTAACTATTCTGTCTTATTAGTCATTATGTAGCATTATTATAAAAATTTGTTTATTAAAAACCTTGTTTTTTCATAAATAAGATGGTCAAAAACACTCGTAGGAAAAATATTGTACCTAACTCTTACGGAAAATGTCTTTTTCGCTCCGCGTCGTTCGTGCAACTGCCGTCGCGTGCGAAAAAGTACTACTTTCCGCACTTATTAGGTAAATAACTATTTCGAACGGGTTGCTCTGCTCCAGTAAGGGATGAAGTATTCATACAAAAATGTACATTGCAAAAATCAAAAATCGATGTGTCCCGGCGATTTTCCTAACAAGGGTCCAGTAACGAGTTGGGGGGGGGGTTACACTTATGCACTTATGCGCACTGTATAGAATACAAATGAAGGAAAAGATATCATTGATTTTAGCCACAAGTAATCTGCGAATATTTACAGTTGTAAACTACTTCTAGAGTTACTTTCAAGCTAACTAGATATTCATTCCATTTCATTTAGATTTGCCTGGAGGCAAATGTAAGTAAATAAGACTCCTGAAATCTGGGTGATTAAAACAACCTTTTGAAAAAACTTCGAACTCGTCGTACAATAGAGAACTAGAAAATTTTAATAGACTGAATGTTTCCTAGTGCATCAGTTCATTCTGAGGGATGAGGAAGCTGATGTGGAATAGTTGGATGACAAACGACTCGATCAGTGATCTGAAATACTTTTCTTTTTTGCATTACAGTTTTACCAGAAAACTGAAGAAATAGTATACATTTCAACTGATTGACAACTCTACCTCACCACTGTATCAAGATGCTATCATGAAGGCCAATAGGATTGTTAGAACTCCAAACTGGGGTAGGTATTCGATTAGTCAAAGTGTAAAAAGTGTCGAAGTTAATGATATAAATAAAGCCAAACTCTGGAAGGGGTTTTCTATTGTATTAGCCTTCGAAAAGTGTTCACCAAAAGTGACAGAATTGAATGAAAAGACAAATGAATTGTCTTGGACGGGATCATCTCACATCTCACCAACTTGTGAAAAAAAAATCTTTTCGTATTTTGAAAATCAAAATAGTTGGAATAGTTGGAAGGTCAACAATATTGTTAATTGAATGCTGAAGGTCACAAATCATCGAATAAAAATTTCTGATTGATTCGGCCGTTACTTGATGAAGATCCATAGTAATTGTATAGACAAGAGACGATTTGATCGTCACAAACTTTAATTTAACCACGACATGTTTGGCTATCACAGTAGCTTCCTCAAGTCATAATCACTACTGTAAAATTTAGAGGGTGCTTGTATTGAAATCTATTTCCAAAATAAAACAGTTTTTCATATATCAGACACGAGGGGGAAACCGCTGAGAAAATTGTATACACTAATTCCTTAAAATCAAGTAATGCCAGTAATGCCCAAGTCAGAAAAGTAATAAAAATATTAAATCGTGTCTTAATGTTAGGTTAGGTTTGGTTTGTTGTCAAGTACAATTCTGAAGCCTTTTTTTATTGCACAATTCTGATTCCCGCCAGTGCTCTCTAATTTCGGATAATTCATGCAATTCCCAATTCCCATGTTTTGAAAATCTTTTTTATTTTTCTTCAAGGATTATAATTGTTCTCTCACTTTAGAATAATTTTCGTAATACCCATGTAATGCTCGAGTAATGATAATAATTCCTAACTAATTCTTCTAATGTCCGAGTCATTTTCAAGTAATGACTCTAATTTCCGACTAATACCCGGGTAATACGACTAATACCCATGACACGTACACCAAAATCCCCCAGCGGTTTCCCCCTCGATCAAATCTACAGAGACTGGGGTTCGACTGAGGACATTTTGTTATAGGAAAGTGCCCTCATAAGGTTCAACGATGAATCTTGCCCTGACTATTGTTGCATAAGTTTAGAAACACCCTGTATGTGTATCTTGAACTTCGAATAACAAAAAAATTATATCTTTGTTCATTCAGCATAAAACAAACTGCAAATCCCATAAGACCCCATAATTTGCATGAATTATAATATATCTTACACGATTCACGAACGTGTTGAGTGATTCAGGAATATTTTCCGTAATCGTTCTTATTCGTTGAATCAACAAAATCATTAATTACTGAATACAAGAATAGAAAAAAATCATACTAGACGACAGTGGACAAGGAAGGATGTCATTCAATTTCTATATTCATAAATATGGAATCACATCAATATAATCTGCTCACTATATGCATGTTTTTTTTAAGAGCAGATTTCGCTCATGACTGAACACATAATTTTGTCCTTAGCAAACATCAAGGCACTATAAAATTGGGCAGGGTTTGTACTGGACGAATCAATCAATATGAATAATAATCAATAATGCCATCTCGTTTCATCAAATTTCGTTTTTTTCTGATGAAAACCAGTTATCACGAAATATTTCGGAAATTTAAGATCTCTCTAGAAGTTACAGTTTTTGAATGTTCTATAATGAATGCAGACAAATGTAGATAGCTTCAAAATTTCATAGAAACTTTCAGAAGGCTTTTCTTCTTCTGTTTAGTGGGGGCGTCGATACACTGCGACCTATAAGATCTATTGTGTCCCCTTCTGCCGCCCAGCCGTTTAGGATGTCCTATCGATGTCCTATGGCTTTTAAAAAGTTCAGGATAACGGATGGCATCAGGTCAGATAGATTTTTCTCCTCTATTTGGTATTCTCCAAAGTATCTTACGCTTGGTTTTGCAAATAAAGTGTATAGAGGTTTCGCCATCTTCCTCTCAAGATCTGCATTCTTCTTCCCCGACTAGTTCGAGTTTCTTAAGGTGCCCCCTCCCCCCGTTAGTATTCTGAGCTTGTTTTTACCCTTACTGGTGCAGTCATTTGATCTCTTCTGGTTGAAGTTTCTCAGTGGTATCTTGGCCCGTCTCATTCCTTGTGTTTCTATCCAGCATTGGGATCTTTTGTTATCTACTTGTTCTTCGAGTTCATAAAGTATTGTGCTGGTACATATTCCGCAGAAGTGTTCAGGTCCCAGAAATTATGTTTCAGCCCTTTTATGACCAGTACGTCTGCTATTTCGTTAACCTCCACTCCAAAAAGAAGGGCCCGAGCAGAGAATTTACATCTGTTCGAACGGTCAGGCAGCGCTCAGAGCCATCTGCCATCCTAAACCCAGCTCAGTCCTGGTACAAGAATGTGGAGATGCTCTCGATAAATTAGCCGAAACAAATGAGATTGTGCTGGTATGGGTTCCTCGTCACAGGGGGTGCAGGCAAACGAGGTGGCCGACAAACTTGCCAGAACCGGTTCCGCAACGCCGTTCTGTGGACAGGAGCCGGTACTAGGCATTGCAAGGAGTCAAATCTCTTCTGCCCTAGACTATTGGGTGGAAAGAGAACTAAATTAATTCTGGAGGAATATCACCAGCCACAGGCAGGCAATAGACTTTGCGACTGGCTATAGCAAGTCAAGGACGATATGGCTGTTAGGCAGAGATCGCAGGAATACTTACAGGTCACAACAAATTAGGTAGACACATATCAGTAATGTGCAAAAAAGGCAGCCCCGTATGTGAAAGGAAGACGAAGAAACTTCGGCTCACTTCCTCGGCGAGTGTGAGGCCTATGGGAGTTGGAAAACTCCAACAAGAGGAACTTATCGAAAAAGAGATAACGGACATAGTGACCTTCATGAGATGGTCACTGAAAATCGGAAAGGAAGACTAGGAGAGGCAATTTATTTGCCTGGCTGCGGCAGCGGCCTCCCCACGATTACTACTACTACTCCACTCCAGTGTGTCCCAGAACCCATATGAGGGTGACAGTGTTGTTCTTACCTAGTTCATTTACTATCTCTAGGCACTCACATCATCTTAGACTTAATTACATGGGAGTTCAGAGCATTAATGGCTGCTTGATTATCTCTTGTCTGCGAAAATGTCTTTCTATATTGAACGTATTTTCCGATAGCGTAGATTTCCGCTTTGAAAATGCTAGGTGTTTTGCCTGGACGGAAATATTTGGTTCCTGGCCCATATACTCATATTCCAGTTCCTTCCTGTTGTTCTGGAGCCATGAGTACCATATAATGGCATTTCTCTTGAGTCTCGGGAAGGTGTCTTTGTCTCATTCACTTTTGTGTGGAATCCTTTCACAATCACAAACTTTTCTGTCATCTCATCTTGGGACATATCCCAAATTTGATGATTTCCAGGAAGGATGTTGTCGTTGTCGCCATACTCTTCACTACTATATGGGGGGGTGTAGGCAAGGCTTGGGATTACCTTCCATTTCAGAAGGTTATAAAAATGTCCAAAATATGGTATTCTAGACTAGAATGGTTTGAAATGTTACTGAATTTTATAAAAATGTCTTGTTTAACCAGAATGATATGTTTGAAATGTTCCATAATTTTCTAGAAACTTTTAGAAGCTCCCAAAATTCCAAAACATTCTAAAATGTGTATGATGATCTTTAATTTCCAACGTTGTGTTTTATAATGTTAGATTTTCTTTAGAATGTAAAATTGAGAAAAAATAATGAAAACTAGTCCAAAATGTACCACAAGAGTTCACTTATAGGACAGGAATAATACTTTCATGGAGATTCTCCCCTTTTAAACTTTGGCGGTTATTATACTTGACGAAAATATTGGCAACAGTTCACTTTTCCTACGTAACACACTACTTCATCATTGACAGAGCGATGTTTTAAAATTCATTCAGTCAGTGGAATGACTAATACAAAGCCACAACAATCATTTCTATAACACATTCCTTCTTGTTCATGACTAAGTTGAAATACGAGACAGATTTGAATCACACATTGAGTTATGTATTTGATGCGGTTTCAACAACATTTCAATTGCAAGAGACACTCGCATTTCATTAGTAATTTATTATGGAGACATATTTCTTTTGGTTCATCGTCTAATAACGGTTGAGAAAACTGGCATACTATAACATATATGGATAGATACAAGGTCAAATATGACCAATTATCGAAAATAAAAATGGTGTTTAGGTCTATTTTGTGGAAACACAACTGTAACATTTCAAAGCAATCCGTGATCATCTGTATTTTTTTCGCCAACCTTCGAAAACGTACTACTGAATTGAACACATGTCTCTTTGTCTACGATCTTTCGATATTCAATTTCTACGGTTGATAGTGGATCCAGTGACTCCACCCTTATTATGAATATTTTAGTACATTACTATGTTTACCAAGTCATTATTTCGAAATATCGTTGATTGAAAAAAAAAATTGTTTTTTCCGTTAACCAGCTGTCGTCCCCTTACGAACGGCAGCCCTTAAAACTCGAAACTTGTGCGAGTCAAGGATTAACGAGGTCTTACCTTTTAACGTGCGATTCCTAGCACTTGATTGATAGTTCAAAAGGCAATTATACGTATAATTTGTGCTCAAAAAAACATTGAGGTCAAGCTAAAGCCTCATTTTAAATTACCAGCTTCAGTTCTACGTTTGTTTGTGCTATAAGCGAGGCTATAAGTTCCTAGAGGAATTTAGTATTCACTGTCAAAGAGACAACCGATTTTCAATTCAGGCAGTTTTGAAGAAATTCAATTCACATAGAACAGGCAGAAGAAAGTTACATAAAAAGCAATTAACAACACACTTATCTAGTAAAAATCCGTTGAACCTTTTCCCTATCTTAAAAAAATGTTTGCCTGAAATAAAAAAATCATTTAAAGCAGATCAGGAAGTGTATACCTACATCCAACCGTCTAAATTATCCTTGAAAGTATTAATTAACCACTCGGAAATTGACGAACAAATGAATAATGGATATGCCAACAAAATCGCCTTCCGTATAATTTTTTTCAATTCGACAGTTTTCATGAACTATCTTAAACTGGTGAATTTCTTCATTCATTCCAAATAAAAAACATCATTTTCAGGCTCTGAAACTTATGGTTCCACCGAATAAATGTAAATGAATCGCGGCGTTCAGCCAAATTGAATTCCAGAAAAAAACTATCATCGAGCAGGGATCGAACCTGCGACCTCGAGATTGCTGGTCCCTGCTCTTACCAACCGAGCTATCGAGGACACACGTTCGCATCTACATATAGGGATACCGCGTTTTCCTAGAATTTGATGTTAGTATTAACACTTGCAAACTATGCAAGTTAGAATGAGGAATTAGATGAGAGAGATTTGGGAATAAAAATTTCATCAGTTGTAAGTCATAGTTTTTGTTAGAAGCTCCTACATACATCTTTATGAACAGAAACAGTTTTATAGGGAATTTGTGGGCAAAGTTCAATTTCTAGGGATATTTTGACAGCTGACAATCAGTCTATCTCGAACTAACTCAACAAACATGATAGCCGTGACCTTTACTATATTCAATTCCTCGTACACACAAGACTGCTAACTTCGTAACAAAAATGCGTGGATTTTTTCTACATATAGTAAGTGTTTAAAAGATCAGTTATCCACGAATACTTTACGTTATTTTTCCTACGAGCGTGCGGAAAAGTAACTTTTCCGCAACGATTTTTCGTTTTGAAAGTTGAACTTTCTCGTACGATTTAAAATCGTGCGGAAAAGTTAGTTTCCCGCACGATTTTTACTTTTCCGTACGATTTTTACTTTTCCTCACGATTTTTGTATTGTTGAAAATGAGGATATTTAGGACTAACTAAATGATCTATGTAACTATTCTGTCTTATTAGTCATTTTCTAGCATTATTATGAAAACTTGTTTATTAAAAATCTTGTAAGGTAAATAACTATTTTTCAATTGGTGCACTTTGAAATCATAAATACTAGTTTCATTATAACAGGTAATGGAAATAAGAAGTTATAATGTAAAAAATTCGTAATGTGACATCAGTATACCTTTTGTTAATGTTTGAATAAAAGTTTTGCATTTGTGTGTAATATTTCATCTGACGTTACAAGGTACTCCTGTCAGATCAATAATCATAACAATGTCATTCAGACTTCATTCACTGTTCTCGAGTTGTTGATGTATCCATGGTAACTTTAAAAAACGCGCGTTTGTGAAAGTTCGATTTGCACATGCTGTGGCGTGCTTTAAATAGGTAAAAAGGGGCACCAATTGAAAAAAAAAAAGGAAATGAAGTAACGAAGTTAGTTCTAGATAGACTAATTGTCAAGTATCAAAAAACCGCAAAAATTTACCTAGAAACTGTTTCTGATAAAAATTGAGACATACAACTTGATTTTTTACCTACGGCCACTATGGAAAATAGGCAAAAACACACGACACACAGCCTCAGCAAATAGCTGCTCGTGCTCAGGCACGGTAAACAAATCGCACAGTTTTCGTAAACAAACCGCAAAGTTTGAATATATTAAAATTTATACTTAAAAGTAAGCGGAACATTTAATAATTCCGCAAGTAGGTCATGATCGCGTAATCGCCCATCAACAGAGCAGTCATAGCAACTGTCAAAATGTCATATATTTGGAAAAATCGAAATAGTTTTAATATATTTAAAAATTGTACAGTAACCATAAATAATTAAAATGTTCCTAATGTTGATTAAACCAACGTAGTAATATTTATAACGATTTATATACTGTATGATCATCAAAGTTGTGAAACATATATTTTCTACAAGTTTGTATAATTATTCGAAAGAATTGTTCAAAAAATCTAAAGATGCAATGAATTATATGTGAAGAAATGAATTATTACCCTGTCATATATCCTTTGTCCTGACTTTTTTGGAACACTGTACATATATGGCCGTAGGTAAAGTATAGTACGTAAGGCGTTTTGTACGGCAATTACGCACTCATGGAATTACGCGGCTTCGTGCGTAATTTTTCCATTAGTGCCTAATATACTCTTCACAACAATTGTTACGTAATATACTATAGTATATATACTAAAAGCCGAAGAGAGGTCGACCTTCACCGTTCTGTTTAACGGATGAAACATACTTCGTTTGAAGTTTCATGAATAGACGAATACGCCAAAAATGGGTGGCCTATGAAAATGTGGTCCAGACTATATACGGTGAGTTTCAAAAATTTGCACCATATGAGAAACTTTTTTATTATCGATTTGTCAAAAAATTGTATTCCTAATAAAAATTAGTGCATTGCAGAATACTTCCATATGAGTTTTCAAAATTTCAAATTTCGAAACGGTGTACTGGGTGAACAAAAAATAGGAATTTTGATCAAGTGTAAACTACCCCTTATTATTGATATCAACAAAAAGTTCATTCAAGGAGGTTGTTCAGAATTGAAAACAATATTCAAATTTAGAGAATGTTACGCAGAGGCGCTTATACATACCACAAAAACTAAACAAACCGTCTGCCAAACGATGTTGCCAAATTCAGAATATCAATCTAAACTGATGAATCATTTATTCATTACATTATGAGAATAGAAATACTTCAATGCAGCCGTGATGATTACAGAATTTTATAAAATCTTATAACATATCAATGAATAAAATATTATATTTAGTTGAGAAACAACTCAAACGACACCAAAAACAGGTAATAAAGTACAAGGCACCAAGTACAGCAATTGTCAATTATAAAACGTTGAATAATTCTATGAAAAGTTCCTATTATAACCATATTTATTGACAGTATATTATGTAACAAGTTGTATAATAATCCTTGTTTAATTTTAAAAACAATTTATCTTCTGTCATCGTGACAGTTTTGATTGACAGATCAACACCTAGTATTGGTAGGCGAGATTTCAAGTACTAAAATGCATTGTATGTGAGTGTGGTGGTCAAAGGTACAGGGTGAACTATGAACAATTATTGGAAATATAATGGTTTACAGGTTTATCATGTGAAAACACACCTGTGGAATTTCGGAGCAATCCGATTTATATCATTGTTTTAATCGCTAACCCTCTTAGACTCGCTACTGACTTAGTCGCCTATATTTCAACTCTCTGCCTACAATGTTCAATGTCTATTGTCCACGCCTCCAACACTCTCTACAACAGTTCACGCTCTCTATCATTCTCAGTGCACCACGGAGTTCACGCAGAAATTATCCTCTGACTGACCATGTCCATGGGCGGAGCTCTCCTACGCATAATTAAGGTAATTTTTTGGCCCAAATATCAAAATTTCACATAAATTTCCACTTCTTTTTGTGAGAAGAGCATAATTCTCTATAATTAATTGGTCTTATATCTAGTACACCTGTATATATTGGTTTCTAATTGACCAAATTAATATTTTTATAAGGCACTTCAACAATTTTAATAATAAACTCGGATTTTCTACTGAAAACACTGTTAATAAAATTTCCGACATCTCAGTTGAAACCAACCGAACTGGCAACTCTGTACCCTGGATTCGACGACCGCTGCTAGATTAGTTCAAGCAATTGAACTTTTGGATCTACACTTATCTAATTGAACTATCCATTTACGTTATGACATGCTGAATAAATTTTAATCAAAGAGAAGAGACATTCGAGCAGATTTCTCACGAAGATTAATATTACCCTGAAGATGTATATTGATCGGTACGGAACTGTATTTCATTAACTGCGAATTAATTATCTAATTGGATTGAGTGAAAATTTTAGGTTCCGCAATTTATTTTTCCATTGGCAAAAATGGGAAACTGGGGAATCAGTTCATTTTCACCTTTAGGAAGGTATGATGATCTTTTGGAAATTCTTTCTCCAACAAATAAAAAAAAACATTCAACTAGGGTAATCAATTAGACTAAATTTGTTCCTTGAATATTACTATTTCAAATCTTTGAAAAATGTTATTTTTACAAAAATGGCTCTGCTGAGTTCGCCCGAAGCTAGCAAAGCCACAGATTTGTTTTGGAAAAACGTGGATCAAAAAAATTTTATGTTGGTTATTCATCGATCATTCGATGGTAATCATCGTTTCGACATGCCAAATTACCAAATAATTATGGTTTGGAATAATCACATCACCACCTATGCGTTAGTCAATAAATCCAGTTTTTTTCGAAAACGCGAGGAGAAAAAAATATGAAACTAGGGTAATTAATTAGCCTCAAAATATTCCTAAAATATCACAATCTCGAATCGCTGAAAAATGTTGTTTCAAAAATGGCTTTGCTGAGTTCGGCCGAAGCTAACAAAGCCACAGATTTTTCTATGAAGGAAAAGAGTAAAAAAATTTTAAATATGGTAATAAATTAGCCTAAAATAGGCTCTACAATTTGGCTATATCAAATTACATTTTTGTTTATTTTTAAAGTACGGCTCTGCTGAGTTCGGCCGAAGCTAGCAAAGCCACGGATTTTTCTATGAAGGACGAGAGCAAAACATTCGCGAATATGGTAATAAATTAGCGTAAAATGAGCCTAAAATTATGTAACCCATCCCGAGTCGAAATTCGTGTGTGGCTTCGCTTGCTTCTTTAGAATAACAAATTATGCTTTTGAATATGGCCAAAGTAATGTAATTTTACCACTAATAAATGATTTGTTTGAAAATTTCAAATGAGTCAGTTGTTTGATACAAATTTAATATTTATCAACTCAAAGAAACATATTACTTCAATATTATCTAATATTTGTTTTATTTACTTGTTTGAAGTTCACTATAGAAATTCATTTATTAACAATAAAATTATGTATATATATATATATATATATATATATATATATATAGTTAGGAGAGAGGAAGTCTTTGCTGACCAGTTAAGATAAAGCTAGGAAAACTTGTTGGGTACGCAGCATGCAGGAAGTATACTCTTATAACACTTGTTCCAATATTTCGACAACGTTTATTGTCATCCTCAGGGAAAGCTACAATATTATTAAAATACAATGAAACAATGACTAACAGTGGATTCCAAAACTACTTACAGTGTCGGTGAGGTTATGTGCATAGATATTATAAAATAGACGTTAACAATTGCAATGTACATATTAAAACAATTTGTGAGAGTCCTTAAAGGTCATCATCAACAATTATTGAACTTTTATAGTTAAAAAACATTTATTATAATAAAATTGAAAAATTATTTCCTCATACCGGTATTTTAACGTCGGCATGGGAGAAGAAGAATTTAATTTAGGTTAACAAGTGAGGTTAGGTACGATCCTGCATGGAACAGTACTAAAAAGAGGAACATTGACAGACTGAACCTACCATGGAACGAGACCTTGTCATTCAAACATGGAATGGCACAGAACACCATAGAAAAGACATCATATCATTAATTAATTATTTCCACCTATAGAGGGAGTACTCCGAATACTGAAATTATTATTAAAAGTAAAAACAGATAATATGAATAGTAGACAAAATTATGTAACAATTATTTTGATTGAAGAAGTCTTAGTGACTCCTCAGATATATAGAAAAAATATATTGATAAAGATTTACGTTATAAATTTGTAAAGTTTAAATTACTGGAAGAGTAAAACATATTTTAAATAGATTGGGAGTTAAGGTCCCTTTCATTATGTGGATTTTGATCCAAGTGCAATAAGAATGAATATATTTCACTTAAATGGTTAATGTCAGTTTTTTTGTTCATACATGAGGATGACTGTGAGATGAAGGCCATCTCTAGAAAGAGTCTTTTATACTTGTTAGGTTCTTTGGCTAAGATTTTCGCAGCCTCAAAGTTGATATTATGACCTTCTGTCTGCACATGATCACTAAGTGCACATCTTTCTGGGTGCAATCTACAATCACTCTTATGAGAACAAATTCTATCTTTTAATAACCTGTTAGTTTGTCCAATATATTCATTCGAGCAGTTAGAACAAGGAATACAGTAGACTACATGTGATTGATGAAGTAAAGGAACTTTGTCTTTCACTTTAGTGAATAGAGAATTTATCGTTAGAACAGTTTTATTTGCAATTTTGATGTTATCAAAAGGTTTAAAGATTCTACTAAGTTTTGGAGTAATATTTGATATATAGGGTAGAGATGTATAAAAAGTATTAACTATGTGTTCTGGATCAGCAACATTAGCAATATCCAAATCTGTATTATTATTATTTACGACAGGTTCCATTGTGGAGCTAAAAAGAATTTTATTAAGAAGGACATGAGGGTATGAATTATTTCGAAATAGGTTGTACAAAATGCCCAAGTTTTTATTGTGGAAAGTACTATCAGAGATGCTGAGAACACGTTGCTTCATCTGCTTGACCAGGTTCACTTTTATATTTTCCTTGTGGTACGACAAGTAATTCATATATCTACCCGAACTCATGGGTTTCCTGTACCAATCGATGATAATACTGTTATCATGTGAGCGAATGAGTTTCATGTCCAAGAAGGGAACACTACGCTCATCATCTTCACATTCCAACGTGAACTGTATATATGGGTCATAGCTATTAAAAATGTCAAGTATCTCTGCAGTACAGCCCGCAGGTAACGAGAGGATGATGTCATCAACATATTTCTTTATAAAAAATAAATTGAAGGGAAGAACATTAATAACTGTATCTAAAATGTCATCCATTACATAACAAGCAAGTATGGGACTAATTTTAGCTCCCATTGGAGTACCAAAAGTTTGCTTATAAATTTTATTGTTGAAAGAGAAAACTGTATTATTAAAGAGAAATGTTATTAAATCAAAAAAAGATTGTTTTTGGATACAACAAATGGAACTAATGCAGTGCCACTTTTTATCTATTGCTCTAATACAAGCATCTAAGTAAACATTACTGAATAATGATACCACGTCTAAGCTAGCAAGGACATAATTGTCAGGGAGTTGCAATCTATTAAATTTTGTGGAGACGTCAAAGGAATCTTTTATATAATAGTCATTATCAAAGTTATAAGCTTTTGTTTGTTGAAAATAATGATTCTTATATTATGTTAACTAAAGATCCCTCACAATCAATACAAGCTAAATGTAACCTCTTAATAAAATCTTTATTCACCTCTAAGCAAATAGATGAAATTACTAAAAAAAGGCTGACCACCTATAACGGTATAATTCCAAAATTTTACTCTCTTCCCAAAATACATAAACCAGTTTTGTCCATGAGACCTATAGTAGCTTCGATAGGCTCACCGACTGAATTTTTATCTGCCTTTTTAACTGACATTTTAACAAAAGCTTATAACTTTGATAATGACTATTATATAAAAGATTCCTTTGACGTCTCCACAAAATTTAATAGATTGCAACTCCCTGACAATTATGTCCTTGCTAGCTTAGACGTGGTATCATTATTCAGTAATGTTTACTTAGATGCTTGTATTAGAGCAATAGATAAAAAGTGGCACTGCATTAGTTCCATTTGTTGTATCCAAAAACAATCTTTTTTTGATTTAATAACATTTCTCTTTAATAATACAGTTTTCTCTTTCAACAATAAAATTTATAAGCAAACTTTTGGTACTCCAATGGGAGCTAAAATTAGTCCCATACTTGCTTGTTATGTAATGGATGACATTTTAGATACAGTTATTAATGTTCTTCCCTTCAATTTATTTTTTATAAAGAAATATGTTGATGACATCATCCTCTCGTTACCTGCGGGCTGTACTGCAGAGATACTTGACATTTTTAATAGCTATGACCCATATATACAGTTCACGTTGGAATGTGAAGATGATGAGCGTAGTGTTCCCTTCTTGGACATGAAACTCATTCGCTCACATGATAACAGTATTATCATCGATTGGTACAGGAAACCCATGAGTTCGGGTAGATATATGAATTACTTGTCGTACCACAAGGAAAATATAAAAGTGAACCTGGTCAAGCAGATGAAGCAACGTGTTCTCAGCATCTCTGATAGTACTTTCCACAATAAAAACTTGGGCATTTTGTACAACCTATTTCGAAATAATTCATACCCTCATGTCCTTCTTAATAAAATTCTTTTTAGCTCCACAATGGAACCTGTCGTAAATAATAATAATACAGATTTGGATATTGCTAATGTTGCTGATCCAGAACACATAGTTAATACTTTTTATACATCTCTACCCTATATATCAAATATTACTCCAAAACTTAGTAGAATCTTTAAACCTTTTGATAACATCAAAATTGCAAATAAAACTGTTCTAACGATAAATTCTCTATTCACTAAAGTGAAAGACAAAGTTCCTTTACTTCATCAATCACATGTAGTCTACTGTATTCCTTGTTCTAACTGCTCGAATGAATATATTGGACAAACTAACAGGTTATTAAAAGATAGAATTTGTTCACATAAGAGTGATTGTAGATTGCACCCAGAAAGATGTGCACTTAGTGATCATGTGCAGACAGAAGGTCATAATATCAACTTTGAGGCTGCGAAAATCTTAGCCAAAGAACCTAACAAGTATAAAAGACTCTTTCTAGAGATGGCCTTCATCTCACAGTCATCCTCATGTATGAACAAAAAAACTGACATTAACCATTTAAGTGAAATATATTCATTCTTATTGCACTTGGATCAAAATCCACATAATGAAAGGGACCTTAACTCCCAATCTATTTAAAATATGTTTTACTCTTCCAGTAATTTAAACTTTACAAATTTATAACGTAAATCTTTATCAATATATTTTTTCTATATATCTGAGGAGTCACTAAGACTTCTTCAATCAAAATAATTGTTACATAATTTTGTCTACTATTCATATTATCTGTTTTTACTTTTAATAATAATTTCAGTATTCGGAGTACTCCCTCTATAGGTGGAAATAATTAATTAATGATATGATGTCTTTTCTATGGTGTTCTGTGCCATTCCATGTTTGAATGACAAGGTCTCGTTCCATGGTAGGTTCAGTCTGTCAATGTTCCTCTTTTTAGTACTGTTCCATGCAGGATCGTACCTAACCTCACTTGTTAACCTAAATTAAATTCTTCTTCTCCCATGCCGACGTTAAAATACCGGTATGAGGAAATAATTTTTCAATTTTATTATAATAAATGTTTTTTAACTATAAAAGTTCAATAATTGTTGATGATGACCTTTAAGGACTCTCACAAATTGTTTTAATATGTACATTGCAATTGTTAACGTCTATTTTATAATATCTATGCACATAACCTCACCGACACTGTAAGTAGTTTTGGAATCCACTGTTAGTCATTGTTTCATTGTATTTTAATAATATTGTAGCTTTCCCTGAGGATGACAATAAACGTTGTCGAAATATTGGAACAAGTGTTATAAGAGTATACTTCCTGCATGCTGCGTACCCAACAAGTTTTCCTAGCTATATATATATATATATATATATATATATATATATATATATTAAAAGACGGGTAGTCTCTTGACTGGACTAGTTGAAAAAAACTAAGTTTTGGAAAGTATCAAAAAAGAAACTTTTCCATGAGGTTGCAGTCAATTGGTGATATTTCTCTTTTTCAAACTCAACCGCCATAAATTAAGTTGGCAGCATTTACACCAAACATGCGGTTTTCTCCCACTTGTCGGACAATTAACTGGGACAATTGACAGCTGTCTTGTCAGCCGTCGGCGTGTTCCATGTACCAGGTGCCATTGTGTGACAAGATGTGAGTAGAGCTGCATGCTCTTGGTCATAATGGTGCCGACAGAAATATTCTTAAATCATGTTTGATTTTCGAATAAGCTCATGTTTATATTTTATTCGTTTTTACAAACTAATGTGTAAGATTTTTTAATTATGAAGTGCACTGTGATCTTCTTAATAGCAACCTCGAGTTAGTAAGTTGTTTTTTTTATAACATAAAGTCACATTTTTTACAAAATGGACTCTTTTGTGTTTTTCAGATATCTTGATAAAGAAAATATACTTTTCGAAAGCTTGATAATTTAACAAATAGTTTTTCTATCCACTGGCCGTTCCCAATTGACTGCAACCTCAAGGAAAAGTTTCTTTTTTGATACTTTCCAAAACTTAGTTTTTTTTATATATATATATATATATATATATATATATATATATATCTCACAGTAATTTAAATATAAATATATATGTTATATATATATATATACATATATATTATATCCACTAAGAATATATGATTTGAATGTAAACCAATTTATTATTATTCGATGTTCAACCATATCAAGATCATTCATTTCTTTGTTATTGGCAATATAATCATCATTATTTTTGGCGTGAAAGTGGACTAAGGGAACTGAACTCACGCACGAATGTGCATATGGATTGGAGCCACAAGTGAATGTGAATGCCGGTTTGCCGCTAAAATCGTGGAGTAGACGCAAGGGTGCTCCTACCCTACTAGTGCCGTGGTGATGGAAGGATTGCTGAGGGATTGGAACCTTCACGAATACATTACACAATTTCAAGGAAATCATCATTCAAAGCTATATTTCTGTTTAATTATTTCCATAATTGAAATCATTGTATTATTAGAAGAGGCAGCCGGCCATTTTGGCAGCATTGGACTAGGTTAGGTTGGCTTAGGCTAGGTCAGGGAACTACTAATAATACAATGATTTCAATTATGCAAATAAGTACACCGAAATATAGCTTTGAATGATGATTACCTTGAAATCGTGTAATGTATTCGTGAAGGTTCCAATCCCTCAACAATCCTTCCATCACCGCGGCACTAGCAGGGTACGAACACCCTTGCGTCTACTCCACGAGCGGCAAACCGGCACAAACATTCACATTCACCTGTGGCTTCAATCTATATGCACATTCATGCGTGGGTTCAGTTCATTTAGTCCACTTCCACGCCAAAAATAATGATGATTATATTGCCAATAACAAAGAAATTAATGATCTTGATATGGTTGAACAGGTTGACAGACAAGCGACAAGACAACACACAAGACTTGAATACAATGGCGTTATAAAAGGTAGAAGGGCACGCTTTCAGAGTTCCAGTCGATCCTCGTATCGAAATGCTGATGCGATGACACGTGACTCTGTGGAGGGGTTGGATATGTCGAATAATTTGCAACCGCCAAATCCTTTTAGTTAACAGTTAACATATTTATGATTTCTGGAAATAATTATGTTGGTGGCTATAAAGTTCCCGTCGCTTACAGAGTCATTAGTTTTGTCCAAATGATGTCATATTTTTATCCCAAACAGACTCAAATATAACAAACATTTATTTATATTCAACGAATAATTATCAATTTTTTTTTTTAAATTGATAACTAAGAAATATGCTTAATATAAATTTTTTATTTTGCAGGCCAAGTAATATGTTTTAATGTCAAAAAATGAGCCGGTAACTATTATTTTGATGTATGTTAATACTTATTTCTGAAATAACTGTGTTATGTTTAACGAGGTTGTTTGAATACTAAACAAAATTGTTTATATTGAGCTAACTACGTTTGAAGAAATTGATTTATTATCTGCAAAAAAACCTTTTCTCGGTGCAATAAGCAATGTCGCGACAGCCTTTCACAATTTTCTATATATTTGTTTCCGTACAATTGAGTACCAAAAAATCCCAGGGATTTTTTCAGAAAAGAAGACTGGTTACGTCATTTTTTTCCTTGAAAAACTGGCGGTTATCAATATTTTTATTAATAGGTGTTGAGTCGAGGCCTATATAAGGCGTTACTAGGGTTACTGATTGAACAGGGGCCGGTTTCACACTATCGTATTACAAAAATGTATTGTATCCATGATCGTTCAATAATTCCGAGTGATCGCATAGGCGTTTGGCTAAAATAAAACAAACTCTGGTCAAATTTTTCATTAGGAAAAATATTAATTAGTTCGGATAATGGATTATTCGAAAATGACCAGCCAATATTAAACCTGCTGATGATAATATTCATATTAAATATGTAATAATGAGGGTTATATACTCAATTGAAACTTCAACGTATAAATACCTGAATAATTGATGATACATAATGACCATGTTTGAAGAAAATTGTAAAAAAAAAACGTGTACTCGTATGGGTGAAACTATTAGAAAATTGTTGTTTTTATATGAGAAGCTGCATATTACTGGTTCTATAAAACAAGTTCTATTGAAAATGACTTTGATACAAGTACCTACCTGCGATAATCGACAGAAAAGCAATTTCATTTCTATATAGTGTTGCGTCTTCGGGTTCAACAATAAGTGTACACTGGTATGAACTCGCCTTTATTATTCCAACTTCACTTGACAACACTGTGATACAAGTCACTGTCAAAATACTTGTATCCAAGGTAACTCAAAGTAACTTCCTAACTAACTTCCTTCATCTAACAAATGCATCGCTTTTATATACAAATAAAGTTCTAGAAAACTTAAGAAATCAATAGAACACAAATAGAATGTTCGACGATTGATCCAGAACAAAAGTTAGTGCTTCTAGATTTTTCCATCTAATTCATCGAACGATCTCGAACAATTCGAGAAGTCTTTATCAAATTTCAGGTCTGTAACACTGCCTCCTCCTTTAGGTTATTCCGTCCCGGATAACACCATCACCATTTTGGCTGTCCCTCTGGAACCAATTTGGGGGATCGTGGCCTCGGTATTCTGCTAACCTCTCGATGTGAACAACTTTGGGTTTACTCCTTGGGTTGAGCTGGATGCGGTATACCAAGTCGTTGATCTTCTTTATGATGACATAGGGTCCTGTCCAATTTCTCTGTAGCTTGGGGCATTTTCCTTTCTTTCTCTGAGGTTGGTATAGCCAAACGGCATCACCTGGCTCGAACATAGTCCCTGGACTCTTCCTGTCGAACCTCTTTTTCATTTTATCACTGGAGATTTGAAGACGACGTCTGCAGAATTCATGAACTTGGTCCAGTCTTTCTCGCAACTCTTGGACATATTCTGGTAGGACTTTGTCCTCTGTACTTCTGGGTGGCATTCCAAACAACAGATCGCATGGTAGTTTCATTTCTCGCCCAGTGATCAACATTGAAGGAGTATATCCGGTGGACTCATGCTGGGAACTTCGATAGGATAGGAGAAATAGTGGTACCAACTCATCCCAATCCTTTTGATTTTTGGAGATGAACATCGACAGGTACTGACTGATGGTTTTATTATGTCGTTCAACCATACCATCTGATTGTGGATGTAGGGCTGTGGTACGAGTCTTCTTCACACCTAGAATGTTCATCATTTCCTGCCATAATTCAGATTCGAAGTTTCGTCCTTGATCAGAATGTAATTCTAGTGGGACTCCATGTCTGGCTATTACATTTTCTATGAAGGCCTTTGCAACGGTCTTTGCCTCCTGGTTTGGAATGGGCACAACTTCAGGCCACTTGGAGAAATAGTCCATGGCTACCATCAAGTATTTATTTCCTTGCTCGGTAACAGGAAACGGCCCAAGAATGTCAACTGCTACTCTTTCGAATGGTTCACCAGAAAGATACTGAGCCATTTTCCCTCGACTTCTAGTTTTGGGTCCCTTCTTTGAAGAGCATAGGTCACATCTTCTGCACCATTCTTCTACATCACGACGACAATTCACCCAATAGAATCGTTCTCGAATTCTAGCAAGGGTCCTCTTGATTCCGAAGTGTCCACCTGCACGACTACTATGAAGTTGCTCGAGCACATCTTTAGTAAGTGCTTTCGGCAGGACCAGTTGGTACACCACAGTTGCTCCATCTGGGCTCTCCCATTTGCGATGCAATAGGCCATCACGAAGACATAGGGAATCCCATTGAGCCCAGTATCCCTTGGCAACTGCACCAAACTTGGATACTTCCTGCCACTCAGGTCTAACTCCATTTTTTAGCCAGCTTAGGACTAACTTTAAATTGTTGTCTTTCTTCTGATTCTTCCTCATATCTTCTGTGGTCCATAAATCAGATTCTTCAGACTCTACTCTTACGGTGGTAACTTGCAGAATTTCCTTGCAATGTTCATCATTGTAAAAATTGACTTCTTTGTTTTCGAGTTTCTGGCAATATCGGCATTGCTGTTCCAAGCATGGACGTCTTGATAATGTGTCTGCATTTCTGTGTTTCCTGCCACTGCGATGAATAACTTTGAAGTCGTATTGTTGGAGTCTCTCTAGCCATCTCGCAATCTGACCCTCAGGTTTCTTGAAGTTCATTATCCACTGCAAAGCGCTGTGATCAGTTCTTACGAGAAAACGTCTGCCATAGAGGAAGGTATGGAAATGTTCAATGGCTTTGATTATCGATAGAAGCTCCTTTCTTGTAACGCAGTAATTCTTTTCGGCTTTGCCTAGAGTTTTACTAAAGTAGGCTATTACTTTCTCTTCGCCGTCCTGTTCTTGGGATAAAACTGATCCAATGCCTTGCTGAGACGCATCACAGTCCAAAATGAAAGTGCCTTGTTCTCGTGGGTAAGCCAAAATAGGCGCAGTTGTCAATTTCTTCTTCAGTTCAGTGAACGACTGTTGGCAATCAGGGCTCCAATCAAACTGAACGTTGTTCTCAGTTAAGCGGTGGAGTGGCTTGGCAATTTTACCAAAGTCTTGAACAAACTTCCTGTAGTAGGTACATAGCCCCAGAAAACTTCTTACTTCATGTTTATCCCTAGGACGTGGCCAACTCCTAACAGCCTCGATTTTAGCAGGATCGGTCTTAATTCCTTCGGCCGAGATGACATGGCCTAAAAAATTAACTTCTTTTTGAAATAAATAACACTTCTTTGGGTTCAGTTGCAGGTTAGCATTTTCTAACCTCAAAAATACTTCTTCCAAATTATCCAGGTGTTCGTCAAATGTCCTTCCCATTACTATGACGTCATCCAAGTAGACTAGACAAATTTTCCATGTCAAACCTCTCAATACTAGTTCCATAAGTCTCTCAAAGGTGGCGGGAGCATTACATAATCCAAACGGAAGAACTTTGAATTGGTACAGCCCTTGTCCGGTAGAGAACGCTGTTTTTCCTCTATCATCAGGATGAACTTCCACTTGCCAATACCCGCTTTTCAGGTCCAACGTGGAAAACCATTTGGAACCGGATAATGTGTTTAGTGTATCATCAATTCTTGGTAATGGGTAGCTATCCTTCATCGTTACGTCATTCAATCGACGATAGTCCACGCAGAATCGGGTTGATCCATCCTTTTTAGTTACCAATACTACCGGTGAGGACCATGGGCTTGTGGTTTCTTCAATTATGTCATCCTCCATCATGTTGTTTATCATGTCTGCTACCTCTCTCTGTTTGGCAAACGGTAATCTCCTCGGAGCCTGTCGGATTGGTCGGGCATCGCCGGTGTTGATGCGATGTTGAACTAGACTGGTACGTCCCGTCGAAGTCTCTGTCGAGAAAATGTTACGATGGCTATCAAGAAACTCTTTGGCCTTCTGCTTTTCTTCCATAGTTAAATGTTCCGTGGATTCCATCATTTTGTCTATTGTTCTCTGATCGGTGTTAGTGGTATTTCTTCGCAGTACCTGAGTGTGGTTTTCACAATTGATAACTCGAGTGACAGGTTTGCAGAATCCCAATTGGTCGTTTTTCTTCAGAAGGACTTTATTTTCCGAAGTATTGGCAACCCTGACAGGAATTAGTTGTTCTGTGTTCACAAGACATCGGGCAATTAAAATTCCATCTTGGCGGTATTCATCATTTTCAATTATTCCAGTGCTCAAATCTCCAGGTTCTTTATCCATTCTGGCCATGATGATGGTTTCGGAGTTTTTCGGAATGTGGATGTCTTCGTCAACATAAATCTTAATTGGTTGGATTTTCTCATTGTATCTGCTCAGGAAGATTTCTTCATTGCCAATCCGCAAAATTTTCTGTCTGATGTTAAGGATGAAGTCGTTTTTCTCCATGATGTCCAGACCCAAAACACATTCATCCCTTATTTCCGCAACCAACATAGAATGTTCCATGGTAATAGGTCCTATCTGGATGTGTACAAGTGTTTCCCCAATGACTGGTGCGGTTTGTCCCGTTGCCGTTTCCAAAACCATATTCCTTTTCATCGGCTTCACAGATTCTTGTATGAGGTCTGGGCGAACGACTGATCTCGAAGCTCCTGTATCAATAGTGAAAGTGCATTTCCGATCTTCTAAATAGCCTTGTATTAGTAGACTTTGATCATTTTTCTTCAATGTCGATATATGGATCTTGGGGCTTTGAACACTGAAAGTCGCCACGCGCTCCCTAGTGCCGACTAATTCTCGTTTTTCCTGGATGGGAGCAAGTCCTCTTTCAGATGTTTGAGGTCTCCTTTCTGGCGTGGTCGATCTCCTGAAGGCTCCTCTGGTATGTCGCCCACGTTGCTCTGTTCCTGGGCTCGGAGATCTCGATCTCTCTTCGTTTCTCGTTGATGACGACCTCTTTCTTCTTGGACTTCTGGATCTCGATCTCTCCCAGCAACTCCACTGTAGATGGCCGCTTTTCCCACAGTTATAACAGCGCCTCTTCCTGTCTTGTGGGGAAGGCACTTGGTTGCTTAATGCTGTTATGGAGTCCAATATTTTCTTCAATAGCGCCTCGCTTGTAGGAGAATCCTCGTTGAATTTAACTTCACGTAACTTGGGCCTCGTATTTCTTGATGCGTTTTTCGCGGCCTCGAACTCCAAAGATGCTATCAGTGCTGCGCTTATGGTTTGAAGTCGTCCTAGTCGAAGGGCTTGCTGCATGTCAGTATCTCTCAAACCATCGATGAAAGTCTGCACCCCAATTTGTTCTATGAACTCCTTCGGTGCTTGTGGGTATGCCAAATTAATGAGTCGCTCTACGTCGGCTCCATACTCCTGTAGAGTTTCGTTGGATTTTTGGTATCGACTCTTTATTTGGCTCTGAAATACTTGTTTGAGATATTGCTGTCCATATCTGATTTCCAAAGCTTCAACGATTCTAGAATATTCCTTCTGATTACTCTCGGGGATGTTCTGAAGGATGTCCAATGCTTGTCCTCGTAGACACAGGACTAGAGAGGTGGCCATTTCTTCCTCGGACCAGCCATTTGCGTTTGCTGCCGCTTCAAACTGACGTCTATACATGGACCACGAGGATTGTCCATCAAATGTTGGAGGCTTCAAAATTTTCACTTGTGTAGGCCTTATCGGAGTTGTCAGTGAGGATGGCCTTTCGCTGGTGGAGGAGATTTCCTCAGATGGTGCACGCTTGTATGGAAGGTGTAACGTTTCCAGCCTCTCCTTGATCCTATCCACTTCTTCGTTGAATTTCTTGTTCACCTCTCGTGCCACCCGTTCATCTATTTTGGACAGTTCATTTTCGACGTCTTGGACCCTTCTGTTGACTCCCTGGACTCCGCCTCTGACTTCTTGAACTTCACCTTTGACCTCTTGAACTTCACCTTTGACCTCCTGGACTTCACCTTTGACCTCCTGGACTTTTCCTCTGACCTCTTGTACTTCTTCAGTGATTTCATTCTGGAAGCACTGTTGACTGTGACTAATACGTTGCAGAAGATCAACATGTTGTTGTAACTGCTGGACTAACCGTGCCTCCTGTTCCTCTCGTTCTTGTTTTCGTTTGACTTCTTGTTTCTCTTGTTCTTGTTTCCTTTTCAGTTCGAATTGTTGTAGAAGCTCTTCTTGTTCTTGTTTTCGTTTGGCTTCTTGTTCCTCTTGTTCTTGTTTTCGTTTGGCTTCTTGTTCCTCTTGTTCTTGTTTTCGTTTGGCTTCTTGTTCCTCTTGTTCTTGTTTTCGTTTGGCTTCTTGTTCCTTTAAAAACTCAAGGATATCTGCTGATGTCGCCATCTCGTCGTAATTATTTGCACGAGTATTCACCATCAAATACTGGAAAACTGCCTTACTTTTCTTTCTTCAGTAACACTTATCCCGCCGCTGTCACCAATTGTTGCGTCTTCGGGTTCAACAATAAGTGTACACTGGTATGAACTCGCCTTTATTATTCCAACTTCACTTGACAACACTGTGATACAAGTCACTGTCAAAATACTTGTATCCAAGGTAACTCAAAGTAACTTCCTAACTAACTTCCTTCATCTAACAAATGCATCGCTTTTATATACAAATAAAGTTCTAGAAAACTTAAGAAATCAATAGAACACAAATAGAATGTTCGACGATTGATCCAGAACAAAAGTTAGTGCTTCTAGATTTTTCCATCTAATTCATCGAACGATCTCGAACAATTCGAGAAGTCTTTATCAAATTTCAGGTCTGTAACAATAGGTTTACTGCCATAGTGTTGATAGGTACAATATTCAGGAATAATAGATAAACTGCCGCTGCGGAAATGATTGGCTATTTAAAGTGGAAAACAAGTTTGGAAAGGTATTCACAAAATATGTTCTCATTCAGATACTATAGAAAACCTCTAGCTAGAAAGTTGAATAGCTCCCGAAGATGACAAAAATGTCAGATGTAATTCAATGTCCGTCGTGGTATTAGCCACGGAAGTAGTTGTTTTCTGTCAGATGTTTGCCTCATATATATTTGGAGAGAAGGGTACTTCGACAGTGTCGATTTTACTATTTCATTTATTTGATACTCTCCGGCAAAAATTCTCGAATTGCCATGTTTAGTTTCGGTGTTTTCCGAAGTTTCGATTCCTTGAATCAGTTTATTTTGTTGTCATGATTTCAACGATGACTTATATGAGCGTTCATTTCGGAATCCAGACTGATTTTAAAATAATATTTGATTATACCGACCAATTCTTCCAATCTTCCTGATGAGCTTGACAAAGCGAAATAGATTTTCGTCGACAAAAATGTATTGTAGATGATATGCGAGAGAAGTGAACCTTGCTCCAATAAAATAAACGATTTCTGTGAGTGATATTTTTGAATAACATTCTCCCTATCTAATATATTTAATGAATTTTCAAAGAAAACTAGAGATAATTAAAAAAATCACCTATCTTAATGAAAATGCGAATTTTCACTTTAAAATTTTTTCTTTTCAGATTCTTTTCATAATATCTATCAGATGTAGTTCAATGCCCAGCGTGACTTTAGCCGGGGAAGTAGTTGTCTTTTGTTAGATATTACATAAAAATCACATTATTCATTTTTCAATTTTCATGGAAAATGTTCCCCTTTTCAACATGAATATATCCCAAGAGGTTATCTTGAACGATGGAAAATAGCGACCAAAGTTTGTCTTTCAGCCGCAGATGATTCCACAACAGATTTTATGAATAGGTATTCTATTCATATTTTCGAACAAAATTCAAGGTGTGTAGCATTAGTCATAATGATCATAGACCAATGATCACGTATGGCTCTGTAGTCTGGTGGAACAAAGGCCAACAAAAAATGGCCCAGGTTAAACTTAACGGACTACAGAGACAAGCGTGCCTGGCGATTACTGGGGCCATTCGCTCCACGCCAATGGCAGCAATGGAAGCTCTTCTTGGACTACTTCCTCTCCACATAGTTCTGGAGAGAGAAGCAAGATGGGCAACATACAGACTCTACCAAGCGGCCATTAGTCTACCGCAGGCATGTGTCAGGAGAGGCAGCAGCATGCTGGAAGGCATAATAGCTCACAACATTCTGGGAATGCCCTCAGACATCATGCCTAAAACCACTAACCTCAACATGTCCTACACCGTGGTCTTCCCTGAAAGAGAAGACTGGGTTCGGAATGAAACTGACCTATGTAGGGCAAAATAAAAGGTGGTTCACCGATGGTTCCAAAACTTTGGAAGGTGTCGGAGCCGGAATATATGGTATGAACCCAGTAGTGAAACGCTCATTCAGTTTGGGTAAATTAGCTACGATATTCCAGGCAGAGGTATATGCCATTGAAATGTGTGCAAGGGAGCTGGAAAACCGACACCTCACACGAAAAACAATAAAAATATTTTCAGATAGTCAAGCAGCATTGAAAGCGCTTGAATCCAACTGCTTTAAATCCAGAGCAGTATGGAACTGCAGAGACACCTTGAACCGACTAGCACAAGGCAACAACGTTACCCTAGTTTGGATACCAGGTCACACGGGCCTAGAAGGAAACGAAATAGCGGACGCCCTAGCAAAAGGGGGGGCCGAAACAACGTTCACTGGGCCAGAACCGGTCATCGGTTTAGCATATAGCACTGCCAAGAATGCTACAACCGCCTGGGCAGACAATAAAAGACTTGAGTATTGGCTCAGTCTACCAGGACTAGCCCATTCCAAAGCATTTATTGCTTATACAAGGAAAAAACAGGACTCTGACAAACTTCTAGAACTCAGTAGAGCACATCTCAGAGTTATAGTAGATTTGCTCACTGGCCACTGCAAACTCAAACACCACATACATAAAATCGGACTTGCACAGGATACAGAGTGCCGTCTATGCATGGAGGATGATGAAACGGCTAAACACATCCTGTGCACATGCCCTGCAGCAGCCAGAACCAGATTTTCAATATTTGGCAATACAAAAGTAAGGCCAGAAGATCTGGTAAACTGTTCTCCCAACATGTTACTCAATTTCGTTAAGAGATTGGATATGCTGGGAGAAATATAACCATAGGGTGAGCCACAATAGGCCATTGGCCGCAGTGGAGAGCCTGATGTATGGGCTCACTCACATTTAAACCTAACCTAACCTAACCTAGATATTACATAAAAATCACATTATTCATTTTTCAATTTTCATGGAAAATGTTCCCCTTTTCAACATGAATATATCCCAAGAGGTTATCTTGAACGATGGAAAATAGCGACCAAAGTTTGTCTTTCAGCCGCAGATGATTCCACAACAGATTTTATGAATAGGTATTCTATTCATATTTTCGAACAAAATTCAAGTTGTGTAGCATTAGTCATAAAAGAGGTACAATATAATAACAGGCTTTGAATAACATGCATGGATAGAAAGTGTCACATGTGTCTAAAATTGTCACACAAATATAACAGAATAATATGAAAAAACCTTAATAAATACTAATAAGGTCATTCAAAAAAACAGAAGAAAATTTCACAGTATCATTCCCTCCTAGAAACACATCAATGGTGAGAAGTTGTTTCCAACTATGCCCTTATTTCCTGTTCGAATTGAGTATATGGTGGACATAGGATATTTAATTTAATTGAAGAGATTGTTCTACAACAATATGCAATTACTTTGCTTTTGACGTATATTATAATTTCTGAAACATAAACTAGAGTTGATATAAATAATATTTTAAAATTGTTTTTTCCGTTAACCTGCTGTCGTCCCC
The DNA here is from genome assembly GCA_958298965.1 of Chrysolina haemoptera. NCBI lineage: Eukaryota > Metazoa > Arthropoda > Insecta > Coleoptera > Chrysomelidae > Chrysolina > Chrysolina haemoptera. The sequence continues at coordinate 24,185,392 of OY282591.1, read as the reverse complement.
CTACGAACGGTAGCCCTCAGAAGTCGAAACATATGCGAGTCAAGGATTATTGAGGTCTAAAACGCCATCAGAAAAAAATATCTGCAGTCGCTAGTCATTGAACCCACGACCGTGATAGGAATGAGGCTCAAAGTCACCAACACAATTACACAGAAATGAGCATTATTCCTAATAACAGAAAATGAATAAATGAAGAATGTTTGTTTCTTTTCATTTTTGCATCCACTACCAGAATTTTGGTATTACTCATATTTTTACGGACGCTGTTACAAGGTCATGAAATCAATGTGCGGATTAATGTGGTGTATTCACTCTCGACTTCGCTTTAAATAACCACGATTACTTGAAGTCGATACTCAAGTGAATTAGTCCATATTGACTTCAATAAAATATCAATTCCGCGGTTTTAAAATGAATGTTCACCCAATGATCTTCTCCAAATAAACGTTTCATACCGCTTTACACACGGAGATATTGCAACTGCATAGTAAGAAACAAACATCAATCACATCTGGCAAAGTAGCTAACAAATGATATTTATTTTGATTTCAAACAAACGGTAGGCTAACTCGATTGAACCTTTCATATCCATCTACATAACCATTCCTTCAAGCAAGATTTCCCCCAGTGTTTGTTTTGTCTGGATAATACAATAATCGATAAAAAAGAAGGAAAATATCGGTAACGAAGGCGGTGTGAACGTTGCGATGTCAATCATTCCCGTAATACGAGTACTAGGTGAGCCGGCAAGATGCCTGTCGAGTGTTGTTACTGTTTGAACAACTATTTCAATTTCTGATATCTTTTCGCCACAATAATGCACTGAGACTATCTTTCAAAATCATTTTCGTTTATACAAATTGCTATATTAGTACATGCAAACCAAAGTTGGGTTTTTCTAATAGAACATTTTGTATATTTTCAATATTTTAATCCATTGTTCATTCAACTGATGAACGATTTCTTCGTTTTTGAATTCGGTTACTGCGTTGCCAATAAATTCAGAAAACCTATTTTACAGGTAGCTCAGTGGTTAAAACCGTCGCGTTCCAAGCCAGTGATGCTGCTGGTCGGGTAGGTTCAAATCCAATCGATTACAGATTTTCAATCTGATGACCCGAGAAAGTGCTAGGAATCGCACGTTAAAAGGTAAGACCTCGTTAATCCTTGGCTCGAAAAAAACAATGTTATAAACAATTTTCGAGCATGAATACAAAATGTGGATATAGTATGGATCATTGGACCATCAATATTTTCATATATGTTTGAATTTTGTAACAAACGGTAACCAAATGTTAAGGGAATTTTGAACCAAGAGACTTGGAAGTTGTCCACGGTCTTCTGCTACTTTCAACATTATCTCATAACCCACCCTACATCACTCTCTTTGATTTTCTATTATTCGAATTGGACTCCATTTCGCATAACCATCCGAGACCTAAATCCATCATTTTGGGAGATTTCAATGTATATACTACTGCCAGGTTCAAAAATTATCACTTGTGGTGTAGTACAGTTGGTTGAACCAACGCAATCTTGATTTATCAGTCTGTCCGCCATTCATTTTTCTCATCACCAATCATGATCTCTGATTGGTGGTGTGTGCTCCAGTTAAATACTCCCATCTGACCATCTTCTCTACTACTTGTTCCTTTTCCACTCTGGTGAAGTCCATAATGTCCTTCAATATTCCTGGACCTTCATTATTGGAGTTATGGGTTGATACAGAAACTCCGGCCAAGAACATTATATTGATTCCAACAAAGTGTTTATGAAAATTGGAAATATTGATGATGCCAGAATGGCTCCCTGTGGGACACCAGCGTCACCATCATTTATAGGTAGAATATCAGGTGTAACCCCATTGGGCCACCTTCATTTGTAAGTCAACATGACAATAGTAAGAAAAAATAATGACAACATATCTTTCACGATGATATTTCGATTGTAATTCATTTTACCTAAGTTTTCAGGAAAGCAATTTGAAAAATTATATTTCGACATATCCGTCATCTTTAGGAACCTCTCTTCATATTGTTTTCTCCTCTTTCTACAAGCAATCATTTCCGTGAAACTAACGGAAGTACTATTTCAGCCGAGTTACGATAGAATGAAAGAATAACAAGAACTAATTTATTATAAATTTGAGAATCTATCCCGGGATTTATCATATAAGGTTTGAATTATTTAATTTGTAGCGGATTCTATATCTGAATCTATTCTCTAATGGTCTGAACTAATGTCGATAAAATTTCACTAAATTGGAATGAACGTGTCAAAGTTGACAGTTCGCAAAATAAATCATTAATGGCTCAACGCTTTTGTCAATTGATTGTTAAAAATGCTCAATAGCTTTGATCAAATGTCATTTATACTCAATAGAACATTGTGCTCGCGTATACAGAGAGTTAGTTCGACAGCATTATTATTCACTTCATCTATTTGATAGAACTTCATTTCAAATAACCAGCTTCAGTTTGTTGATGATGAGTATGGATGGATTAAAACTGAATCTGCTTTTCAACGTGTGTTCGTCCAGGGGCGGCGCTTTCCTACACCTACAAAAGGTTAAGTTTTTCTGTCCAGATTTCCAAGATTCACTTCATTTTCTACTTCTTTTGGTAGGGAGAGCACACTGTATAATGTTCGTTGAATGGGCATGCTTCTCCCTGTATATGAACGCCGTAGTCGCGCCCGATCTGAGAGATGCAGTTGTTGCATTAGGCGCTCGTACTGTGGCCTACGGGACAATATCGATTTGCCGCCCCACCTATTTTCCTAAATTGGGTGAAATTAGCTGTAAGTACTGTTGTGACTTTCGTAGAGTCAACCACGGCGATCCGAAGTGCCAAGTGCCACGCGACTAAATTTGAAAGAAGAAGAAGAAGAAGTAGTATTAATTGTTTGTTTTGAATAATAATATTTTTATTTCATTAATTTTTTTTCACGTTTTCATTGATGCATTCTATAATCTTGCCATGACCCAAAACAAAGAATCTGGTCAATTTTAAGTGATGCATTTCTCAGATGCAAGCGACTATATTTGACAAATTATTGATCGCTGCTGTCGGAATGTTGAAAAAAGCAGTTTTTTTGATTTAATATTTTATTTTATTGATGATTTATAATTTTATTAACAATTTCTGATCTTGGCTTGACCCAAAACGAAGATTTTGGTCAATTTTAAGTGATACATGTCTTAGATGCAAGCGACTATTTTTGTTAGATTATTGGGTGCGACTATCGGAGTTTTGAAGAAGCTGATATTGGATGATATTGGATCAGACGGCACCTACGGCAAAAAATTGAGAAATTGAAATATTGATTCACACAAAAGCAACAGCCGATGGCAACCTTATGAACCTACCTCGTATAAAGAAAAGTAGCACGTCTCGAACGAAATGAATAACATTTATAATTTCGCTCTTGTTTATTGAAACGAATGTAAAATGATATGATTTTATGTTTTGTTCAAAAACTGCGAAAGCCCAGATTAGTGTTGTATTTGTAATGATAACGAACATTCCATGGAAACAGACTTGGCAACAGGGGGCATGTGATTGAATGATAACCCGCCAGTTTTAACCTTTTGAGATAAGATAAGCTCTCAGGCTGGCCTGCATATCACGAATACCCAGTGAAATAAGAATCGAACTGCTACTTGTTTAGTTTCGAATGAGAGTACACTGAAAATCAATTGAGGACAAGTCAATTTTTGTATCATTCCGTGGGTTACGAAATCACCATGAACTATCCCTATGAACTTTATGACGGTGAACAGATATATACTCATAGGAACAACGTTCTATTTCAAAGACAATATATTTCCTTACTTAACAACGAATCAGTGGATTTCAAATTTTGAAATTCAGCCAATAGAATCGGAACTACAGTGAAAATATAGCTTGTCGCTGTATTTTCACGGTGATTAACCTGCTTAGTTTTTGTTTTACTATCTGGCAAGTGAAAATAATGATTTAAATTACAAACGTCAAATTCATGTGTTTTGACTAGTTATCTTTATTTATCAATATGAGCGATCGTTGGGGACAAATGTCCATTGGTATCATAGATGAGGCCGTGAAAAACAGTATTCCGTTGAATACGGCTAGAAGTAAAGCATCAATTACCAGGTGACACGATTTTTCTTTATTTCAAATCGATATATTGTCGCCCTAAATATAATTCGTGGTATGATTAAAAACCTATAATTTTTTGGAATATCAATTCATTGGCAGTCCCAATGCAAGAAAATACAACTCGTTCTGCGTATTTTCAGCTTCGGGATTGCAATTCATTAATATTCCAAAAAATTATCGATAATAATCATACCCAAATGCAGCCCAAAAACCATTGAAACTTTGAAGTTATCTGCAGACACGACTGAATGTGGATATATAGGCCGAATGGCAGTTTTAAACAAAAGATAACTCTCCTTTGGAAGTGATCAATGCAGTAAAAAGTTTATTTCATGATTTGCTATGAAAACGTACGCAGAAAATAAAACTACATGATTCTTTGCATTTTTCTGAAATTATTTTAAATATTATTTCACCTATATGAAATCGTCAAAAATATAACGTCTATTTGAATTCATACTTGGAATAGTATATTAAACAAGTTTAGAAAAGTTTTACTAAATGAGTGTAGTTTTTGAGCATATAAATATGACGTCTGAGTTAATTTGACAGCAAAAAGGTGCATCCTTTTTTATCGCGATAAAAATGCATTTTCCTCAATAACAGACTTCATCTATACTTAGTATGCGGCCGTCCCTCCAATTTCTGTCCTGTGGCAAAATCGGTAAACTGACCTAACACTTCACCTTTTGTTTTACTGTTTTTTTTTTCTTAGGTTAAGGTACACAGATCTGTAATTATTCTTTTTAGTAGCAACCAATAAACAATTTATTATTATTATTTTTTTCCTAAAAGAATGTATCAGTCAGGCCCTGTCTACGAAGCCCCGATACATCCGGAGGGCGCGCTGGATTGTTTAACCAGATAACCACTCCCCACGTCCGTGGAGTAAGTGATAACTGGGTCCGAGAATCATGGGCCCTGAGCAGACGCAGTGAACAAAGTATGGCGGCCTTCTGCATTCGTCAGGCTAAGATTTCTGCCATATTCCGGCAAGCCGGTATGATTTTTAAGTTCGAGAGCAGTGTTTCCATCATACCACTAACCACTATAATAAGAACCACCATTTTAACAGAATGGTTTGGGTAGATCCTATGCCTGTTATGTCTGTGGATATAGGCTGAGACCGCATATGCTGGACATGATGACAGCAAATGCATAAGGGTCTCAGGCGCCCCCCCACGACAGGCTCTGCATCTAGTGTCGGGGACCTCGATACACGACAGGCTCTGCATCTAGTGTCGGGGACCTCGATACCCTTCACGCGGCTACGGTAGAACAGGGTGTTAAAGACACCATCCTGGCAGGCCATTATGAATCCCTCGGTCTCCGACTTTAGCTCACTTGACCTGAGGAAAGCAAAGGTCAGATTTTTGGATAAGCCAAGGTCTTCAATGTTCTTGCATTTTCACCAGAATTATGAACACATGCCGAATTTAAATCAATCGGACGTCTGGAAATGGGTGAAAATCACGTTCAAAGTTTCCATTACATAGATACATACATACATACATACCTACATACGTATAAGTATACATACAAGTGAAGCTAATATAAGCGCGTTAAATAAAGTAAGAGATTTTTAGCTAAAAAATTGCCTTTACAGGTGGACAGCCAGAATTAATTTTCCTCAGTTACTCTTTTTTCATCAAACGTGGGAATGAAGCTGGTGATTTACAATGAAGATCCGGCGTGACTCAAAATAGGAAATTTCAAAATTATTTTTTTTAAGCACAGCACATCATAAAAGTTGAAGTAAATAATGTTGGTGTATGCGAACACAATGTTTTTCTGAGTACAAATTACATTCGAGCTATAGGTATCAATACTATGCTAATGATATGAAATTTACAGACCACGGGCAATTTGTAATATGCGTGGAGGAACCATTAGAAATCATAGAAATTGAACATCGAGAGATCATGAGCAGGAGGGAAAAAACATAAGTATTCAATCCAGCGCTTCTACGGAGGTTGAATAACAAAAAAATGATAAAGATCAGCACAGATTTCTGTAAAATTTCACACCTAACGTTTCCACATTACTGGTACACCATTTTATTTTCCATAATAAATAAGAGATGTTTGTATTCATATGAACAATCGAAATTAGTTTGTTGTCAATTATCGAGTAAACTTTTAAAATTTAACGGGCATTTCAAGTCAAAAATAAATCTTCATTTCGACTATTTATTGATATTGGAAAATTCCATTAATTCTTGAATTTTCTAAAATGAAGTTTGTTTCTCAAAGAAATTCAGCGATAATCTATCACTTGACAATACAATTTTTCCTCTAGATGAGTTTCCATTATTACTCAACCTGCCATAAATCAGTGATAAGACTCGATCAAGTTATCAATCTGATTGTAAACTGCTAATAACTTTTGTTCGATAAAATATATCGATATCCTCAATCAATAATTTCGTGTGTACGGTGGAATTTTGTTTCCTAATTCCGAATGTCAACAGAATCCCAGAAGGTATTGAAATGTGTGCAGGCCTCTTCGAACTTCAATTTTGAATGTGCTACACTACAGGTTTACCAACTTGAGAAAACCATTTTTTGAAACTACATAGATAGTCATTCCACTATATATTTCGATATTAAAAAAGTAATTTTTTGTACAACTGTCATTAAAAATAAGGTTTTTAATTCATTGACATATGAACTAAAAACTGACGTTTTCACAAAATCACTTTCAACACTAGTGTTAAAAATACTTTTAACATTAGTGTTAAAAGTAGATGATGGATACTCAGTAATATAGATCTCTCTAATAGAAACACTTCAATCAGATATTATAATGAGAACACCTACTCAAGAGGAATTATTTATAAAAGTTTTGTATTTGTGCAATTGGTAATAGCGATTCCTTTTGAAGTTACAAACGAAGTAGTATTCAGTCCAACTGTAGAAGATCCCATCATCACTGACAAATAATGACATTCATATACAAAGTGCGTTGGGGGTTATTATAGATGGAGCATCTGCCAGTGTAACCCAAAGATCGTGTGTTCAAATCCTCATGTATCTTTTTTTTGTTTTTTCCTACTAGCAGTAACTGTTGTACAAAACAATTTGTATGATACATTATTTGTTAAAAGTGATGCCACTTTTGACACTTGTGTCATAAATAACCATTAAGTTGAAAGTAATCACGCGGTTCAAAGTAACTCCATTTTAGGGAACTGATTTCAAATATCTGATGATGAAACGGTTTTTCCAACTGCCAAGTCGTCAGCTTAGGAATGCTCAACGTTTAGACAAAACTGTGTATGGAAACCTGAAAGGGTCTGAGGTGGAATCCTAGAGGCATACTAGCAGTTGATTTGTTAACACTAATTTTTCATTTTCTCGCACGTTGTCCACCTGATAACAACGAGTACACCGATATCTAATGATTGATAAGTTGGAGTTCTGAAAGTATACAGGGGTTATTATTAAGCATTTTTGTAATAATAAAGTGAAGGTAAAGTATAATTTTTGTTGGTATCAGACGTCGTCACACACATACTTACATGTGTGGTTTTAAGATTACTAAAAACCTTATTGACCTAGCAATTGATAATCAATTCCTGTATGATGAATAAATCATTTCCACGAATTTTATTACTTCCCAGTGTTAATTAAATTATATTCTTCATGGAACTAACTATCGATGATTCGGCTCTTCATCTACTCCAAAAAACTTCGAACTTGTAAAACACGTTGTAGTCAGATGTTATCACAGGCACACTGCACATGTATTTCTGCGATATGACGTAAGTATGCCACCATTTTATTTTCATTTTGAAATGTCTACTCGTGTGATTTCTTCAAGAATGTAACAACTAGAAAATACCTCCACATGTTGAGAATTTTTGCTTCGTTTCGAAGGACAAATACATCACTATGGTTTGTTTGCTCGCCAAATAATATGGAAGTGAGTTTTTGCAGAGGGAAAACAACATTTTTAACGAGGGGGAAACAACTAGTAATTTTTTGTACATCTAATGAAATCAGTGAAGTAATTATCTCTAATGAAAAATAATGAAAAAGTTTTAGGGGGCATTGAAGGATAATTACCATTCAATTACGCGGATACGTTGTATGGACATAATTTAACTCTTATGTATAAAAATAAGATCCAGAAAGTCATGAATTAATTCCCCAATACATACCCAATACATACTAATTCAGCCATTCTGAATCGATTGGCGTTCGCAGAATTGGTCTATCTCTAACTGTTCTCGAGTTGGTCAGCTCTGAATCAGTTTTTAGATGTTTTTTTGCCGCCAAAAATTTTTATGATTAGTTTTCGACATTATTGTTATAAGATTCAGAATCAGCACGTCAAATTACTTTCGAGGACAAAAATTTGAAATTCAAAAATGAAAAATAAAAAAATCTCAGAAAATTTAATGTTTTATCTTAAACACCTTTTTCATACATTTTTGGAATGAGCATGAAATTTCACGTACACAGTGCGAATTTCGAGTCGATGTGACAACTTGGTACTTTTAATGATTTTTAGGGGTCCCTTGCAACTTTTTCGAGTAATTTTTAATTTCTTTTGATTGACTCGAAAATAACAATACATACTAATTCGGCCATTTTGAATCGACTGGCGTTTTCAGATTTCGTCTATCTCTAACCGTTCTCAAGTTGGTCAGCTCAGAATTAATTTTCAAATGGTTTTTTTGGCGCGAAAAATATTTCTGATGAGTTTTCGACATTTTCGTTCAAAGATTTGGAATCAACACGTCGAAATACGTTCGGAGATAAAAATTTGAAATTTGAAAAATTTAAATTTAAAAAGTTCAAAAAATTATTTATCATGATATACTTGCCTTTTTTGCCCGTCGATTTTTTTCGTTCAAATTCCCAATATATACTAATTCAGCTATTCTGAATCGATTGGCGTTAGCAGAATTCGTCTATCTCTAAACGTTCTCGAGTTGGTGAGCTCTGAATCAGTTTTCAAATCGTTTTTTTGGCGCCAAAAATATTTCTGATGTGTTTTCGATATTTTCGTTCGAAGATTCGGAATCAGCACGTCAAAATACGTTCATGGACAAAAATTTGAAATTCTAAAAGTGAAAAATAAAGAATTTCAGAAAATTATCTATTATCTACTCGACTTTTGATTTTTTTCGTTCAAATTCTCAGTATATACTAATTCGGCCATTCTAAATCGATTGGAGTTCGCAGAATTCGTCTATCTCTAACCGTTCTCAAGTTGGTCAGCTCTGAATCAGTTTTCAAATGTTTTTTTTTGCGCAAAAATAATTGGCGAGTTTTGACATTTGGAATAATGAACTTAATTAAAATTAATATTGAATTAATGAAAATGTTATGATGTACACCTAATGAAAAAGTAGTTTCCCCCTCGATTTTTAAGTTCCAATACAAGGTCAGAATTCAGTCAGAATTAAATGTGGGGGTGGTAGAATGAATATAAAAATACTGTATTTTAAATGGCACTTCATGTTTGTTTATTAGATCACAAGGATACTAGGCTTAGTACACTTATAGACCAGAATGATAACTGCCAGATAAGAAGGTATCTGGGTATTGGGTCTAATGAATAAACCTTAAACAAATGATTTCACTCAGATTTCTTGAAACAGACCTATCCATTTTATTAATTAATGAGAAAGACAAACCTATAGTAAAAGCTTTTGCTAGCTTTTATTCATAACACCCAATAACTTCAAAGACTGTGATAAAAACTTCGAAATAACATTAAAAAACTATTTGAACCATCAGATGAGAAATCCCTACCATCTCCAGTGTTCAATGAAGATGCGAAGACTATGTATCGATTCCACATTAAGAATATTTGGATGAAAAAAAAAATTGAACTGATGAGTGAAAAATATTGCTTTAGTACCATAACACGGTAAACATGAAGATGGAAATTCAGAAATATATATGAGCAAAAACATCAGTGATTCTGGGATGATCCTTGCGGCTTTTTTGGTCTCTATGAATAGGACATTAAGTATGATGATAGCAAAAATGCTTTTTTCGACCCAAATATTTATGAATGAACTGAAGAAGACTTATTTTTTTGTTGATCTTCCTAACTTGTACTGATTACTCGATATTTGCCAGAGCATTTATTCTAGACTTACTTGGCACCCCCGAGACTGTTAGTTCTTTACGGTTTGCTAAATTACTGAGACAGTTCACTGCTTTTAGGAAGCGCCTGAATGAGGAAATCAGAAGTATTTAACTTCAGTAACCTTTTCTCAGATTCTTCCGTAAACTTGGTTCAATATCACGGCTCTCCATTTTCCTCAAGTTTTTAAAGTAATAATCAATATTCTGTTTGGATCGATAGGAAAATAAGGTATTGCAGCGGTTTGATGCACAGGCTGTTCGAAACTCCAGCATTGCGATAATCGGTTCGAGTCCGATATAGGCACAAGCGATTTTTTCTCAAATACCTTGTATCGGATCGATAGGCGACCGCATGCCTTGTTGAAAATCAAGTGTATTGTGAGTTGTCTAGATGCCAATCTCGTCTAGTGCAACATGGAGGAAACGTCGATCTCCCGAGGTGGTGCTGTACGTTTTCCTGGATTTCCTGCAGCTGAAAAGTGAATACGCCACCAAAAATCAGTAAGTCGCCCCAGCAAATAATAACAATAACCGCCCTTGGGTATACTCTACGAGTGTTTTTGAGGGTGTATTATTATTATGTCGCTCCCTTTACCGTATTTGCTAATCAGTAATTCATATCATCATAATCACATAAAAAATGGAATAGGTATAACAAAATACTTCGTGCGGTTCTGATGCAACCACTGACATAAGATAATGAGAATATTCTCGTGGGAAAATCTTAATAGACGAATGTGGTAAGTGTGGTTTTCTGTTTAAAAATTGAAAAAAAAAAGTGTTGTGGTCTAGTTTAGTTGACTAATACCTTACAAATTACTTGTGGTGAGACAAAATGATAAAACTTTCGATCTATATTCTCATATTTTTTGGTTTAATTCAACAATACAGAGCGTTCAAGAGCTCAAGAGAACTCTATCAAGCACCCCACGCTTCTTTACAGTTGAGAAATCAAATTGTCAATTATTTTTTACATTTTAGTCCATGGGAAGTAAAGCGTGTTTTTTAGTTTTTTTAAACTAATATTTTCAAATTTAATTTAGTATTCCACTTCTTTTGGTGGGGAGAGCATACGACATGGATGTCGGTAAGTGGTCGTATTTCACCGTGTAGTTAGACTTTTTAGCATAAGTTATCAGGTTACTGTGAGTATCTGTGAATATTGGCAAGAGTTGTATTTATTCAGTTAACAATATGTTAATGTCATCACCACAAATGTATCCATAAGATTCAACGCTCTATATACCTTGCGGGAGATGGAAGTTCTGAAAAATCAATTTTTTCTTAGCGCATACACATTAAACTATATTCCATAAATAACAGAGGATGGTGTGTGTTTTTCCGAAACAAAGTTCAAATTAGCACTCTTAGGCAATGTTTACCCTGCTAGAATGCTTCAGTCACTCACTTGCTTATTGCGCATTCATTATCGTGATAACTTATTATTTCACTTTCAACTTGATAATAATGTAACTTGCGATTTTTGTTGAGTATACTTTTTTCAATTGATTATTCAATCATTTGCGCAGTATATCCATCGATCGAGTTCGCCATTCCAATCGAACACAGCTTCTGATTAGTCTCCAAAGAAATATATGTTTATTTATTCATTGCTATTCAACGCAATATCAACAGCACAATAGTCACCAGGTGATACAATTCTAAATTAGTATGGAAAATAAGAGAGGCACTGAAAAATAATACAATATTTATAATTAGAGTATGGGACTTTTTTATCAGAGTAGACCACAGGATATTCATTATCCCTTATTTTATACAGAAATTTTGCCTAACTTCTATGATATAGATTCTAAAAATTATAATTCAATCCTTCGTTAAATGCATAACCTGGATAACGTTGTGACTCCCGGAGCCGCACTGGCTGAATGCGCCGGAAGGAAGCAAGAGCTAAAAAAAAGGGAAAGAAGAACCTGTACGGGTTATAGATGTAATAGTTTTAAACGACTTTAAATGTATTAGTCCGGTGGGAACAGCGGCGAATTCGGTCGTTTTAAAGACTGATCCATTTTTGCGGTATATCAAAATGGGTCTTAGGCAGGTCGATTTCTTATGTTATTCCCGTCATGGAATGGAAATCTACGACACGCCAGCGTGGTTTTGACAGAAGTTATATGAAATATTCCAAAAATCAAAATAAAGGCGCTAAACCTTTAATAACAATAGATATATTCGAAAAATGATTTCACTGTTCGCAAGCCTATTTACCTATGAGTCATCGAAAATCTTCCAAAAATAATAACAATTTTCCGAAAATAAGTATTATTTCATGCTGAGATTAAATTTTCAGTAGTAATAACCCAAGGACATTGATAATTGTTCGAAAAAATTTTATAACAGATTTCGAAAGCTTGTTGCTTGGAAACAGACCGACGCCGTAGACAATTTTTTTTTCATAAAAACGTCTGTCTCACCTTTTAAACTATTATTTCTGACTCCATATTATTTTTCAATACAGTGGCATACCCACAGTGAACCTTTCTTACGATGATAACATTTTAGGTGATGAAAAATAAAAATATCTTGATAAAACTTAGTTTTCATTAAAACTTCAACAACACTTGATCGATCCTCAATTTCAGTACACCGATGTATTTGGGATTGAATTCCCTTCAAAATGATGTATCACAAGTATAGTAGTCCCATTGAAAATTCTGAAGTAGGGGGTGCTGGGGTTGAGGGGGTTGACAACACAATGATGGTGTATTAGGTGAAAGTGTTCCCCCTTGAAATAAAAATCGACGGGTCTGAGCGATTTTCAATTTTTTTCATGAGTTCGGATATTAGGGGGGTGACAAGTTTCAGCTGGGACACACTGTATTAGATTTATTTGACCAAGTAACAATTATGTTTTTGGAGTAGTAAACTCTCAGGTTTATTTCATTGTTCCTTATGATTGAATTGGTTTACACGGCCAACACATTACTGACAGAGCACTAAGCTTAATGTCAACTCTGCCAGCGTCCAACAGCCCAACCAATTGTATGTATCGAACGATTCCAACCTTTAACCTGACTACAATGTTGCTTTTGTTCGAAATAAATATATGTGTGAGAATGAATCCAATTAGTTGTTGGTCTCATTCGAATAAACAAATGAACACGCGTAGAGAAATAGGTCACTAGTCGGTATAGATCCATATATATTTATAAGCAGAAACTATTCGCGGCATATCGAGTATGCAGGATCAATGAAAGATCAATTGGTGGGGTAAGGGGTTTTTACACGTGTTGGCAACTTTAGAAATACAGGATATGATTGCATGTAATAAAGCTAACGGGAGCAATAAAACACAAGGACAATTCGTGTTGATCTATTTCGAATGCATTTTTTTACTAAGCATCAAAGAGTAAAAGCTAGGTCCTGAGAATGGGACAATTACCTAGGGAGGCATAGTTTCTGGGGTTTGTTTGTTTGGTATTTCCAAGAAAGAACACTTCGTGCGATATTTTCCGATCTCGGTCAACGAAGTAATGATATTTTAAGAATGATTTAAATTTGCAATCTAGAAATTTTGCTTAAATTCAAATAAATAAAATTCCATGCATGTCGCATGTTGACGGTGTTGACACGAGGAAGATGACGCCATCTCTGGAGTGGATTATAAAAGTAGACCACTAAGTCATTTGTTTTGTCTTCAAAAAATTCTAAACAAAATCTAATCAGTCGGTACACCAGGGTTTTTAGACATCTTACCTCTTCCCTTGCTTCACTTGAGCACCCTAAAGCTAAAGGATATGTCACTGCCTATCATTAGCGCTCACTGATCCGCACGCGTCGCGGGAATCGCATGTTTTTTTAAGATGCGTTCACTCACCGGTATCGCACTACACGAATTTTAACATCAGTGCGATCTCGGCGTCACGAGCAGTGCGTAGAGTTGTTTTGCGCAAAATGAGTGGCGGTAAAGAGGAATTTTCAATTGCCAGCTGCCTGTTAGCAGAAAAAAATGAAAAAAAAAAACGTAAAGTATGGATACGCAATATTTGCCAGAAATGATCAGTGATCAATGATATAATTTATGGGCCATTTAAAAGAACTTTTACAAGTTATGGGACACGTCACAAAAAACTCACATAAGCAAAATGATAAAAAGTAGTAAATTTTACAATTAAAAACCTAACATCTACATATATACTTATATATAAATACATGTATATATATATACACATATGTTCGGATAGGTTTCCGCGGTCAGATATTTGGAAACTGGAAGTTCGGGTTGAACCGCGTCTAGAATTTGTTGAAATTCGACGTTTCGGCTCCGATTTTGGAGCCATTTTCAAGAAAAAAGAATAAAATGATTGAAAGGGTGTGAAGTTAGGACCCCGGCGTCAAGTTACAAAATCCTGATGATACCTGAGGAATAGGCAGATTGAGACCTAACTTTCAATCATTTCATCCTTTTTTCTTGAAAATGGCTCCAAAATCGGAGCCGAAACGTCGAATTTCAACAAATTCTAGACGCGGTTCAACCCGAACTTCCAGTTTCCATATATGTATATATATATATATATATATATAATTTGGAAAGATTATTTGGGTAAGCAGCAAGCAAAACGTGTACTCTTTTAACACTATATTTCCAATATTTCAACAGTGGTTACTGTCATCTTCAGGGAAGCTACAATTAATAAGCGAATATATACTAAAATGGAGTGAAACCCAGTAACAGCTATACTTACTGTGTCTTTGAGGTTGATTGCAAAAAGATGTGATGAAAGTGATACAACAATTATCGAAAGGGAAACATGAAGTTGATGATAAAATAACATTAAAAGGTCAATAATTAAAATAATTAGTCAATTAATATACATTTTTTTAAATTTATATGGATAATTTCCACGTGTGGACATACTCAAGCACGTGTCTATCATCTTGGTTAGGAAACAGACAAATGACATATGTTTCATGTAATTAAAAGAAGAAAATTATGAAATTGAAGTTTGACAGGTAGAGTCCACGATTTGGCCTCTGCTTGTGAGTAAACCAGCCAATTGTACCACTCAGAAGGGCGAGCATATTTCTTCTACCTACATACAGAGACTCATGGCGTCTCAGTCATACTCATTAGACATACCAGGAAGTTTTTAGCTCATATCTCCGCAGCCGTTTGACATAATCCCATCAAACCTGGTATCACTGGATCCGTAATGACGATCCCTAACCAAATATGCAAAAATATACTGGGTTTCCGATTCAAAAATAACAGTCATTTTTACTCAAATGCGGATAACCCTATATATTTTGGGTGGGGTTCAAAAATTGGCCCATCGGAAAATAAAATCGACCTATCCGAGTATTTTTCCAAAATATCGTTATATTGAGAATTAATGAATTTATTCCATAATTGAGCGTCGCACTGTATAATTTTTACATCGTCGTGAAAAATGCATACAAACAAACAACTTAGACACATAGTCCACTCTCGATTCTTAAAAATTTGTGACGGTAGTAAAAATGCAGATGTTTATTTAAAATTTTCAGTATGTGTGCCAAGTCTAAATTAGTATAGATCGCAAACAAAGGAATCATACCACGCGTTTATTTCAGTAATTTGACTCGGAATTTGCTTCGATCTGATACATAATAGTCCCTTCAGAAAAATACTCATAATAAAAATGTTATGCTTAGAGAATTACCTTTTCCTTTTGAATACACATCGCGAATTTGTTCATCACTTTCAGCAATTCAGCAAAATCTCACAGATAGAATCAGGAAACGGAAGTACGGAAGAGTGCTCAGGTGGGTTCACGACTTAACATAGAGTTACGCAGGGAGGTATAGCAGGGCCGTATATTAATGACTGTAATACTATTTACATAGTTCTTTTGATTTGGTAGATACCTACTCAATACAAATATAAGGCTTGAAAAAATATCGGTAGGAGATGTTGCTGCCACATCATCTCCTGCCAATCAAGCAATTTTTCAGAATAGTTTGCTTTCGAATATTATTTTATGATATGCTTAGTATACCTATGCGGTTTAAAATATTACCACTCTGCCGGCCATTATACAGACTTAAAAGTTTTCGAGTGTTAGTAAACAAAATAAAACTATTTTTAGGATTCATTAATTATTTTTAAGGTAATTCAGTCCGCTGCAAATACATTTTAAGAGCAAAACGTCAGATAACAAGTTTTAATTTATATTTTTAAAGTTGCCTTGAAGAACTCTTTAAGAATACAGAATTTTAAAATACAGTTTTAAAATTTAGTCTTGAAGGCCTTTTTAGGATGAGCCTTTTTTGGCTAGAAGCTGCTTTGTGATGGTCTCAGGGCTGTCTTGAAGATCACTTGGTTTTATACAAAATTTTATTGTGTAGTTTTAAAGCGATCTTGAAGATGGGAATAAGAGCGTTAATGTTACTTGGGTGTACATTGAACACCATAATGTTAAATGTAATCACATGTAAAGAGGGCTTCAGACAAAAAAGAAATATAATATACTGAATATACAAAAACTTTGGTGTTAATATAAATCAAGACATGAAAACTACCAAAAACACTAGAACTACGTCAATTTAACCCGACGCATCTTCAAGAGCTGGAAACTTCTTGCTTCTAAAGATGGCAACTTTCTAAGCTAAACGGACGTTGAAAGAAATTGACATGGTTTTGATAATTTGGGTATTTTCTATTTGTATATAATTCAAAACGAAATCAAGACAAATTCCAATTTAAAAAACTCATATTTGTGTGGATAAACATCAACGAAAAACAGAAATTACGACGTGATGCCAGAGGTCATTCGCTATATTTATTCGAAACCGTAAGCATTTGTTCAACTGATATAAATGAACAAAGTCAATATAACGAAGAGGTCATCATTTTCCAATAATTATTAAATATAACTCACACCTACAGAGTGAAAAAGGAGTCAAAATCGAAGCAATTTTTTTTTATACCAAAGCGAATTCATACAACAATCAACCTATCAAAAAATGTATCTTAAAATTAAAAATAAAAATTATTCATCACCCTGAAAAATGTTGTTTGGATTTTTTTTGTATTAAAAGTTTCTAGTTCTGTTCTCCAATTCAAGGAGTGAACCATTCATTAATTTATTCCCAAAGGAATAAATATAAACTACGACTAATCGATTTTTTGAATCAACAACATGTTAGCCTTGTTTTCTTTTGAACATAGAATAAGAGCTTCACATACAGATGTTCTCAAACTGAACGGAACATAGAAACGCTGAGGAAATGAGACCAATTGATAAATGTCCAACAATGAGCCCAAGGTTTGCAACAGCATGTGTTCTGATGTCGTAGTTAACAGTGAAACTTAAATATTCCTGAATTTCATGCCTATCGTTATTCATTAGGAGGGGGGTTCGGCAATTATTAATTGTTCTTATTTACTCTCTCCTATATCATCCGTTCATCGTGCTCACCGTGGGATTTTCATTATAGTCAATTTTGAAAGGGTTTTATCGACTGTTTACAGTCACTTGTTCAATATCTATCCCTTCTTTAAACGCAGTATCCAAACAGCAGCATTCATCCCTGTAGACGATAACAGATGGCGAAACCTTGCGTGAATACGACCATGATGACTTAAACTATACTGATGAGGAATAATAATTTCGAAATAGCCCTGCGGTTGGTGGCCGGCCATTTCTATCTGGCGAAGTAAAGCTATTTGCCTGAGACAGCACTTGGAAAGTCATTCTTTTTTAAAGAAAAATCTTTGCACATACATTCGGCCAAAGTTTCCTCACGTATGTCAAGATTGGGTCCACGGCTGCAAGTTTTCGCAAGTCATTCAATCGAATGTACCATGACTGTTCGTGATTATAAGGAGCGCCTTGTGCAACCTATCTAACCTCTTTAGTAGGGCCTTGTTCAGGCTGCATGAATAACATAAAGCAGGTTCAACAATTTGCTTATAGATCAGTATTAGGATGCTTACACTCGAAATGGAGCCAATAGCTATGAGGAGATAGGTCAGCTTAATACTGTCTTATATTAAGCATGTTGCCCAGCAGCACCCCTCATGTAGATCGAATCCTCTACAGGCGATACCTCAACCACCAACTTCCTGGGAATGTTTGCATCAATTTTGCGTAATTTTTTCATGAATTTGATGACTTGAGACTAACTCGCTTTCACTAAATGTTTACAAAATTTTGGACCTGAGTACAAGTATTCGGAGATACTCGACCTCTGTGGATACGATTGCATCACTTGCGGATTTGGAGTCTCACCCCGAAAGTCCTTCCAACTAAGTCTCACCATATACTGGGGTACCAGTAGAGTTGAGAAGTCAGATATGAACAAAAAGTGAAAAGTTAGAGAGGTTAAGTTCGAGTGAGTCAGCGACTGGAATCCAATGTACGTTTTGTATTCGAACTGACTAATTGAATTGTCAGAATTGACCGTTGATTGTTGATTGTTAGCTGTAAACAAACAAATCATAACTAGCCCAGTTTTTCTGTAGCTACGCATTACAATATCATAACAAAATGCATTTTTCAGATACGGTAGTCCTAGATAGCGCTGTCGCCAAAGAAATAGTTCGTCCAGACAAAAACAAGAACAGTTTCATAACCTCACCTCTATGCGGTAATAATATAAAACACGCGAACCAATATTCGGAATGCAAGAAAGGAAATGTTCCCATATCCAGGATGACATATTGGCCTTATCTGAAATAAGGGTGACATGAGTCTGACGTGGAAAGGTAGAATAACTCACAGAAAACAAATTTCTGCCGGCCCAAATGAATTGAATGCGATGAAATGGAGCAATATTGACTAGGGTAAAAACAAAAAAATTGAACAAGGTGTCCTGTCTGATTTGAATTTATCTCAAAAATTTTAAGTTATTGCTTTTCACCCGAGTCGTATGAAATAAACTCACGTAACGAAAAGCAGGCAATTGATGCTCCAAAATTTAATAAATTTTTCGTTGCGGCAGGAGAATACGTAATCTGTTATGAGAAATTGAGAACCGACCGAGTGCTGTGAATTTAGTTACATGCCCAATACCTACCGATTACAATTTTGTTTTTCCTACATCTATTTGAAAACTGATTAATTTCAGGATTGGTGTTATGATAAGATTTCAATCGAGCCAAAAAAGCGTTGGTCTCTTTGTGGGAATTGGTGTAATTGTGGGCAAAATTAAAAGAAGATTCTTTGTCTGCTTTGGTGGTTTCAATTAAGAAAATATATCAATCTGGCCAAGGGAGACATGTGCTACATGTTGTGAATACGCGAATTTGGAACGTTCTTAATATGAGAGAAAATTGATGAAATCAGTATCACTAACCTGAAAATTTAGAGACCGACTGTTTTAAAATTCAACCCGTCTTTGTAGTTGATTATATTTAAATTAGTTTTTTTAGTACATAAAATGATGATTCAAATGTTAATATTCGATTGATAGACACTATATTCAGAGCTGATTATTGTCGAAAATGTCGAAGTCTACTCCAAAAAATTTATTTTTATCATACTGTCAAAAAATCAAGCCGTTTAGGACATATGTTTATATAAACTTTTCGTCCTGAAAACGTTCGAAGAATCATCCTTCGAAGTTTGTGAGAATATTTTCTTCTCAAATTTCTTTATGTTATGCAATACTGGAAAATGTTCGCATTAATATTTTCATTGTAGCTCCTGAACCGTACAAGTAAGTGAAAAACTACAAGAGAACAAAAAGATCTTAAATGAAACAATATTGATCATTCCTGTCTCATAATATGTCAGTGACAGCCGATTTTTTTTTTCTGGAGGATTGAACAAGCCTTGGCTCTGAAAAAATGAGGACTCTGTGAATTATTTGAGAACTGATTATTGTCGAAAATGTCGAAGTTAACTCGTCTGGGAAATTTTCAAAGAATCACCTCCCGAAGTTTGTCAACATAATCAGTTAACACCCTGTATATTGAAGAATGTGACCAATTCTTGGTAGTCGAAAAAGTTTGCAAATTGAAATACTCTCGAAAACATAATATAGAAAGCAACTTTCAGAAAGTTTTGTTTTATGATTTTTTCCTATGTTGAAATTCCTAAAATGAAGTTGAAATATTATTCCTTTTCATTGCACAAATTGTATATCCCAGTGAATGAAAGTATTTCATCCCATAATTTTCAAGTACTTATCTCTCCCAGTCAATAATATTTACACAATTCTCTTATCTTATTCTTTAATACCATTTCCCAGGTTTTCAGTAGATATCTAAATATCCCCTTTTATAGCCCAACTAACGAAAGCCGATATTTTGCTTAATTTTTTTCAATGTTTGTTGACGTTGGCTGTCCGAGAGAAGCATGGGTCGAATTCCATAAAAAAAAATATTTCTGGACTGCTTAGGACATTTTCATTCATTATCATCATCCAAATAACAAATTTGACATGTTCACAGATACGTAGGTATCTGGAATAGATATAAGCATAAACTAAATTGAAACGTTGAAAAATAATGCAGAACGCATATACTCATTAATAATACAGTCAGGTGTTGCTGAACACAGTTACTGTTGCCACATTTATCAAAATGTCTTCGTTATAGGGAAGGTTGGGTTAATTGTATCTGATACGATGGAACTAACTATAACCCTTCTCAGCTTTATTAGGTACTACCAAGGCTTTATTTGCCATTATCACATTTTACTTCATATTCAGTGTCATTTCCAAAGTACACACCATATGACAAACTTTTTTATTATGGGTTTTTCAACAAAAAGTTATTCCTGATAAAAGTTTGTGCTAAACACGCACCAAGAAAATAAAGCAAAACATGTGTAATATACGAGGTGCATTGGAAAACTTGATTTTGAGTCAGAAGTAAAGTACTTTTATTTTGGAAAAGATCATAAAATGTTATTTGAAAAAGTTGTTCAGCATTGAAAAATACATCTGAATTTGAACTCATGGTCATCTAAGAGATGTTTTATATGTTCACCTTTTTTTTTAATGGAGTGTTCAAAAAATAAAATTGCTTGAAACGATAAATAAACGATATTCTGTATACAACGATTCATTATAAAAGCGAGTAATAATACAAATTGCCCAACTATTACGTTGACTACGGTCATTTTTTTTTTTTTCAAGTTAATTCAATATTAAAATTTTTGGTGCAAAGTACTTTTTATTTTGTGTTAACACCCAAAATTGCTCAAAATAATACAGTATTGTAACAAGAAAATAACTTTCAATAATATCGAGTGATAAAACATCAAAATAAAATTAGTGTCTCAGCACAAACTGATTACATTTATTTTGTGGAGGTTTTCATACCCAAAATAACTGTTTTAAGTTGGGTTTGAATACAAACGAATGATTGATATGGTTGTTAAATGAGTACACCTGTTACTATTTAACATCTCAGTATGATGTCCATCCCGCAACATGCACAGTTCAGTTCTTCTTACAACATCTTAGACTGCATTCGTAATGTGCTCCGGTTTTATGGTTCTCACGCAATTAGTAATCATAGTTCTTAAATGTTCTCTATCCCCAAAAACACGATGTTTGTAAACTTCATTCTTCAATTCACCCCATAACAAGAAATCTATTGGGGTTAAGTCTGGTGAGCGTGCTGTCATGGGATACTGTGATTAACGTCCAATCCATTTTCCACTAAATGTTTCATTCAAAAATTTTCGTATCGCAGAACTACAATGTACAGTCGCAACTGATAGCAAATTCTTTCTATTCGTCTACGCGGCATTTGATTCAAAATTGGTAATGAATCTTGTCGTGAAAATTGCAAATATAGGTTGGCAGTAAGGTTTTCATCAAAGAAGAAGGGGCCAATCACAGTATTCTTTAATAGTCCACATAAGACATTTACCTTAAATGAAAATTGGTCTCTACACTCTATAGTAAAGTGAGGGTTTTCTGTAGCACACCATATACAGTTCTGTGAACTTTCTGTTGCATTAGCTGTAATTGTTGATTCGTCAGTCCATAAAATATCTTCCTTGAATTTCCTTGAATTTCTTTTTATTGATTTGTGTGTGAGGTTGGTTTCCTCCAATCTCTCTGCTCGTAAGTCAATTCCCGCCTGGAATACAGTTGAATAGGACCCTAGAGGTTGAAATATGTGTCCTAGGTCCACAACTGTATACACCTGTCCCAGCACCTGCATTCAGTAGTTCCTCTATTCGGATAATCCACTCGTCTGGATTAGGATGGTGTAAGGCAGGTCTTGCTTGACTGTTGGGGGCATTATATCGGAGGTCATTCACAGAACGTTGTGACTTTCACATGATGTCAATCTGCTACCCCTCCATATAAATCCGTTGTGTGCAAATAGCAATATGCCCAATTCTGTATGTTGTCCATCTGGCCTCTCTGTCCAGAAGAATATGGAGATGAGGTAAGTCTAGAAAGATTTCCATAGCTACTGACTCAACTGTTACGTTGTGCCCACATAAGACATTTACCTTAAATGAAAATTGGTCCCTGCACCCTATAGTGAAGTGACGGTTTTCTGTAGCACACCATATACAGTTCTGTGAACTTTCTGTTGCATTAGCTGTAATCTTTGATTAGTCGGTCCATAAAATATCTTCCTTGAATTTCTTTTTATTGAGTTGTATATAATATAAGCCTTTTGTCTTTAGTACATAGTCTTTCTTTTATTGTAGAATTTTCTTGGATAGCTGATGATGGTTCTATATAGGACCGAAACATGTACTACTTCTGCTTTTTGACGGCTATCTGATTGATAGCGGTCATTCACCGTTTCACCATCCTTTTGAACTAGATGGGAAATTAGATTGTGGAGACGACTTTGCGTTTTACTGATTTGTATATCCATACCACACCACTTTGAGATATAATGGACTTCTACAACAGGACACTTCTGTATGTTGCCCATCTGGCCTCTCTCCAGAAGAATATGGAGATGAGGTAAGTCTAGAAAGATTTCCATAGCTACTGACTCAACTGTTGCGTTGTGCTCTGAAATATCCACTGAAAATTTTCTTTTATCGAAAAAATACTCCCAACATTCATTCTACAATAACATGTAGACGTTTTGTGATGAACATTTCTGTGTGATTTGAACACTCTGAGTGCTTCTGCTAATGACACTCTATTGTGCAAATCTAAACAGATCTATGCGAACAAACTATGCCATGAAAGTCATTCTATGAGTCCCTCGAACAATTGTTTGCTGACGTAACAATAAAAAAATGTTGCGATGGTCATTTCCGCGGCGTAGATTAAATTCCTTTCCTGGAATTTCATACGACAGAGAAAAATGTTTCGTAATCAAGTTTCGTTGGTGTACGTGATTATTTCTTGGCAATGGTCATAGCGATAAACACAAAATAATGAAAATATACTGGCTGTATTATTTTAGTGATATCGCAGTTTCATAAAACTTAGTTAAAACAACATTCCTTGAAGCAAATTCAATTTATGAAAATAATCATATAAATTTTGTTTCATTGTTTTCAAATGAACCAGTAGAAATAGGCAATCAATTCACATTCATTTCGAAAGTTTTCAAACTTTGGTCAAGTGAATGGTTGGTTCATCGAGAAAGCAATAACTCTTGGAATTCTCTTCTCAAAAGTATACATTTTTCATTTTTCAATTTTCATGGAGAATGTTCCCTTTTCAACATGAATACCTCCCAAGAGGTTATCTTGAACGATGGAAAATAGCGACTAAAGTTTGTCTTTCCGTCGCAGATGATTCCACAACAGATTTTATGAATGTCCTATTCATATTTTCGAACTAAAATCAAGCTTGTTATATGTTGAGAGAGCATTACAATTTCTCCTCTACTTGCTCGAGGAAGGGATATAGACGTGAGCTGTTAATTCGTTAGGTGGGGTAACAGGATAGGCGCGCAGTAGTGCCTCTCTCTTATTTATGTGGTGTTATCATATCATTGCGTTCCTTCTTGCTCGCGTAGATTTCTGTTTATACCCCAAATGAAAAGTTTCCGATACTGTATGCATACCTACCTGCTGTTCACAGTGCGGATAGACCATTATTAGAAATACCAGCTGTTCAAATTTGTAATAATATATACAGGATCGGAAACTTTTCATCTGGGGTATAGACAGAAATCAACGCGAGCAACAAGGAACGCAATAATATGATAATACCACATAAACAAGAGAGGCGCACTACTGTGCGCCTATCCTGAGGAATTAACAGCTTACGTCGATATTCCTTCCTCGAGCGAGTAGAGGAGAAATTGTAATGCTCTCTCTACATATAGCAAGCTATTCTTTACGCTCTCATGAAACCACTATACCCAAGATGAAAACTTTCCGATACTGTATAGGGAATTTCCATCATTTTCGTTGAGTCTTCAATAGAAACTTACCTTTGAATCATTCTGGTATGCTGAAAATAAACAAGAACAGAATAACTCGCAGTCTTTTGTAGCTATGACACAAACTGCGATGTTTTGTTTTGATAAACTGTTATTTTGTAGGAATCATTGTTTCAATTTAATTGTAGCATTTTTCACAAAATTTGATGAAATTTATACATATTTCGAAAACGATGACAGATAAAAATATGATTGTATCAAGAATCAAATGAAAATTCCAAAAATTTAATAATACACAGGGTTTTCCATTTCATATCACAACGTTGATGCCAGTTTGAAGTACATCTGGCCACTTTTGTTTACGGAGAGATTATGAAACACCCGGTAGAGTTATATAATTATGTCAAGCAGAACAATATTCAATATTCTAAGAAATTGAAATTCTTTTATTTTGTAATGAGCAGGGTCTTTGTATCCTCAAATGTTCTTAAAATTGATCTTGATAGGTCTGAGAAAGTAAACTTTCACGATCTCTGAATTTTCGGAGGTAATATTTCCTAATGTTTTGTCTGCATTGCGGTAGATATTTCCAAAGGCGGTGCGAAGCATTCAAGTCGTTCGTCTGAGCCTGACTGATTCGGTGTCTGTGCTGGTTTCTTCCTATATTGTGTTTTCCTTAATAGGTGGCGTGACTTCATTTAGTCTTGATTCCACCTGTTCACTGAATTCAGATAGGTGTTTATTTATTATTATTGCTTATACCTGGAAATACTTTACCTGCCTCCACGTTTCACTTAGGTTAGTTCCTTTTGGTCGAAATTCTTAGGGTGTTCCTGAATTTCAATGACCACTCAGAATATTCACGGGTTAATACCCTGAGGTCCTATCCAGTACCTCGGTTTCATTAAACAGAATTCTATGGTTGTCCTCAGTTAGTGAGTAGTGCATGCTCTGCAACCGCGGATTTATCGGAGTGCCCATATCTGCAGTTGTGTTCGGTCAGTCGGATGGTTATGCTCCTTTGTGTTATACCGATATATACGTCACCACTGCTGGAACGAATGCGGTTAACACCTGGCCAATCCTGTCTGTAACATGCTTAATGAATGGCAGAAATCGTCTTCCATGTGGTGTACGTCATTTTGTGTCCTCTGCTCTGTTGGTGGTTCTTTCTCGTATGGCCTGTTTTATAATATATTGTAGGGTATACCCATTAATTACCCAATGCACTCTCCAAGTGACTAATTTTTTCACTGAGATGTTCTGGTGTTCATCAGGTATAAGCAACAAAAATCAAAGGACATATATTGTTATTAAATAATTATAATGATGTTCAATATTCTGTCCCACGTTGTGTTGACAATTGTTATAATAATAATGATGGTGAGAGAAAGAATGAATACTATTTTGTTCAAATAAATTGTTGATAAATGGTATTTTCTTTTCTGGTTATAAATTTGTTATCTATAAGAAATGTAAATCAGATAATAATAAAACTCAGATCAATCTTTTATTTGCTCAAACATATGCCCAGGCTAGATACTTACTCTCATTATTATTTTTTTTTTTTTTTTTTATTAAACCTTTTTCTCTGTTGCAGAAACTCTCTCCGCTCAGTTGATACCAACAAGAAACATGCAGTCTCTTCTCCTCATGGTTGGTTTCTTGAAAGGGCCTCCAGTGTGAAATTTTGCAATATTTATGACAATTGTATCAAAATAATAAATATTCAACTCAGAATCCAAAATATAAGCAATTTTATTTAATAATTTCAGGAAAAATGTTTTGATCTTCAATCAATAATACTTATTTTACTTCCCTGTGAGATACCTTAGTCTAAATAACCTCTTATCTCCTCTTTGTACGGAATCTGAGTCGTCAACAAGTTGAAAAATCTCTAAACCCGATCTTGTGGCTGCTTAGTCACCACCAAATGAAATGTCCGATTGAATATTGAACAATGAATCGAATGTTCCTACGAGCTGTCGACCTTGTTGTCGCTCCATGTGAGGTTATGTTTGAAATATTATTTTCAATTATAAAACTAATCAATTGTCCGTTAAATACTGATGAAATTAGTGAGTTTTAATATCAAAATAAAGTTCAGTTCAAAATCACCGAAGTGCACGAAATAAGAAAGTTTTTCCCGAATAATAGTTCGTTCAAGTGCCAAAGTGAAGTTATATTTCTTTCTTGAGATTCAAAATTGTGTAGATACACCAGGAAGAAGTGTTGGTGCTGATAAATACCTTGCCAAAGCCTCTGGACTCAAAGCTTTTCTTCCAATCTTCCACGATGTTTTCTTCTCTCTCTGGAAGCTTTTCTGCTGGTAAGTTCTTGTTGAAATGTATTGTATACTTTATACAAAAAGTTGTCTGCTAGTTTGGATGGATATCAGGAGTTTTTCTCGTTAAATTTTGATTTTACGATTTCTGCAAATTTTCGACAAACTGCTTTTCTTCACGTTTTTCTTGGCTTCCCTCGTCAATAATCAATCCTCTTTTTCGTTGCTACCCAACTCGTTTCCTCTATTTTCGATTTCAACGCACTCGTTTCACTCTGTTCATGAATATTCATTTTCATGACCTTTTTCGACAATCTTAGCCTACTTTTAATCTAATTTGTACAACTTAAATTACTAATTATTTACAATAACATTCTTACTAAATACTTTCAACTGCTGGTTTTATTTTAGATTCTATGAGGTTCCTTTTCAAGTTTCTTTCACATTTTTACTGTTTGATATTTATTTTATGATCATAAATTTTGAGGTTATCTTATCAATTTTTGTTGATTTTCTAGACTTTTTCTTTTGAAATATGGTTCTAAATTGTTCTCTTCAGTCTTGTTTATAATGAGATTTTAATTTGAATTTATTTTACAGTTGGTGTTGTCTGGTAGCAGTTGGTTTCTACCATGCTACGACAGATGTTGCGGAACTACCCTTTCTAGCTTCGGAAACAGAGTATTAAGGCTCATTGGATGGATTTTGATGGTGTTTTCACATTCTATGCATTTATGATGTTCTTTAGGAGTTGAGGTATAGTATTTAACCTTTCTTATTTAGTGATAATAATAATAATAACCTACTATTTCTTACACATAACTGGTTTCATAACAATATATATACGTAAAACAGACTCAATGAAGTCACGTTCCTCATTAGGGTTTGCACAATAAAAGAAGGAACCAGTACAGACACCGAATCAGTCAGGCTCAGTTGAACGACTCGAACGCTTCGTCCGTTTCCGCACCGCCTTTGAAAATGTCTACCGCAGATGTAGACGAAACGTCGGGAAGAATTACCTCGAGACCACGACCAACAAGCAATGTATTGATATATTTCGAAGGGATTTATGACAATCAGCAAACTTCAAAAAACTGTGTTATAACTTACAACATACAGTCTTTAGGGCTATGAGGAAAGCTGTACCAATCAACTTCAACTTTATGCGAATTTCTTAACAATACAAAGCATATCCATCCTGTTTCTCAGGCGTCATTTGTTTATTTTGTCAAGAGAGTTGTGCAACTTGAAGTAATCAGCATCTAAGTTTAATGCAATTTTTCATTGTATCTTTTTCTATGAAGAAATTATCAACACTCAGACTCTCGGCCTTCAAAGTCGCTGCATAAATTTTCAGAACAAATGACGTTCAATATCAAATAAAATTATCCCGTCATTATCGTCTTCTATTTATGTATGATAAATATCAACATGAAAAATTTAAATCATGTGTACGAGATTCGCCTGTAGAGTTTAAGACTTCCAAATTAGATTTAAAAATATGATACGCTTGCATAAGTTTGTTAGTAAAGGAAATATTCTCTTCAAATATTGAGTGTCTTTGTCCATTGATGTATTAAATTATAGCCTCATATTCTTCCCTTTTGACACTGAGATATATTATAAAAACAATGTCAGTAACATTTCAGATTATTTTAGCGGCAGCACTTATATCCTCAATAATCTTGTGCATTCTTTTCAAAATTAACCGGGGTTATGTATGATGCTTCCCAAAAACTTGCAAAAGGGTTTGAAATATTCATGAAAAAAAAAAGTTTATAGAGGTCGTAATGAGAAGTCACTGTCATACCCTTGTCGAGAAAGTGAATATCAAAAAAGTGTGCCTCTCGCGTCTCAAACACAACATTTCCACTTGTGATATTTTTTGAATATTTCTATTATCCTTGAATGCTTGATTATTGAAATCTATTTAGATTTGGACAACTCTTATTACGTATGAGCGCAAATTCGAATCATTAAATTTGTCCGTAACGTAATAAATACAAAAAATGGGAATTTAATGCAAATACAAATTATTCGAAACAATACACCATAGATATAGGTATTCAAAGTTGTATGTATATTTTGAATCAGTTCGTTATTACGATAAAACACTATCCATTGAAATCCCATTCCGTTTTAAGAAGGTTCATTCAGCAACAGTTGAGCAAACTACTATGTTTAATGAAAGTAAATCAACGACTGGTTCCTATCATTAACCTCAAAATGTTGTTATGACGTTCTTACTTCTTGAATAAGACATAAACTTCTAGAATAATAAACTTTTTTAAAATCCAAAACAAGAAGAAATTTTTTATTATTATTAATAGAGGAAAATCTGAACCTCCCTGCTGTTTCATTAGGTATGATGAAATTAGTAATGTATAGCCTAAGTTATGCCATTTACATTTATGGTTGTCATATAATATGAGAAACAGAAAATATACATAAAACCAAGTACAAGAAACGTAATACTTAAATCATAGAAACTGAACATCGACAGTTCGTAGGCAGGAAACATAGAAGTTTGATTCAGTGGCGCATCTTTGGGAGTTGGCGTGCAAAATAGTTATATCAACCTTCACGGGTGTGTTTTCACATAATGAACACCATTTTATTTTCGGTAATTGATCATAGAGTTGGATACGAATAAAAAAAAATACCTCTTAGAAAATAGTATTCTTGCTAAAAAAGTTGATACATCAGTGAAAAAAACTACAATTTTTCCACAACCTTTTACTGTGCTGGTATGGATGGGTGGAGAATGTCACCCTTCAATTCAGGAAATACATACATTTATATACCCTTAACATTAATTACAACTAAAAACACCCCTAACCAGACTGGCAGTAATTGCAATTAACAGGGATATACCTAACCTACCTGCAAAATAAAATTGTATCCGAGACAACAAAGGAAACATTTTAGTCCTGAAATAACAATAATGTGAAGGATTAAGATTAAATAGTAATTATAAAGTTCTACTTTAAAAAATAACAGAACTTAGCAGATTGATTAGGAATACATGGACATTAGTTCTGTCTGAGTAAATAAATTCAACAATGGTGAATAATTAAATCAAGTTTCAACTTTTAAGTTTATTGATTTCTTTTGATTCTAAATGATTTAGCTTTAATCCTTTATTTTCTATGTGGAGAAGATGGAAAAACGGTAATACATACAGATTCACAAAGAGCGATATATATATATATATATATATATATATATATATATATATATATATATATATAATTGAAAACTGCAGCTGCACATAAAAGGTAGTAAATCACATACAACAACCAATACAAGATAGATACGACAAAGGACAAAGAATACATATCGTACACACCAACAGAAGAAACTAGTGCGTACAAAAATCAGAAAGCGAAAAACGAATAATGAAGCAATAGAGAAGATATGGAAAACAAGAAGAGAACTTGATGAAGAAAAATTAAAGCAGAAAAAATGGCAAGAATATTGGAACAGGGCAGAGACGGGAAGGACGACATACGACATCTTTCCGAAGGTGGACCCAAGAAGGATACCACCGTCGTGGAAGACGACTCAACTTGTTACAGGACATGGACACCTTCAAGCATATTATGCAGGTGCAGCTGTGGAACAGAGCAAGAAGACAGCAGACATATTATAAGACAGTGTACGATAAAACAAAGACAAGACGCACGCAGGAACCTACCAGAATACCTACAGAATAAAAATATGACAGAGCCACCAAACTTCACAGATAGACAAACGCTAGACTAAAACATGATAGAATCAATAAATAGGGGATGGAATAATAATGGACAACGACGGACAAAGACAACTGCCGGATCCTGACTGAAGCATCTTCACGGGAGGTGTCACTCAAAGGAAAGGTATAAAATAGAGATGAGAAAAACAAAATAAACTTTCAAATACTGGAAATAAGAAATAAGAGACTGACAAATGTAAAAATGATAAAATATATAAATGTTAGTATTAAAGAACGAATGTAAAAATGATAAAATATGTAAATGTTAGTATTGAGGAGAGTCTGAAAAATTTTTGGGAGTTGTGGAAATGGGATGGGTTGCCTTGGAAGACAGATAGATGGTGGAAACA
Organism: Chrysolina haemoptera; assembly: GCA_958298965.1. Classification (NCBI taxonomy): domain Eukaryota; kingdom Metazoa; phylum Arthropoda; class Insecta; order Coleoptera; family Chrysomelidae; genus Chrysolina; species Chrysolina haemoptera. The sequence continues at coordinate 24,154,480 of OY282591.1, read as the reverse complement.
GAGGCGTCATGCTGAAATCGGAAAACGCATGTCTCAAGTAACTTGATGAATCCTTTCTACATTATTTTGTTATCCTGGATTCACATCTACAGAGAATCGCCCTGTACAGTAGTAGCCATTTCGGAGACTCATTTAAAGCTTATTCAATCAATTAGGTATAACATCATTTTGCCTCTCCGACTCTGCATTCACAGTATTTTGTCTGTACGCTAGTGGGTGATAAATCGAGTGATGACGTCATGAATTACCGAAAGGTCGATGTTTTTGAACGAAGAAAACTAACAACGACGGAGACAGACTATGGTCGATGGATATACACAAACGTGTAAACATTCCGTGAATTAATTTTGATAATGAAATTGAAGGAGTTTTAGAAATGAAAGGTTTAGCTATGGATTTAATTGCAGATTATACCTATTCGTGCATGTTCTTTATTACTCTTGCACCGTTCTATTTTCGAATTTGGTGACTGAGACGTGATATTCGAGAACATATTTAAACTAAGCGTCTTTACCACGTGACATTTTGGTGTATTATTAAAAATTATTTGAAGGTTGTAGACGATGTAATAATTTGATTACCATTCCGGACGTGTCCATCGTTTTGATGGTTGAAAGATTCTCTAAATTTTTTCAGTATTCACCTGAAGACGGTGGCGGATTCAAGTAATTGATACGTTGTCAACAAACTGAAAGAAGAAATATTTCAACCATCAAGACGATGGACGTCCGAAATGTAAGTAATCAATTAATACAAAATTATGGTAGCGAGCTGTTCTAATATTTTTTTCCATTCTTCGTTGGCTTCATTTGCTGATGATCAAAGGTCATAATTGTGAAGAATTGCTTGCGTCCAACTTAATCTCCCGAGCCGTGGTGAGAAAATCGGCAACACCGCATGGAAATCAATTTGACGTCCTACTCATTAATTCTTTAATGTGAATTTCACGGCTTATTCTTAAAACTAGGGAAAAAACATAGAAGAATGAATTTTTATACTAAAGAACGACAATTAATGTGGTTATTTAATTATTTTCATCGCAAACCGGAATCGCAATATAGTCAATTTCTTAGATATGGAAATCTGTCAAGTTTGGTTTATGGTAAATATGATATCCATACACAGAAAAAATCGTTCTTTTGGAAGGTGTTATCAAAATTGGGTATTGTCATTTGAAAAAAATTATAATGACGTCATAACTCGAACAGTGATAACACAACTGAAAAATAAAATCGACATTGAAGAGACCCGTACGGCATTGTCGAGTCTTCACTCATCGCTAGTTTCCCTTTGAACAGCAAATGTTTTTCCCGCTATCTTTACCAAACGTCCTTTAAATAATTAGTTTCAGTGCAACGTGTAATGAAATCTAAGGAATGGAGGAATACTGTGCCTGACGGTCCATGTCCAGGAGCGGCGCTTTCCTACACATACAAAAAGTAATTTTCACACTTCTATTGGTGGGGAGAGCACACTGTATAATTTTCTATAATGTGAGAATGTAAACTTTCGAGAACGGTAATCTCTGAACTATCGGTGGTTTTCGGGTAAGTTGTTCGTGGTGTCGAGGTACGGTTGTGTGCATAAAAAAGTCGTACAAAGCATTGCACTAACTGCATTGTATTGCATTAAATTCTAGGTGCTAATGCATTATGAAAAAATCTTCAAAAAAAATAAATAAAAAAAATACTTGAGCTGACAAAATTAGTTTGAATTTTGACTCTACTAGTCAAGGTCGATAATTTAATTGAGTTTGACAAGTCTGGCTCACACTAGCCTTTAACTGCTGTACGACTTTTTTATGCACACAACTGTACCTAATTGTTCCTGACGTTTCGTCTACATCTGCGGCAGACATTTTCGAAGGCATTATGGAAACATTATCGAAACGTCAGAAATAATTACCTCGAGACCATGACCAACAAACCCTGCGTTCACCCTGTATAATGAGTATATCCTATGCAATTTGACTTGTACAATATATTTTTCAATAAAATATTATTATTAACCACAGTCGTTGCCGAACGAATTTTCACCCTTTTTACTCCCATATAAACCTACAACGTGGGCTTATTGTGGCAAATACCTGTCAGGAAACAACTACTCCCCTGGCTATACCACGACGGGTATTGAATTATATCTGCCAGATACTCGAAGAAGAAACAATTGCAACTGCTTCTCTGTAACCAAATTGTTTCCTCTGCAATGAGGTACATTGCCCAAGTATCTGTTAGATATAATTCAATACCCGTCGTGGTATTATCCAAGGGAATAGTTATTTTTTGATAGGTATTTTCCACAATAAGCCTACGTTGTGGGTGTATATGGGAGTGAAAAAGTTAAAACATCGGTCGGAAACGACTATAGTTATTAAACGATCTCCCAAAAGAACTCTGAGCTTTGTGTCAGACTATTAATATTTTTATTATTATCATGGAAAGAGATAAGTAATCAAATTTTGTATGCAGTATTTTGAGTCCGAAGAGCTGTAGATACCTTCCGAAGGAAAGGACACCGCACACTTTTATACGGAAATTGGCTCCCTGTCGAATCGGCTGAATTGTAGTCCAAGTCATTCCAAACTAAAAGTCCAATTGACAAAACTTTTCCATAGGCTAGTTTTGACGGTAGAGGGCGTTGAAAATTCTCATTTTCTCTCTGTTTTTAAACAACAAAAAACGTTACCCTGAATAATTTTCACTATTCTGAGTAATCAAGATATAAACATTCAACAATATAAGATAATATTAAAAGTATTGTTCATTGGTGACATTACACATGGTCAATTATACAGTGTGTTCCATCTTGTATGGTCAAACTAATACCTCAAGTTGATGATAAAACTTTTGTTATTAACAAGCTTATATTAGCTTCACTTGTATGTATGTATGTGTCTATGTAATTAATTCCGGTGACAATGCAATATGACATTTTTGTAATAGAAAAAAGAAAATGGCGGCTCCATGATGGCGGACGAGATTTGTGATTATGGTCTGATTCAATTCAAAATTGATATGATGAAAGGATTTTCGGGGTCAGAGATTATGATGTTTTTTTCAATATTCATAAATTAAAAATGGCGGCTCCAAGATGCTATGAGATTTGTGATTGTGGTCAGATTCGATTCCAAATTGGTATGTGGGGTTTTTTTAGGTCATATGTTACGAATTTTTTGTCAAAAATTTAAATATTAAAGATGGCGGCTCCAAGATGGCGGACGATTTTTGTCATTATGATCTGATTCGATTCAAATTTTGTGTGTGAGGGTTTTCGGGGTCAGAGATTATGAATTTTTTTTCAAAATTCATGAATTCAAGATGGCAACCCAAAATGGTGGCCGAGTTTCGTGATTACGGTCAGATTCGATTAAAAATTGGTATAAGGGGGTTTTCGGGGTCGGAGATTTTTCAGTCATAAAAAAATATTATGCAGTTTAAAAATACTAAAGAACACGCTTTACTTCCAAAATGGACTAAAAAGTAAAAAATAATTGACAATATCCCTCTAAAAGTGTGCGGTGTCCTTTGAATATAAATTACATAACCGTCCAACATCCCGTTTCGTATTCAAATTTTTCTGATTGTTCAACGAAAATTGAAGTTGGTCTTTCCGTAAATCAATTTTTCAAAGTCATATGTGATGTAGGATGTCGGAGAGGTCTTACAACTGATCCGCAACAATGTTTCAGACTATTTAATTTGTGGGTGCCTAGAAAGTTGGCGACCCTATATATATATAAAACTTATCACTTATCTTTTATCATCTGAGATGTCGAAATTATATCCAATTAAAATATCAAATATTTCCCTACTTCCCAGCATTTCACAATTCGAATTTCTGTACCATGAATTTTTATCGAGGTCACATGTTCACATTTATTTCGTCATCTCAAACATATAAATAAATAGTTTTAAAATATATACAGACGTTTAGTGCTGCGAAAAGGAAGAGGTTTTTAAAAATAACTTCAGAACAGGAAAAAGTTCAATACTGGAAAATGACGAAATAGAATTTCAAACAAGTTTCGTATGTGTCTGTATGTTCTCGTGGATGTTTTTTTCTGTTGAAGATATGTAAAACGAATAAAAAAATATAAATCTGTGAAAGTTTCAAAAAATAAATTTTTTAAGCAGGCTCATTTTATACTTTGATCAGTAATATATTCAAAATTCCGTTAAACAAGATTTTTTTATCGAAATAAACAGGTGTGAAAACTTATTTCCGTCGACAGTCTATTTATAATGTATTTTAACGTACTCAAAATCGTTGATTAATGACCCCTGTTAATGAATGATTTTCTATCAATCAACGATTTTATCATTATTAATAGATTTAATTTTTAGTTTGTGTAGAAAAGCGTCGCCCATGAATGTAAATACGTGGATAGCCAGAATCAGTGCTAGTACGTTGCTACTCCTTTATCAAAAGTGGGACTGAAGCTGCTGATTTGAAATGAAGTTCAGCATGACTCGCAGTAGGAAATTGCAAAAATACATGATTTAATCGATGTTCTTTCAACATATGTGCTTGATTCAATAACGTATCTTCGGAAGATAACCAAAAAAAATATATGTCATCACGAATTGCTCTGAAATATCATAGATGTTTTTCCACACAATAGATAATTACACTATTTTAATATCCGTTATTGATAATTGAAAATAATTTGTTGTTAGTCTTGAATGGGGAAACCAATTACAAAAGATAATGCTTCTGAAAAACGATAAAAGTTGGAAACCACTTGTATTGAATTTTCTTCACTTTCATGTACATATTTTTTTTATGAAACATGTACTTGCGCTCATCGCTCAACAAGTTTATTCTCTACCACAATGTAGCCTTCTTATTTGGATATGTAATTATTTATTGTGTGGGAATGAAGTTATTATCATATATTATCATTCCACATCTTAGAATGACCCAACTGGTTTTACTCTGTTTCAATATTTCAACATCCACACTAAATCACAGAAGGATGTGTTCAAAGTTTTACAACATTGTGTTATATACGCGAACGCTGTCGCCGGCAGTCAGTGCTGTCATCTCCACGACTCTACATAAACTGCTTGCTCTCTTACTGTTTGCCCTTTCACTATTTATTTCACTTAACCGGCTTGTTCCCTCGTACTGTGTGCTCTTTTATAATTCACTTTATTATAAAGAGAAAAAAGTAAGAGGGAACAAGCAGTTTAAATAGAGCCGCGAAGATGACAGCACTGACTGACTGTCAATATTAAACCAAACAAATATTATTATATGAAAAACCACCAACGTTACGACCGTTACGTTATAGCAACCAAACAAGTGTGAAGTAATAAGCTTAATGTATTCGAACATAACAAATCATGAAATTTTGCCCTATAATAATATCGTGTATTCATAAATTTGAAACTTTTCAATGTCGCCAATAATGACTATAAACAACAAACAATGGCACCAGAAGGAAATAATCCGCGTTTGGATTAGCGTATGAAAATTATTCAAAAATAAAACACAAAATATACTCAATGCTGAGGAACATTTTCAAACAAATAGCTAATAAATAATAGTAGTTTACTAGTAAAAGGAGATGATTTTAATGATGTATCATGATAAATTTCGTCAGTCAGAACATAAACAGCCGCACGCGAATAATTTTATATAATCTTGATATTATAAAAGCGAATTACAGAGTTTTACGAATTGGAACGTCAACATCAAGAAAGAAATAACTATGTTCATTCATAGAAAGCAAAACAGAAAAACAATCTTTTAAGCATCCCGTTCCGGGAAAATACTATTAGAGACATTCATGAGTAGGAGTTCATACTCTCACTTTTTTTGGTCCGTGCAACATAAACAGCGTGTATGTCCACTTAAGTTGGCGACATAATGGAAAATTTTATTTTTCGTTTTAGGAAGAAAAGAGTCCAGAATTCTCCAATACCCAATTTTGAACAATCAAAACATAAAATTCGTCAGTTACATACGAGTATTATGAAAAAAAAATGGAACAAAAAAATTAGGACTTCGTCAAACATTTTTTATGGCAGCAGAAAAGCTGTTGGATGAAGTTTGACTTATTCCTGAACGACTTCTGAAAATAAAATTTGGATTTTTCAAATTCTGATTTTAGGATCCCTCAGATAAATGTTTTCATTCTATTATTAATAAAAAATACCCAATCAGAGTTTTTCGACTTTAGTCACCCTTTTGTATCACGGTGTACTGATAAGTTGGTTGAGAAAAACGATTATTTTAAAACAGGATAAAAAAATCACTTTTATGAGCTATTTTTCGTGTTGAAAGTTGAACTTTTTTAACCAGTCTCGTATTTTATATTCGCAGAAAATATTCGAAATATTTGGTCAACATTTTGGCATTGTTTCATAGATCAATAATAAATATGAACACTGCGGTCGCCACAATTGCGTTATGAACAATGAACATTTTTAAGGTATACTTAATAAGTTATTGCACCGGCATAGAACCAAAAAGTGAACATTGGATTTCAATGTTCGTTTTTTATTCAAACAAAATCAAAATAAATGTGAGTAATTAATTTATTGAACTACAGAAAAAACATTTAGCGGGCGTTATGATTCATAATGCCCTCCATAACGCCCCGGGCGTTATGTGTCTGTTAATAGCAACCGTTGCCAAGGTATTATAAAGCAGTAATGGACAAGTGAAAAATAAAACACTTTTTTGGTCTCAATGATATAAATAAATATCGATTCCGGATATATGAAATAAGCATTCTTCGGTATTTATTCGAATATTTTGAATTCAATAATTCCAATATTAATCATGCGAAGAGAAAGGTAAACAGCCACGTGTATCCAATACAGATATTGTTAATACTATCTTCAAGCGCTGCAATCAATGTCGATAAAAAATATTTTAAATCCGTTTGGAAACACTTTCTGAATTTTATATGGCAATCCAAGCAAAAGCAGTTTCCATTCATCTAAAAGTCAAGGTAGTTGAGTATTTATATTGAATTGACGTGAAATCACATAGTGAAACGAGTTTTCCTCACTTAATAATAATAGTTGCAGAGTTACGTGCGGTAATTTTTCATAATTTGATAATCTCCCAGGACTGCGGGATTTTTCTAAAAGATGATTCATACAAATTATTGTTGCTTGGATATGTATGTACGTACATATATTTCAAACCGATGGATTGGAAGTTAGGATTATATAGCTAAATGGCGAGTTTTTGATAGACTGACAAATGCCAATGCCAAAAAGAACCAATGAAACTACAAACGAGCTCACCTCAATGTTACCTCGAATGAAAATTCTATTCTTACTTCAGTTGAACAGCTATATAATTTTTATGAAGCGAAAATGAAATTATAGTGTTCATGAACTTGCCGAACTCGTCTTGCAGCCCCGAGAGATTAATATAAGTGAATTGATAAAAAAAAATCAATAAATTATATCAATATACAGGTGTGTGCATAAAAAAGTCGTACAGGCATTGCACTAATTGCATTGTATTGCACTAACTAATTGAGCTAAAAAAAATTTGAAAGCGCGTTACTAACAAAATTAGTTTGTATTTTGACTCTACTTGTCAAATAATTTAATTAAGATTGGCAAGACCATCTGTATCTTCTCCCATACAAGCATATACATAACTTATAACTACCCCTTTTTGTTTTTTGTTTCCTTTTGTTTTATATTTCTTAATAATTTGTATTATAACTTATAATGTAGTATCATAATGTAATCTCCATAAATTGTACATACAACATGTCTGAATGAGTAATATAATCACAATACAGGCATCTCAATGCCTAGGTGAAAATTATTTATTCAAAAATAACTGAATTATATCATACAACAAATTGCATATTATCTTGAAATAAATGCGATTTGATTTGATATTTTACGAGGATCTGGTTTCTGATCAGTTTTGATATACAAACATTTGGTCAAGTAATCTCAAGAGGTCTGTGTCGTTGATATTTTTCAAGACGATTGCTAGAATACCATAAACAAAAAATAAAATTTAATATTCTTAGATGAGGTCTGGTGATCCTAATCTAAACCGACTCTCATAAAAGAAAGATAACTTCTGTGCAACGCAACGTTTTAATTTACGTGAATAAACAAATGCCAATAACTAGAGAGAGACGTAACTAAAAGATCCAGTTTGTAAACAATCTTCATCGAAAGAATGAAGGATAAAATCGAAGCAGTTTCACTTTCCATAGTTTTAATCAGTAAAAACTAATGACATCACACATTTTTGCATTATGACATCGTCATATCCGCAATAAAGGTAAACAAACAAGGCTATAGGATATACGTTGAGCAGAGATACATAAAATATACCGACCGCCATTTCACTGAATAATAAATAAACAAGTTTACAAAACTGACATATCTTCAGAGATAAGCTGATTTATTTTAAAAAACAAATAGGAATAGCACGGTCATCAGTAGAATCATGTTTTTGTCCAGGTTAATAAACAGTATCCGGTATATTTTTGGCGACAATAGGATTTTATATTATTTTCCCAGATAATTAATTTTTTTATAAGAGCTCCTACATCACTACGCACTCAAAATGCATCACTCACAAATAAATTAGTTATTTCATAAAGAAGGTTGTTAAATAATAAAGAAATTGTTAGGGACTGATGTACCTTAGATATAAAAATATTTATTCGAAAGAGTTGGAAAAATGTTTGTTTCAATTTTGTTATTTTCGTATTATCTATACTTACTATCATTTACTGTATATCACTAAGATTAAAGTCGCTAATTCAGAATGCACCATATAAACATTTTTTCCTTCCCAAGTAAAGTTAAAAGAAATATCTGTTGTGTCCAACTATAGAAAATATAAAATAATTTCTATCAAACTAAACTTTGACAACGCCTCATTTCTCTCTTTACCGGAAACAATAATTTATTATTCATAGACCTGGTATTGTAAGGATATGATTTTTGAAAATGGATAAACCAAATGTGGTTTTTTCAGAGCTGTCTTAGATTCATACCAATTATACTCCCAAGTTCAGTTGTTAAATATCATTGGAAATCAGAGTACAAAATTCTAGACATAAGTTATCATAAAGGGACGTTTCTATCTTGTTCATTCAGAAATGTTTTGTTTTGTTTGAAAGCTGAACTAAATGGTTTTTTTTTCATCGGAAAAACTACTGAAACTATTTACAGCTATCAATGTAACGAAATTATTATGCGATTTATAATAATCGCGGATGTTGCCAGGCGACGAGGCGATCTGCACCGAGTCGCCTGTGCAAGTTCCGAGATTTATTTAAATTGCATAATAATCAAGTTACATTCACAGCTTCATCGCATCATTGACAACGATGACGTGAAAAAAAAAATCAACAACTTTCGTTATATCACGTCAACTGTCCGAGTTTCTTTCCCAATCAATATTGTACAACATTGATCATACCTACTTGAATAAAAAAAAAGGAAAACAAAACATAAGAAAACAATCTGAAACTAAAGTTTTTCAAGTACAAAATCATTCTCCTAGGCAATAACTCATTAAATAGACGTATTAATAGTTGATTACATAACCAGTTATCAACAGACTAATTTTATTTGAGACAAACAAGTGTAGTTGTAAGGTAATTTGTACGTTTCTATTGATGGTACCTAGCATAGGTGAAGTAATAGAGGGGCAATTGAAAACTAGAAAACATATTAAAAACCTTCTCAGTAAGGATAATAATGGTTCAATGTTCGAGTGATGTCTATTGTTTTAATCAGAATACAGGATAGATGATGTAAAACTAGTTTTGACAGTTTATTTGGGATTTTCGGAAGTAAGATCTTATATTCCACACATTTGGAACATTGTTTGAATATTTATTTATTTATACCGCAGATCCTAGATATAAAGAGGAATATCGAATAACAGAAAAAGAACATATCGAGAAACTAAAACATTTAAGATAAAATATGTAAGTCATAAATTCAGATAATAAATCTAAAGCAGTATGGAAAGTAATAAAAGATATCAAAGGGGATTACAACAAAGATTACAGTAGTATACAGGTTGGAAAAATCTATATTTTTAACAACGGTTGACAGCAAAGAAATCTTGGATTTGGTTGAAAATTTGAAAAATTAAATTAAATTATTAAATAATGCATCGAGAAGATCATTCAGACTATATGAATTTTCGTTTTAGAAGCAATAAAAAATGTTAGAAACTTTCATGAAATATGTAATCGCATTCAGTTACCTTTGTTTGGGAGGCACTGGTTTCATTCTCCAGGCCACAGCGTATCTGACCGCTGGCAGTGTTTCAGCGCGGTTTGCGCAGGCTGTAGACCTCTGATCAGTGACAACCAAATACATTTTGAAAACTTTAAAATTCAATATATCCCAAAACAATTTTTTTTTCGACAAAATTGTATTCCTGCATTTCGTTTTGTCATCTTCTACTTTCCACTTCATTTATCGTTCCAATTTCGGAAACACCCTGTACATTCATTAAGTTCATTATTTCTAAATATGAAGACATCCTGGGATATTGATTTTTTTTCGACGGTTTAGTTTTTGAACCATACCCAAAATGTAAAATATCATCCACAGTTGAGTAAAAATTACAATGGTGATATTTGGTTGGTTAAAGATAGTGTTGGTGCTATAATATTTTATAAATACAGTTTTTTAAAAAAAACTTCAACGCCCTGTATCTCAGAAACGAATCAACTCCGGAGATATGTACATAGGAACTTTCTTTCTTAAAACGACCTAACAAATACCCTCTGCAGTTTCGTATACCGTAGTTAGAGAACAAAAAAAATACGGAATTTTTTTTGGGAAAACGCCCCCGAAACAAAAAAGTCGCAGAAGAAAACGTGTCAGACTAGGTCCAATGAAGCCACGCAGAAAGTTTGGAGAGAGTATCTATAAATATTTTGTGGTCATGAAATAGACCACTTTGACGCGTCATGCAGACTGGAAAAATGCCCCGTGTTCTGTGTCAGACAATATGAAGAGATTGTTTTATAGCTCTCAATGAATGGATCCTGAGAAAAGCAGCTGGTTATTGATAAATTTTCCCATGGTTGTTTTTTTTGACATGTTCGAGGTGACGGACACCCCCCATGCCCCATGTTTTTTGTCAGAGAATTTTTTTATTTTCGGGTTTCAGTTCAAGTTTTTAAGCTATTCCATTTGAACATAAAACAGTATCTATACATTTTTTGTTGTAGTCAAAACGACGTATTAGGAATTTTTTTTGGAAAAACGCCCCCGAAACAAAAAAGTCACAGAGGAAAACGGTGGCAGACTCGGTGTCAGACTAGGTCCACTGAAGCCACGGAGAAAGTTTGGAGAGAGTATCAATCAGTAATTTTTTTTTTTTCGATGGGCACTCAGACTATAAGTAGAGTTTTACCGGCCTCGGAACACCTAAACTTCCCAAAGAAAATTCGTATGATAAGCAAATTTCTCAAAACATTTCTCTCCTACAAAATCAGTATACAGTGAGGACCAAAAGTCCGTCGCCATAACTTCTTTATTTTACATATTACAAGAAAATGTTACATACATAAGTTGTAGGGTTTCATTCGATTTCTTCAATGGTTGAGTTTTATTCATACAGAGTGTCTCAAAAAAAGCGCAGCGACTTGAAAGTTTATTTTTTAAAATAGGACACTTTGTATATCATCACTTAAATGACAAGTTCATATGTTCTACGAAGAAGGGACCCATAAGAGACATTAGTCAACAAATTTATACCAGGTGAATAATCATAATGGACAAGTTTTCATTTTTTTGTTATGGATTATTCATAAAAATTAATTAAAATGAAACAAAAATGTGAAATAATCATTAAAATATCTCTAAAAATTAAACACTTATGTGACTTTGAAGTTGGGCTTGGAAGAATAATTTCATCTAGTGTGTGACGTCACGCGACATGAACGAGAGTCCTAGCGCGTCTAAAGAACTAGTGTGGTGTAGCCATCTTGAATGTCACATTACGTCAAAAGCGAGCAGAGACCACAGAAGTTTCGCGCTAAAATACGAAAAAAATAATCAGTAATTTATTGATGAATTTTTATTTTATTTCACTGATTTCTTAGTTTTGATATAAGTTTTAATTCCATCGCGTTGAATATGGTATTAACAAAATCACTGAACTTGAAAAATTTTGAGAAAATATAGTTCTCGATCATAAAAATAATTTTATTCTTTGCAGCCATTTGGGACGTTTTTAAGGGTAATGATCTTACACAAGGCCAGGCTTCTAAAGGACATTTGATTTTATGTACGTCTGCGGCAGCACCGCAAGATTCTTCACATAGATAATCGAGGTAACTGCAGTGGTATTTCTCTTCCATTGAAATTTGAAGCAATCCTTATCCTAGAATAGGTAATAAAAAAAAGGTAAAACGTTGATCTATGTACGTGCAGTAATTTTTTTGAAATTATTTGTTCATCTACCGAAAAAATTGCTTCAAGGTTTCTGCAAAAGTGTTCCAATTTCCATTACAGCACGTACATAGAATCAAACGTCCTCTAGGAACTTGTCCTTGTTTTGAAATCGATACGACGAACAGTATGGTCGCGCTCATCGACTCCTAAACAAAAATCTTCCGAAGTGTAGCCTCGCCCTGTAAGATAACACGCAGTGGGAACGTCGATGTTCGCCAAAGTAAAGCATGCGTACGGCCGGCAAGGTTGCGAACGAAATTATGACGGGGAATATGACATTGAATGGCGCTTCAATGATGGGCGAAGTATTACAAACCGGTTGCGTAATCTACGTAAAAACTATTTCCTACACACGATAGTTGAACTACAAGGTTTTTATAATAGTTTCGAGGACTTTGTACGCTCGCTGTTCGGTTTATTGGAAAATCGATCGATCCGTTTTTATAAGTTTACTGTTGATACGAGTTGCGTTCAGTTATTTTTCTATAAAAGTAATCATATTTGATTTGTCAAATCGTTGAATCAACCAACTAAATGTGTTGAGTTTATTCATAATCAATGAAAATCACAACAATCGGAACAATAAATATCAGAACAGCATTGAAGTCTCAACAACAGCTATTGCCCCTTACGAACGTAGAATTGCATCTGTTCGACTCTTATCAGAACATACTACTACTACTTTGAGAAGCATAACATGTCTTATACCCATAATTACTATTCAATTGAAAACGGGGAAACACCTAAGAACCCCTTACCATGGCTATTTATCAACAATCAACAGTGAAATCAATATAAAAAAAACATTTGGCTTGAGATTGGAATTTATAAAATAAACATGGGTTATGGTCCATACATATCCTTGGTTACTCTGGTTAGTAATTTGTCGGTCCTTATATACCAAAGTCCTGAAAATTCGGTGACTATTTCCTGAAACTTCGATGATTCAGCTGTCACCAGAGCAACCGTACTTTTTCCTCGGTAACTCGGGAACCACTTGTCATTTGTCAATTGGAATCATTTTATTGTGTGCCAGATTTGAAAGTTTGTATCAAAAGTCTAATATTTATCTCAAAAAAATGTTTTTGGGTCTGAAATCATTACATTTGATTGTTTTTTGAAGAAAATATTATACTTTTAACACATTTATTTCAAATTATTGACCAAAGACAAGTGACAAGGGGTCCGTATATGTGCAGGCGGTTGCTTGAAAACTCAGAAACCGCTACTTACCAATCTGAATGTTTGGCCATATACGGACCATACCCATGGTCTATGGTGATGATTCTTCCATCTTTCTTTCTTTCTTCTTTATTATTCCTTTCAGACAAAATATATCGTATAGGAATCGTCACAATATAAATCAATAATCTAACTTAATCTAATATCACAGTCAAGTCATGAATAGCATGAAAACAAAAACATGAACAAGAACAAATTCCACCAAAATGTGGTGTTACAAAAAATCATCTACAGACGAATAAGATTTCAATAGAAGATGCTGTTTCAATTCTGTTTTAAAAAGTTTGTTCGAGGAACAGAACTTAATGTTTGCTGGTATTTTGTATAGCATTAGACCCATGTTGTTGGGAGAGTTGAAAGTAAGAGTTCTTAATAATAGGTAGACTTCATCCTGGATAGAACTATGAAACAATTGCCTCGGAGGCATTTGAAATATAGTATGGACGTTCTGGTAGTTGCCCAACATAAACTTGCCAAGTATTGGTATAAAAAAAATACACATCTACCATGGCAAATTCAAGAGAGACTCCTGGAAGAGGCAGTGTGGGGGGAGTTCAGAATGTATTCTCGAACTATACACATCAAGCAATTTACTCCCTGAAAAATGTACAGAGGGAGCACAAGTGTACAGAAGAAACAATCAAAGAACTACTGAGAGTGCACTTCCTTGGAGCCCAGGTCACAGAGGAACATGGGAAACAAACAGGAACTGGAGACTGTGAAGAGGTTCCAGAGGTTAGGCTGAGACATAGTAAAGAATGTCCTGACCTATGACCAATCAACCAAAACAAGGGCATACACTAGGGGTACCGAAGTGTTCAGCAAAAGCGTCTATAAGAGAATGCATTGGAAACAAACACAAAAACTAGTGAGAAGCATTCCAGGAACCATGCCATAAAAGAAAGCCAATGGAGGAGCACCTCAACATAATGGAGATCTTACCTGCAGACTGTGCGGTGAGAATCCAGAATCAGAGACACACTACAGTAAATACAGTTTACCCCATGTTAGCTTCGTTTCGAAGGAACTTATATAAAAACTTTAGCAACTGATAACGTGTCTTCTATAAAGGCGCGTATTCACCTGAGCACGAACGGGAACGAGGCAAAGTGAGGCCGAACGAATGCCTCGTTCGTAATTTTTGTTGATGGCGAAACGAAGCATCCGAGGCAACGAACGAGGCAGCGATCCACCCCGTGCGGCGCGGCATGCGAATTTCATCAGCAGTTGGGAAAAGTGTTGTTAAAAGAGTGTAAACCGATATGGCCGACGCAAAAGATTTGACAGTGGCCAGTGCTGCTTTTATAGTTATTGCTGGGCTATTACGAAAAAAAAGAAGGAAGAAACGTTGGTGGATGACATCCTTGTATCAAAATAACTTAACGTTTTTTCATTATCCCAGCTCATTTTTTATCAACATGTACACTGTACAATACGACTGGACAGATAGGTAGGTACAATTAATAAATAACAATAATACACCAATTCTGTTGCGAGGCGAAGCGAGGCAACTGAAGGCACCAATGCCGTCCACATATATTCAAATTTTTCTTTGAAGTACCGACACCGATCGGATGGCATTCGAACTGCTTCGGACCGCGCACCGCACCGTTTTCCGCGCCTCGTTGTGACGTACACACTACGCACGCTCGTTCGGCCTCACTTTGCCTCGTTCCCGTTCGTGCTCAGGTGAATACGCGCCTTAAGAGGACTATTCGAAATATTGTTCAAAAAGTGTATTATTTGAATGAGTATGTAATACTGGTGGAGTTGAAGGTCCCTATGAAGACTTCAATTTCAATTTGATTGATACCATTCACCGTTTACAATTTTGTAATACAACCTGACATTTCAATTCAAGGTAGGTCAGTGACGACGACTGAATTAACTAACCATTCTCAATTTCAAGCCAAATCTGGTGATTTATCAATACCGTACTTATCTTCTTGAAGCTAACTGAACATTGCTGATGATGGGCCTTCTTTTTACGAAACCATTTCAAGAAATTTTCTGCCAAAATAAACTCGTATAGCATAATACCTACTACTGTTCTTTTCGACCTTCATTAACCTCCACCAGAATATCGCTCATAAAAAAATGTTTTTCGACCATATCTGGCGATAAAACTGATTACAAAGATTGAATGTAACATGTCTGGATTGTTTATATACATCGTCTGATAAAATGATAAAATAAACAATTGCAACCAAACATCGTGTGTAAAAGTAGAATATTCATTCATACGGAAACAAACAGGTTTTGGCCGTTTTTTTTTGTAGACCCACGTATTTTTCTGATGTCAACAACCAATTTAGTAAAAATAATAAAGTACAAAGCCGAAACATATGTAGTGGAATAAAATAGATTTTTTTTTGTTATTACGAATCTCCCAGGTTTTTGTAAAAAAACCATACGATTACGGGAGAACCGGGACCTTCAGCTTAAAAAGAGGATTCCGAACCACTTTAGCTCCGTGATGGCGGTGGGGATAGAACCCGGGCCGCCTTTTACTTTGTTATTGTTATTGAAAACAAACCAGTTTGGTTTGGTGCCTATGTATTTCTGAGAATCTACTCCAAGTTATTCTTGAGTATAGTATTGGATTAGATGGCGACCGTTGAATTGATTTGAGCTGTTGAAACTGACAGGAATTCGTTCAATGTTTTGAAGGAAACCAAAGATTTGAAACAGTCGACGTTTCGAAACTTCATTGTGTCGTCTTCAGGACTCTGAAGTAAAAACGAAAACCTATCAACAAAATAAAATTGAAATTTTCCAAAGGCTCACACGGAAAGAAATCCCTGTGGATATTTTTTCCTTCAACAGTTGAAAAAAATGTGTAAATAATGCACAATTATTGAAAACTATTAAACCTGGTTGTAATATATTTTTACCAATGATTGATTTTTTCGGTTTGTGGTGAAATTTTCTCCAGTTTGTAACTTTTATGCACAATATGTGTACCGAGGGGAAAGTAACTCGTTCATTAGGTGTACATCATAATATTTTCATTACTTCATTACTTATTTTGTATCGAGCATTAGACCGCTTAATCATTGCAGATTCAATATTTGAAACAATTACATGAAAAATGTACGCTACTTAAAATTGTCAAATAGGATATCATGCTCCTTCAATAGTTTTTTATAGAATAACCTGGCCCTACAACTTTTTTCATTATTTTTCATTAAAAGTAATTAGTAATTAGGTGTACAAAAAATGACTAGTTGTTTTCCCCTCGATGTGTACTATTTAACTGTGGATTGATTTTACACATTTTTTATTCAAAAGGTACAACACGAAATGGGTCATAAATCACAAACACGACTCCCTTCCGATAGAGGGCACAACCCACGCTATACTAGAATTCACTTAGGCCGAAGCCTACTAGCAAAACCAAAGCAATCTTCCACACCAGTTCCATTCAGCCCCCGACCGCTTAAGAAGGAAGGGATAGCTAGAGAACGAGGAAGTATTGATGAGATATTTAAAAACTAATTGTGTGAAAAATGTCTCACACCTAAGGGAGTATTTTGAATTATATGCTCTAACAGCTGTTTCAAAAAACTCAAAGCTTTGTGTAAAATTCGTCTCCAATAAAAACAAAATGTTGTGTAAAACTGACACAATATTATGTATTCTTCAATTATATAGTCCACAGAATTGTACAAAAAAGAACTAAAAATTCTGTAACATTTATACACAACGGTGTTGTTAACCAATTTAAACAATATTGTTAAAAAACTGTATTCACAAAAATATACACAATGTGGGTATTATTACAACAAATTTTTACACAAAATTGTTTCTGTAACTATTTCAGACACAATTTGTTTAAAAATTTCAAACAATTGTGGAAAAAACTACACACATTTTTTTCCGTGCAGTTTTATCTTGTTGATATGTTTTTATTTCTACTTTAGAGTCCTGAAGATGAAGCAATAAAAGTTTCAAAACGGCGTTCCAACAGCTCACATTGTATTCAATTTCCCTGTGGACGTACCCTGTTATTAATTAGTGCGAGTATTGGTGTCACAATTATGGCGCTTCGAATTCCGCGTGGAATTAAAATGGAAAGATGCTTAATGAAGAGACCGTGGAATGCACGATGGATTTAGCTGAAGTTTAAAATTAGGCGGTCCCGAATGGAGGACAGACACGGTGACATACTTCACATTTACGCACTCGCGGGTCTCGATCTCTCTGCGAGTCTCTCCTCCATGATCAAGTCGGCGATTTTTATACGAGGAGATTCAGGGAATTCTAGATACCAACAAAAGATTTGTGAACAAACTATAAAATGTCTTTACTATTGCAGCAAGCATCGAGCAGTTAGTGTTAACGAGCACACCAGAATTACTAATACTAGTATTGAGTATATTTTAAGTAATAATAGTAATTTATGTATCAAGTGAGTAAAGTGATACTTTTTTTACGAGTAGGAAATGTTTCTACGAGTAAAAAAAACACTTTACTCACGAGTTTCATACAGTATTTTTTCTACAACTGTCAAAAAAAATAACCGATTCATATTTTTTTGCAAATATGAAATGAATTTGGCAATATTTTTATTGATTCATTATTCGAACAAAGTTCGAAGAGTATGCCGGAGAGTTGAGTTTCAAACAAATGAAACGAATAATTTCGACAAAGTCGAAATCCCTTTCTCTTAACACTATCCCGCAAAATGGAAAATTTTAAGCGAATATTAAAATAACATACTCATCGCGGTCAATATTATTATTATCAATGTTGACTTGACTTTCGAATAACTAGTCCATCGAAGTAACTTTTCATTTTCTTAGATTTGTATTCAAAATAAATAAACAATCCTCGTGAAGCAACGAATACCTTTTTCTTTCTTTGAGCTATGTCAAGGAAATCTCATATTTGCACTATCCTCGATTTTCTCCGTTCAATCTTCATCACTTTTCATTTCTACTTAAATTAAATTTATAGTTATCAAGAATTCGTTATCCCAATTTCACAAATTTCATTAATTATTGTTGTCAACTAGTTTCTGACGGCCAAACAGCCATAGCTATCTTGAATTACCTAGTGTACATTAGGTCCAATAGTTCCTTAGAGGTATATGCTATTATTTTGAATATATTCGCCGCGATAGATTGGAATTTTGATAATACTTATTTAATAGTAAGAATGCTAATAATATTATTGGTGAAACATTTGTATATCAGATATTTATAGGTTATTAGTTGCCAAAGAAAATGAGAACTAGCTTCATGACAGGATTTCGTTATTATTCGGATCTGTCACTGTTGTTGCATGAAACTGTCGGTTGCCTAGCAACAGCCGTTAA
Organism: Chrysolina haemoptera; assembly: GCA_958298965.1. Taxonomy (NCBI): domain Eukaryota; kingdom Metazoa; phylum Arthropoda; class Insecta; order Coleoptera; family Chrysomelidae; genus Chrysolina; species Chrysolina haemoptera. Next base: position 24,135,487 of record OY282591.1, on the reverse strand, counting down.
AAAAGGTGCACTTTTTTTACGCTTTTCCGTTAAATAATGAAATCTTATGTTGATAGTGAAATATTGTAATACTTAACGCACACAAACCACACAAAAAAGTGGACTTTTTTTGACAGTTGTAGAAAAAAATTATTATTTTGTAAAGTTAATGATGTTCAAAAAATTACATATGCTACATTAGCAATAGAAAGTTATTGCAACTTGTATTGTGATGAATGATACTTTAATAAAGTTTTCCCTTATTTGACATATACGCATGCGCATTCAATATATCCTTTACAATTCTCTTTTATTAAAATACAGGATTCCCTTATTTAATTTAAATACTTACAGGAATTGTCACTTCATTTAAGGATCCTCTCTTTTTTGACATAATAGAAATTATCTGCCAAATTGAAACTTGACGTTATTGTCAAATTAAAGTTAAAGAAGCAACTATGAAGATGGTGTTTGCAATAACACCGTTACCAACCATAATTAATAATTGCAATACAGGATACTTTAATAAAAGTTCTTGTAATTAAGTAACCTCACTTCGCTCTGCAATAACTCTCTAATATCAAGTGAGTCTGTGCCTACATCTAATAAGATCAGTATCAGTAAACCATACAGAAATTTCAGCCAAAACAGCCTTGATCTCTTGAGTGAACAATTGATTTCTTCCGAATGGAATTTGGACACCAATGATGTTGATTTGATATATTCAAATTCTGTATATAATGTAAGAGAACAAGTACATTTGACATCCCCTTTGAAATCTTATACCATTCGCGAAAATCAACTTCCTTGGTATCTTTGAAGTGATATCTTTAACAAAACATAGGATCACTGCCTATAAAGCATTCAGGAGTTGCATAATGGAATATGACAAATCGGTTAACTCATTTCCAAAAATAAAAAACAAAAAAAAAACATTCCGAAAACGGTGTGTGATATTTTCGATTTTGAACTATCATGTTCATTGATCCCCATGAATCCGCAACTTGGTTATTTCTTCCTTTTCAAAATGTCATCAATCTCCACTTTTTATCCCTGTCAAGCAAGATAAAAAATAACTTTAAATCCCGCACTTACTTTCAATCCCCCAGGATCAAAATTAACATTAAATAAATAAAGTCTTATCTTTGTGTTATACTGTTACCTCGCTGATTAATCCGGTTTAATAGTTAAACTCAAAACATCCGACATCACCAATAACCTGACGACGTTTCGGCTTCCAAAATACCATATTCAGGATACTACAATGGAAAATAGTAATTATTGGAAAACGGGAAAATTATACGATATCATTTCAAAACATAAAGAAAACGAAAATAATTGATTCAATATACACTCATTCACATCGGTATAATTCAACCAAGTTAATTAATATTATATCGACAAGGAACCTAATGTTCATGATGAGTATCGTATCCTGTTGTTTTCTACATAATTGTTTTGAATCAATTCATGTTAGTCCAACCTGAAAACGAGTCTACGAATAATCTCAAGAATATTATCACTTCATTATATTTTCTTAGTTAACTCTTTATCTATGTAGTTGTATAATTATTATTCCAAAAGCTAGTATCAAAAACTCAACACTAGCAAATTCGCCCTGTAGGCCAGTAGAGATATAGACATGAAAAATCGAAAAATAAACAATAATTCTAAAAGTTTTCAAAGTGAACGGTACATCGAGAAAGTGTCCGCTTGCAACCTCTTCAACATTGTCAAAATGGCAATTAACTTGAATTTTGCTGTATACTAGTTGAGAACATTCCAGAAGTTCTACAAACTTGGAGTAGTATTGAATATATTATCACGAATCAAGTTTTCAACCAATTCAAGTGTACGGGACATTTTTTCATCGATCTATGTTTTTCTTTGATATACCATAACAGAAAATTCCAAAAGTTCTGCGAACTTGACAGATACATCGGAAAAATATTCCGAACATGACCCAAATATCAATTTTCAGAACCTTTTTACCCTTCTTACTTCATCGTGTACCTGATCCCAAACAAATCAGATGAATGGTGAAATTGAAAACTCGATGCAAGTTGTACGTTGTGGTTTTATACAGATATCTTTGTGAAAAGTTGAAAGATTACACGTGGAAGCCAAGGCTAGTAATGCTTTAAGAACAGCAGAGCGTTAACTAGTCAAGGCCATCTGCGAGAGTTCGCAGTGAATAAGAATTTTATATTATTATGTAATGAACGGAGTAAGAGTGATTCGAAATACGACGGGAGTGAAGTTGGTAGTTGGTTGACTAGAAACATTGACAAAATATGCCGGGAAAAAGTTTGCGAGCAGTGCACATGACTGCGAGGCGGAAAGTGATAGGCGAGGTGATATGGAGATATATGTTTAATTTGATTATGAAACTCGGTATATCTACAGCAACAAAAATATTAGAAAACATTTGTCTTATAATTACTTTTGTAACAGCAAATATCAAATATTACTACCGGTAACAAAATTTGATGTGACTTTTTATTTTTTATTTTTACTTAAATCTTTGAAAGAAAAAAAAGGACATTTGTAATTTTCTTTTTCATTTCTTCGAGAGAGATCCAAAACAACTATACTCGAATTCGTAACATACTTCGAATCAGGTTTCACTTTGACACTTTCTTCCATCCTCTCCGCATTTTCAAATCCCGTAAAAACCCCAAAATAAACGATATGTCACTATCTACAATTTACGAACTAGAGAATAGAAGTTTTTACCTAGGACATTCTGAAGGCACTTTTCACCAAGGAATTTAAATCTGTTATCATATTGTCCAAACTGTTCTTGATGCCAGAGTTACAAAACTGAACCTTGGTTTTCCTCATTGGCCCCATATTGGATGTTGGCATTATTGAAAAGTATTTTCCCTAATAACAACACGATATGATCAAATCTTTCATGCTGATCAAAATTGTGAAAAAATCGTTTTTCCTAAAACGTTTTGGAAAGAACGCAAACAATTTTGTTAAACTAAATTTTGACAGTTCAGTGAAATATACTAGCAGAACTTTTATATTCTGTCAAGTTCATCCACAAGAATGCTATTTTCAATAAAAAAAAAAGTTGATATGCTTCTAATTTATTACGCATCAAACGTATCTTGAGCGGTAACTAGAGAGAGAGAGAGCGAGAGCAATCAGCTCAGAGTTTTGGTCCGTCGCCCACCCTCAACTTCTTTATTTTACATATTACAAAAAAATGTTAAATACATAAGTTGACGGGTTTCATTCGATTACTTTGATGGTTTGAGGTTCATTTATAAAGAGTGTCTCAAAAAAGCTTAGACTTAAAAGTAATTTTTTTTAATAGGACACCCTGTATAATCATTGCATGACCGGTAAGGGATGATCATAAGCAATCCAACGATACCAAGTTTGATGCTGTTATCTCCAAAGACTACGGAGCTATCGCCTATTATTTTATTTTATTCATAAGCTCAATGAGTGTGACAGAGAATTCATTAACCCACCAGAAAAAGTTCATCTCTCCCACTCATTGTTGGCTTTTGGATAAAATATTAGGCGATATCTCCGTAGTCTTTGGAGATAACAGCATCAAACTTGGTATTGTTGGATTCCTTACGATAATCCTTAACCGATCATGCAATGAAATACAGGGTGTCCCATTTTACAAAATTAACTTCTCAGTCGCTGCGCTTTTTTGATACACTCTGTATAAATGAAACTTGAACCATTTAATTTATGTATTCAATATTTATTTGTAATATGTAAAATGAAGAAGTTACGCGGGGGGTGACGGACTTTTGGTCCTCACTGTATGTAAGTAGTTAGAATACTTCTATTAACATTTCCTTTAACCTAAATGGTGTTTTTGTGGGGAACTACATTTTGGAGTGATTATTTTTCGAATTAATAATAATAACAAGAAAAGTCGTTTCTGCATGTGTCAGCTCATCAGCAAGCAAACATTATTAAAAACAAATATTCTATCAACAGAATATCAGACCCCGGTAAAGCTAGCAGAACCACTTTGGAATTTTAAATTTATTTTTAGGCCATAATAAACTTAACGTAAAGCTGGCAGAACCATATCGCTAAACGAATGTTTATGAAAAATCTGATCACGGCATAATTTTAGGCTCATTTTAGGCTCACGTTTGAACCTATTGTCGATTTTTTTTTTTAATCCTGGGTTCTGCTAGCTTTACCGTTAAGCTGGCAGAACCCCTTTATAAAGAAACCACTCAAAACAAATCCAGTTGGACAGTTATTTCAGGCTCTATTCAGGCTAATTTATTACCCAATTATATATATTTCTGCTCCTCAGTTGAAGTAGGCTAACCGAATCGTATGAAAAATCTAATCACGTCATAATTTTAGGCTCACGTTTGAACCTATTGCCGATTTTTTTGGAATGCGTTTTCCAAACAGTGTACAGGGGAGAACAAAAAATAAGATTATGATCAAGTCTGGCTGTGATTCCAAGTTTGAAAATTGTCTTCATTATTCTACAACTTCGTTGAATAAACTTTTTTGATAATGTCAAAAATAAAGGTAGTTTACACGTGATCAAAATTCCTATTTTTTGTTCTCCCCTGGAAATTTGAAATTTTGACAACTCACATGCAATTATTCCCGAGATTATTCCGCAATGCACGAATTCTTATGAAGAATAAAATTTTGTGACAATTCGATAATGAAAAAGTACCCGAATGGTGCAAATTTTTGAAACTCACTGAATATGAACACAATATCATGGGAGTGGTAGACTCTCATTTTGTTTACTTGTTACACAAAACAAAAAAATGGCAAAAAAATAACTTTGTAGAAATATGTGCAAATTTTCTGTCGCTACTTCCTGCACTATAACTGAAAATGTGATACATGAATGTATTCATTTTCGACTGGAATATACAGGGTGTTTCAAAATTCAGTATCAAGAATTAGGGGGCGTATATTATTTCAGGACAATAAAAGACTTTATTTCCTATAAACATATGTCCGCAACTGCTTAATTTCTAAGATACAGGGTGTTATAATTTAACAAAAATGATAATGATACGCTACTGTTTCTTTAATGAATATTTTTTATGAGTGTCCTCTATCTATTCATAAAAATGGTCCCTTGACTTTTTTCCCTACGAAGAACAGTTTTCGATTTAAAAAGCAAAATGAGACATACAAAAAATCGCATAGGTACAAGCGAATGACGACCTTTTAATTTTTAAATCGAAAACCGTCCGTCGGACGGAAAATAGTCAAGAGACCATGTTTGTGGAAAAATAAAAGACAATTATGAAAATTATACTAATTTGCCAAGAAAAAAAACAGAAGCGTATCATTATTTTGATCAAAAATGACAGAGCATGTTTACAGAGACACCACTGATGAAAATTAAAAAACGTTCGCCATGGAAAAAATGTATTTTTATGTGTACTTTGCATGTACCAAAATTAAAAAGAAAAACCAAAGTGGTTTAGAGATATTGAAAAAGAATTGATTTTTTTGTTAAATTTTAACATCCTGTATCTCAGAAATGAAGCGGTTGCGGACACATGTTTATGAGAAAGAAAGTCTTTTTTTGGCCTAAGAAACACGCCTCTGAAATCTTGATACTGAATTCTGAAACACCCTGTATATACATACATTTTTTTGTTGTTTTTTTTATCGTTAAACATTTTGACTTTTGAATTGGAAGGGTGTAGCTAGGGTAAAGTTAGTAAAAGCCGGTGAATTGTGAACACGCTTAATTCCACAACAGTTTGAGAAAATCGGTAATGGGAAGGTGAATGATCCAAATTCATAACATATTTTCGAAAATAGGTTTTAAAGTGAGCCTGAAATTATGAAGTGACCGGATTTTTCAGAAATATTCGTTTTGCGATTTGCGATTTGCTCAATGGTGAGCTTACAGAACCTATGATTTCTACTTCAACTGAAGAACAAAAAAATATATACTTGGGTAATAAATTAGGCAGAATAGAGCCTATAATTATTGTCTAACTGAATTTGTTCTGAGTTGTTTCTTAATGGTAGGGTTAGGGTTTTTTATAAAAAAAACCCATTCCAAAAAATTCGGCAATAGGTTCAAACGTGAGCCTAAAATGAGCCTAAATTATGCCGTGATCAGATTTATCATAAACATTCGTTTAGCGATTTGGTTCTGCCAGCTTAACCTTAAGCTAGCAGAACCCGTGATATCTCTCATAATTGAAGAGAAAAAAAATCGGGAATAAAGTAATAAATTAGCCTAAAATTAGCCTAAAATTATGGCCTAAAATAAATTTAAAATTCCAAAGTGGTTCTGCTAGCTTTACGGGGGTGAATATCAGGGGCAATTTTTAATTCTTCAATATGAGATTGAAATATTGGCAAGTTCATTTTGCATAAGTCATAGAAATTCATTGATCTGCACGAACATAATTTCAACAAGTTCAACAACTTCCTTTCCTGAGTTTTTGAGGATGTTCCCTCAACATACGACGTTTCCTTCATGTATACAGAAGTGTTGCAGACCTCCCAATTTGTGATGCGATATTGTTTTGCATGGTAAAATTTTAATCATCATAACGTCATCTTAATTCACTTTGAAAATTGTGCTCAGCGTCTAGCGAGTATAAATTCCGAATATTTATCTCCACACAACTATTCTTTTTTATTTCTGTACTCAATGTTATCAACTATTTACTAAACTTTAGCCTTCGGCATTGTTACGAAAATGGAATATTTCCATCATTCAGCTCTTATCTTCTATCGCTACTAACCTTTTGTAACCTCATCGGTCGAATCAAGCTGTAAGATGCCTAGTCAAGCTGACATAATCAAGACCCACTCAAAATCTTATCGAGTTCGATAATTGCCTCCAGCATTTCGACAAAAAATAATTATGCAATAATAATACAACGAAATATGTGTTCCACTCGAGTTCTACCTCGTTTGAGACAACTTGATACTATTTCTGGAGTTCCTTAAAGCAGCGTACATCGAATTCTAAAAGAAGCAAAATTTCATCCTTATGAAATGCAGAATGTACAATTGATTGGTGATAATAATTACGTCTACAATGTGTGCATGCTTTTCTGACGAATTTTCTTTTTATTTAAATGGACATCTGAACAGGCACAATTGCAGATACCGGAGTGACGTAAATCCCCATTAGTACAAGGAAATTCATTCAAAAACTCCCCAGAAATTAAATGTTTGGGCTGGTACTCTGGGAGACCGTATTGTTCCATACGTTATTGATGGTAACCTCAACGGACAAACTTTAACTTAATGATACAACTGTGAAACCCAGAATCACTCAGTTACTTGAAGACGATGATGGGCTACTCAAAGGTCAGCTCACCTTTCAACAAGATGGAGCTCCTCCATATTTTGTTGCACCTGTACCTGTAATTTTTAGATGACACTTTCCCAGCGAGATGGATTGGAAGGCGAGGACCAATAGAATGGCCGGCTAGATCTCCTGATTCATCACCACTAGATTTCTTTTTATGGGGTCATTTGAAATCGAAAGTTAATGTTACACAGCCAACTTCTCTTGATGATCTACGCAGGAGAATTGCTGTGGAGTGTCGTGCAGTGACTCCAGAAATGTTGAGCAATGTGCGAAGACATTTCGAAAAGCGCTTATACTTCTGTATGGAACTGAATGGTTCACAGTTTGAACCTTTCTTACGATAACATTTCAAGACTCATGTGAAGTTGGCGCCAACTTTTTTCAAAAACACAATTTTTTTTTGGAGTTTTCGGCTGATTTTATAGAGTTCTGGAGTTCCTAATGAGAATTTTGAATAGTTCCAACTAAGTAACTGAGTATTTTGATAAGACAAACAAATAAGTGACGCTAACTTCACAAGGCGCAGCTTCGAAAAAATGAGTTTTGGTGGTATTTTTCGATGAAGATGAAAGAGTTCTGGAGTTTTCTGAAAATAGTTCTGTCGAAATGAAAAAGTTATCGAAGAAAATCAATTTTTGACCTTCAAAAACCATCATTTTGTGAGAAAAATCACAGATATTTCAGTTCTGATGAGAGTTCTGAGTAGCACTAAGCGGTTCTAAAAAATATGTTAATCGAGTTTCACCAACTTTTCAATTTATTGGCCTTCATAAGGTGCGAAAATCGAAACACCAACATTTCGAATAAAGACAGAAAAGAATCTCGAAAAACTTCTGATGGGAGTTCTGAATAGTACTCGGCGAGTTCTACAAAATATGTTAATCAAGTTTTATAGAAATAGCTAAACTTTTCAACTTATTAGCTATCATAGGGTGCGAAATCGAAATACCAACATTTCGAATGAAGACAAAAAAGATTCTCAGAACAGTTCCGATGGGAGTTGTACAGAATATTTTAATCTGTCTCTATTCGAAATGTTGGTTTTTTGGAGTTCGCACTCTATGATAGCTAATAAGTTGAAAAATTGAAAAGTTTTGCTTTTTCTATAAAACTCGATTAAGTAACATATTTTGTAGAACTCGCTGAGTGCTACTCAGAACTCCTATCACAACTGTTCTGAGATTCCTGTCTGTCTTCATTCGAAATATTGGTTTTTTGGATTTCGCACCCTATGATAGCTAATAAATTGAAAAGTTTTGCTTTTTCGGTAAAACTCGGTAAAACTCGATCAACATGTTTTGTAGAACTCGCTGAGTGCTACTCAGAACTCCCATCAGAACTGTTCTCAGATTCCTTCATGTCTTCATTCGAAATGTTTTTTTTTATTTCGCACCCTATGATAGCTAATGAATTGAAAAGTTTTGCTTTTTCATAAACACTCGATTAACATATTTTGAAGAACTCGCTGAGTGCTACTCAGAACTCCGATCGCAGAACTTTTCTGAGATTCCTTCATGTCTTCATTCGAAATGTTTTTTTTTATTTCGCACCCTATGATAGCTAATGAATTGAAAAGTTTTGCTTTTTCATAAACACTCGATTAACATATTTTGAAGAACTCGCTGAGTGCTACTCAGAACTCCGATCGCAGAACTTTTCTGAGATTCCTTCATGTCTTCATTCGAAATGTTTTTTTTTATTTCGCACCCTATGATAGCTAATGAATTGAAAAGTTTTGCTTTTTCATAAACACTCGATTAACATATTTTGAAGAACTCGCTGAGTGCTACTCAGAACTCTGATCGCAGAACTGTTCTGAGATTCCTTCATGTCTTCATTCGAATTGTTTTTATTTATTCCGCATCCTATGATAGCTAATAAATTGAAAAGTTCTGCTTTTTCGTAAACACTCGATTAACATATTTTTTAGAACTCACCGAGTGCTACTCAGAACTCCGATCAGAACTTTTCTGAGATTCTTTTCTGTCTTCTTTCGAAATGTTGGTGTTTCGATTTTCGCACCTTATGAAGGCTAATAGATTGAAAAGTTCTGCTTTTTCGGTAAAACTCGATCGACATGTTTTGTAGAACTCGCTGAGTGCTACTCAGAACTCTGATCAGAACTGAAATATGTGTAATTTTTCTTTCAAAATGATGATTTTCGAAAGTCGAAAATTGATTCTCTTCGATAACTTTTTTATTTCGGCAGAACTATTTTCAAAAATGGTCAAGAACTCCAGAACTCATCCATCTTCATCGAAAAATACTACCAGAACTCATTTTTTCGAAAAAGATGGCGTCGCGTGAAGTTAGCGCCACTAATTTGTTGTTCTTATCAAAATCCACAGTTAGATGAACTATTCAAAATTGGTATCGGGAACTCTGGAACTCTATCAAAATCTACCGAAAACTCCAAAAAAAAATGTGTTTTTGCAAAAAGTTGGCGCCAACTTCAAATGAGTCATTTCAGGTGATGAAAAATAAAAATATTTTGATAAAACTTAATTTTCATTAAAACTTCAACAACACTTGATCGATCCTCAATTTCAGTACACCGATGTATTTGAGATTAAATTCCTCGTTAAATTCCCTTCAAAATGATGTATCACAAGTATAGTAGTCTCATTGAAAATTCTGAAGTTGGGGGTGCTGGGGCTGAGGGGGTTGACAGCACAATGATGTATTTGGTGAAAGTGTTCCCCCTTGAAATAAAAATCAGCGATTTTCAATTTTTTTCACGAGTTCGGAGATTTGGGGGGTGACAAGTTTTAGCTGGGACACACCGTAATATAATTCCATCATACAAGACATTTCGCGAACTTGAAATTGAGTAACACTTTAATTTTTATTATTCTTGTACAAACATTTCCTAAATTCGTAAATAATCACATACATTGATAATCTTTTGTACACAATACTGATGTCAGAGTCGATAATTTCACAATTCGTCAATACTCGTCAAATTACTTCGAATATAAGTAGTGTTTCTTAAGTGCAACAAGATTATTGACTCTAGAAAACACAATTATTTTATATAGATTTTTAACATTAGAGTCTCGATTCAAAAACAGTTTTTATCGTTTCTCAATTTTGTGTGTATTGCTTACCTACCCCCTAGGGCTTACAAATGATAATAATTCGTATTAACACAATAAAATAAAAATATACCCACTATAAAAATATAAAATATACACAAAATATAATACTCGTTACTAAAAGAAAGAAAAGAAAATTCGTCAATATAATAAAATGCGTTTTCTAAGCAAATATTCTTCATATACCTAGTAGGCCAGTAGAGATAGACATGAAAAATCGAAAATTTAACAATAATTCCAAAAGTTTTCAAACTTTGGTGCAATTTTGAAAAAGCAAATTAATTTACAAATTAGATTTTTGCAAATTTCAGTTCCGGATCGTGTATAAGGGTGCAAATTTGTGAATGCATCAGAATAGATGTTTTAAAAATTTGCAACAAAGTTGCATAACTTTGGCAATTATTTCGAGACCACTTTGATCAAAAAATTTACCACGAATTAGGAAAATATATGTCCCGGTCAAAAAAAGGTTGTAAATCTACACAACTGCTCGAAATATTTTTCCGATATACTATCTGCCAAGTTTGCAGAACTTTTGGAATTTATTCTTATGGTATATCAAAGAAAAATTAGTTTTCGATAAAAAAAATTGGTTGCAAACT